>JAQFVV010006314.1:3848246-4016891 GCA_028023455.1 Epiperipatus broadwayi
TATGAGACTGTGAAGTAAAGTTACAAAGTAATAAGCAGATTTACACTGAGTCAATATCTTCCAAGATACTGTCTCAATGGCATAAGAATACTACCACTACCTTATCATCTTACCACTACATCTATAGCATTCTTATGACTTTTAAATGAAATAAATTATCTTTAATAATACTAAAATAATTCCTAACTTTTAACTTAAAATATAATTAAATAATCTCAGGTTCTTCTAAGCTGTTTTAAAATAATAATAAATCATGTAAATAAGTATGATGTGGGATTTTATATCAAACTTAAATACACCTAACTTATTTTAATAATAATAATAAATAATACTAATCTTAGAGTGTAATTTAATCTCATCTATTTCTATTATATAATCAATCATTAAATGAATAAACAATCATATGTATATCTTTTATTTCATATGGTATCTTCATTTTAAAATAGATCAAAATCTTATACTTAATAATCTGTGGCAATAAACAATATTGTATTCTTATAATGTGCATTATAATCATCTTATGACCATTGTAATATTTATGTTCATGTCAATCAATTCTTATAAAATAATGTTAAGCAAATATGGTATTCAATTCTAAATAATAATAACAAATTCATTTTGTGCAAATATTATGTTTATTTCAAATCATCTGATGTCAAAATGCTGTGGTAAAAAATAATGAAACTCGACACACTTTTAAAACAAATTAACAAATTTATTTACAATAACTTCAAATAAAATTTATTTACACTATTTACAGTTTTAGAATTTAAGAAAATAAATCAAAATAAAATAAGAAATTACAAATACAAGAAGTTTATACTGTTACTAATTCATGTGCTTAACAAGCAATTATACATTCTTCAAATACTATACTAATAATATTATAGTATGTTTTTCAAAAACTTAGATTTTTTAAAATAAATAGTAATGTACTTTAATTACTACAAATACTAATATATGTCAAGACTATTTATGTAGCATGTGTACATAATGAAGCTCTACTAATTAAATAGCTACATTAATTAAGTATTACCATTTATAATGTATTATCATGTATTCACTTTATTATTAGCATTGCTTAATAGCGTTATATAAATTAATGTATCTTTATAGTGTATAACAAATAATTGACTATAATTATATTCTACTTAATATAATTCCTGTTATATGTTTTATCAAATATGCATTACATATCTGTATTGTTCAAATACTATTATTTAAATCATTTATCAATTTTAAATTCACAAAGCATTACTCTAGATAAATTCTATGATTCTTTTCTATGTAAAAAAAATCATTACTTTACTTGATGGGTTCTTTAATCCTTTCTAATAAATTTCTATCTATAAACATATTCTAAACTTATCTAAAAAATTTCCGGAAAATAAATATCAGCTTCAAATAAAATATTCATCATCCAAATTACCTATACTACATTGTCTATACTTAATAAACTTCAATCAAAATATAGGCTTCTACCCATAACGTAACTTAACTTATCTAATAAAATCAAAATAAAAAAAAAATATAGACTTTTAAAATCCTTTTCTGACCTGCAAAAATAAAATAATTACTTAGATAAATAATAAACATCATTCTAATACTAAACATGAATAAAATATCAAAATTATTTATGAAAGAATCATATAATTATTTCTAAGCTTCTTATGTAATGTCGTATCATGTTGATATTATAAATTAAAACTTATGCATATTTTAATAAAGTTCGTTGCCATTATAATGTATGTGTTTTCATAAAATATCCATCCATTCATTCTACAACAACATAATATTCAGTTGATCTAAAGAAAAACATATTAAATTCATTAAAAATCATTATACAATATTTTTACCATAATAATAATAATGTCCAATTTGCTATCCAGTATTCTTCGGAATTTGCAGCTTCAGAAAACAAAAATAATACACATTCATACTCATAACATTCACTAAAATATTCCGTGTTATATTAATTATAAAAATAAATTTATGTAATTAATTATTATATTATTTTTAAGTTACTATTTAATAAATGTACCTAACCTACTTTTTAATAGTTTAATAATATTTTAAATTTTATGTTAAATAAATAAAATAAAAGATTATATTACATATTCCAGCGACGACTTTTGTTCTACCATAAAAGTTCTAACAAATATCCTGCGTATAAAGTCAATAAAACACTATTTCCTGTTCCGTTGTATCACGTGTTTCTTGAAAGTTTATAATAAAAATGATAACGTTCTTTTTTAAAAAAAAATAATAAGTTCCAACAAGAAAACAAATAAAATTAAAAAAAATAGTTTATAAGTTCTGTCTGGATCCAGTTCTTCATAGAATATTATTCAAAAAGTTATTATTTCAAAACTAAGTTATAATTTATAAAATTATCCTTCAATTATTTTAAATTAACTTGGTTTGGCTTGGCTTAATTTAATTTAGTTTGGACATCCATGTATTACTTGCACATTTATAAATAACATATTCAGGTAAGAATTAATTTCTTCATCTATAACGTCCAGCGTTTTAGATTACTTCAATATAGCAATTTTATTATATTACGATTTTAAATAATCATATTTATAATCTATTTGCCTTTTAAAACGTCAATATTTAGTCTTTTAAGCACAAAGACTTAACAAGGCAAGTATTTATTTAAAATTACTACTGCTTCTTATATCTTTCCTTAAGATATACATTTTACTTCTATAATTTGTCAAAAAATACTTTTTTTCCACAGAAGTATTTTTATTTTTTTAAAATATCTATTAATAACAGACAATAGTAATTTAACTTTAAAACTATTTATAGTCCAAAATACTACTTTTCTCCATCTTATAGTTTTCTGTACTAATCCAGCGTCTGTTACTTTTCTAGCATAAAGTTTCTGATATATTTCTACGATACGTGATGTTTCCATGATCATTTGTACGTAAATTGAGTTTCGATATTGAGAAGACCAATAGGGAATATTAAAATTACTACTGCATATTCATTACTTTAAAAATATTATAAATTATTCAATAACACTCTTATGATTTTACAACTGATTTTTAAGAGCGTTTATAAATTTACTTGGCTATTTTTTTAATAGCACGATTAACTTAGAAATTTAATTACAGAGAGCCCCCCTCAACAATTGAATCCAGCTTTTATACTAGAAGAGACTCCTCATCTGATTGGTACGTTTAAACAATCAAACTTTCTAGCTTATTTACATATTTATCAACTCACTATTAAAAATAAAATAATGACTTATTTAATATTTAATATTTTATCAAATTCTTTTAAAACAATATTTATCGTTTATTTAAATCTATTAAACATTCTTTTGAAATATTCTTTCTCACTTAATTTAAATCTTAACTTTTATAAGATCATTTAAAATAAACTAAATCTTTTTAAATACGTTATATTTTTAAAGTAATATTTTTAAAAATCAGATTTAATATTTTACATTAATATCTTTATTTTTATCTCGTGATAACTCACGTATTATTTATAAATTTCACAACATAATTTTGTAAAATAGTTATGCAACTTTATTAGACAACTTCCACGCGTGCTTGTGTAAATTTAACTAACATCTGTTTTTTTTTATAACACAAGAAACGCTTCATAGTCTAAAAATAAACTAACAATTGCATTTTTTAAAATAAATATTTTTAAAATAAATAAGATATTACATCAGATTTTAAAATAATTATTTAATATGATTAAAATCAAATATTAATCTCAATTTAAGTACTTATAATTTAAAATATTTCTATTCACTTTTAACATATATTTTAAATTAAATAAATATCTTGGTCTAATTTTAACTTGTCTTTTAAATACTTTAGCTTTAAACATTTGTTATTAAATTTATTAATGCAGTATTACATCATAATCATCATCATTTTAAATATCTTCCCAATACCAACACAATTCACATATCAAATACTCATAGATTGCTTTAATTAAACTTATGGTAACATTACCACAAGCAAAGTCAACATCACACATTTAAAATACTTCTTAAATTTAAAATTTTCTACTAAATTAGCACAAAACTTAAATGGTGACCCATACAAAAGGGCACAATATATATATATATATATATATCTATATATATTTATATATATATATATAAAGATAGAATATATATATATACATATATATATATATATATATATATGTAATATAAGAAGTGTACCAATACCTCTAATAAGCTTTTATCAATAAGTGCCACAAGAGAATGCATTTAAAAATCTCTATATCTAGAATAATCCCTATCTTTAGATCAGTTTTCTTTTGTTTTTGACTCACCTCAGTGAAGCGCTAGGACATTCGGACACTAAATCTAAAAATGGCAATTTAAAGCAAGCACTTATCTAATACATATCTATTAAGTAGAAAATCTGAAATTTTTAGGCACCTAAATGTATTTAAATCCAGATATCCAACTTAAATAGCTATTAGGTTTGAAAGTCTGGGTTCAAATCTCTAATTACATCTAGCTTAAAATATAAATACTACATATCTATTTAATTATTACATATTCAATCTGTATTTAGCCTATCTCTCTTCTTTGCATTTAAATGGGTTTAAGGTTTTACATATGAGGGAACAGAATAACTTATGGTCAACATGAGTATGACACAACAAAAATTGGCAAACAAGAACTTTGAACACACCATCAGATTTTCAATGATATGGATGGTTGAAGAGTTGAAGAATGTAGAAGAGTAAAGCCTATCCATTTAAAGTTTGAAGATTTGCTATCTTGATATAAATTGAGTGCTGATTATATATATATATATATATATATATATATATATATATATATATATATGGGTTTGTGTGAGAGAGATAATGATCTGGACCAACTAATGAGTGCTGGTTTATCATGAAATATGTATATTGGAGATCATTTATTTTTTTGCATGTGTGTGATCAGGTGTATCAGTTGCATAAAATGGAGTGGATAACTAACGGGAGCTTGAAAGTCTGGGTTCAAATTCTTTTTAATTATATATATATATTAAAACAGTTCTATTACATAGCACATAATAATATAGTGTGTGCATAAATATATATATATATATATTGAAACAGATATACTGTTCCACGTATATATTCAAAAGATCCTCCCCCCATTTAAAAATATAATTTGGTCAAATTAAAAAGATAAAAGATGACAAATACGTTTATATCTGCAATTAAAAAAAGAGTACAAATCTTTATTAAGATTCATCAATCTAAGAAAGAAAATCATTATTTTCTATAATTGAGAAAAGAAAATAATAAAGATAAATCATTATTGATTTTATAGATTTAAATTACGATATGAATAAAAGCTGGCATTTATTAAAAATATTACATTTTTAATTTTTGGAATGATGTCATATAAAGTGTGATAATAGCTTGAGGCAGTCTTAATAAATTGGAAAACATGAACTAATCCTTATGATCTGTTATCTATCTCACTAAAAATATTGCCCAATCCTTAAGAAGAAAAAAGCACTCGGGCTTAAATGAGAGCTATGGGACAAATAAAATACAGTGGGCTGATCTGCTTAATCAATCGAGAGATCAAAATATAAATAGTTAAGTTGGAAGTTCAGAAGGAATTAAAAAAAAAATTTAAAGTGTATGTTTAAAGATTTTTTGGAAAGATTTTTTGAAAAAGATACTAAGAAAAATGAAGAATTAAAAAGTTAAAATTCTTATTTAAGTGTTACTCAACTCTGATTTTCATCACCTGGGAATATAACCTTTACAGCCACTGTTAATAATGGAAAGAGAAAACATTATTAAGGAAATTATAATGATGAAAGGCTAAACACCAACAGCTTCCTCTCTCCATTCCAAGCCATGTTTCTCCAAGATTTGCCTGGATAAACATCATAGAAAGTAAATAATGCCATTAACTGAAATCAATGCTCCCTTTTTAATGCAGTCACATCATAGATATGAAGGAAACAATTGGATAAATATGATACATTTGAATTAAAATAAACTCAAAAAAAAGAATACTTATAGAGATTGATATTATTGATTTACAAATAAGTATACCTAGAAGAGCCAGAAATACTGAGCTATTACATATAACTCTAACTGGCTAATAAATAAATGCAGCTGCTGATCAACTTATATGAAGAAATATACATCTGTGACAGACCAAATAATAATGGTTATGCTATATCACTAAATAAAAATTACAAATGTTTACAGGCATCTCGATGGTATATAAATAAAACAATAAAATACAATATGAATTATAAATGCTTACCTGCATATTGGTATTATGTGAAGAAAGTAATGAAACTTATGCACATAGATGCACATTTACACTGACTGTATTATGAATAGTCCACAAACCCTGAATTATTTACACTACCTGTTTTGATAGATTAGAAAGAAAATAATGAAACTTATGAGCACCAATGTACATTGATACTTGGCTGAATTATAGAAACCTTACAGATCTGGAATAGCTCATCTTACCTATTTACCTACCTATAAAGGATATACAGATATGGAATAAAGAGTTGAAAAATATTCATGCAGTATTGGTAGACATCTACTTGATAAAAGACCCTTTGAATTCTTTACCTAAGATAAATCAAAATGAGCCTTCATTTAAAATAAAGGATGAACTTTATTAGAATGACTTGTAAATGAACTATTGATCAATAAACTGCTTCTAACCTTTTCATAAATGAACTGAAAATGAGTCATCACATGGATATGAATGAACTTTATTGGGAGGACTTGCAAATTAATTTGTTAAATAAAATTGTTGTTACTTAAAATTAATTTTAGTTATCCAGTTGTTCAATTCTATATTTTTTTATTGCATCACTTGTCATTCAGTGCACTTGCTCATGAGAATCTCATGCCTCCTGAGCTATGTCTTGCATAACTAGACCTAAGTACGTCAGGTTGTAGTGAGATGGAACAGTGGTACTGTTTGGAAAACCAAACACAGAAATGTCTAGATGCTTCCAGTTTCTATGGTGTTACATTCTCTGATGAGCAGGAAATATTGTTGTAAGGGGGTTAATATCTGCATTGGGGAATGCCAATCGATAGTTCTTTCCTGCAACATGCTCATCAGGAAATTGTTACAACCAAGGTAATAAAGGGGTAGTATGTATGATGGTCCGGTTACAATATATAAAGTTGAAAGAACACAGACACAAATTTTGTAGATATTTCTATACACTTCCTGGAATAAATAATCATAGTAAAATGTTAAATAATTTTGGATTTAAAATAAAATTTTGTTATAAATAAACTATTTAAAAGATCTAATTAATATTGTATTCTGATTTTGAAATTAAAAAAAACAAGCATGTATTATGACAATAGATCTGATAATTGTAAAAAATTATATTATCTATTTTTAAAAATCTTTGATAAAACTTCAAAACTGCTTTCAAAAGAATTGGATAGTTTAATTAAAAACACTGTGAATTGCAAGTATCAAAAATCTTTAGGTGAGATATATTATGTAATACAATTATAATAATTTATTTTTATTAACTTTGGTGAGGGTAACTCTTTAAATATTTATACATATATTCATGGCACTTTATAAATTAATAGCTTATTCAAGCACTCTAAACTGGAGCATTTATTTGTACTAGAATTTATATTTGAATTTAATAAAATTATTTGCTTTTGTTAAATTTAAAAGCATCTTAATTTTTTCTTCAATATTGTTTTATATCTGGTATATCTATATGATATATGTGTGATAATGGAAAATTATTTTTACATGCTTATTATGTACTTGATGAGGAAACTAATGGATTCATAAAGGGTCAAATATAATAGGATGAACCTGAAATCAAATGAATTGTACAATGAACCAGAGTTATCAAAAACCATAATTTCAAGTCAGCATTATCAAGTTGCTTGTTTAGTCTGACCTTTTGGAAATGGTGTAATAAATTAAACCCAAATATTTACTGTTAAAAGTTATTCAAATGCATCTGGCACTTCAAAAATATGGCCATATATGTTTTATTATATATTCCCTAAATGATAGTTATTATGTTACTGATTCAGTTACATTTATCTGATCAGCACTAGTCATATCATGTTATATTTTTCATACCACATTCTAATTTATTTGAAAACCAAAAATATGTTTCAACAATTTTACCAGTGTAATATGCTCTGTTCTATTACATTTAGTTAATTATTTTACTTACATAACCACTACATTACTTTACATTACAAAGACTGCCAGCTCAAGATGCTATTTTATTAGTGAAAAAAGCAACAACAAAAACAATTAAAATCAGTACTAATCTGTAAGAATACTCTTTCTTTAAAGTAGTCAATTAACGAATGCTATTATCTATAAGTCTAAGTAATCATTTTATAACCTCTTACACTATACTCTTTATATTAACTATTAGAAAATGTGTTTGAATTGCTATAAAAATGGATTGCCTCTTTAGTATTGTATATTAGATTATTCTTTTATAAAGTATGTTTTTAAATTTTTTGATATAATCTACACTGATTTAATTCCAATTTTATTTCATGTTTGATATATCCAATGTACTCATTCTAAAAGACTACTATAAAAAAAGCAGGAAGAGCATGTGTATATCCAGATGACCATTTGTATAGATCATTGTGATCTACACAGTACTTGTAAATTAGAAATGTTTGAAAATTATTGATTAAGCTCAGTTGCTCAATTTTTTTTCTCATACTATTTTTGATGACAATGAGTAGACTCCTTTTTATACCTTCACAATATATAAATGGGACTTAGATTATAATGAAAGGTGAAATTGTATTCAATGTGACTTCATAACAATTGAAATTTATTATTATATTGACTTTACTTGGAATTGCAATGCAGCTTTAACAAGCAATAGTGTTATGTGTATATATATATATATATATATATATATATATATATATATATATATATATATATATATATATATATATATATATATATATATATATATATTTATTTCCTATAGAAAAATTTTAGTCATGTATTGATTAAAATATATTGCATTGAAATTCCTGAATACGCAATATTTTATTATTAACTTAATAATAATTATTAATTTTCCACGTAATCCTGTAAAATATAATTATATTATATAAGTTTCGAAATTCCAGGCACTCTTATACCTGGAGCCCAATTGTAAATATAAAAGATTTAAACTCAGACTTTCATGCCACTTCAAACATCCACCCTATCTCATACTACTGATACGCATGACCACAACATGCAGAAAAGATAAATAATCACCAATATACATATGTCATGCTGAACCAGCACTTATCAGTGGGTCAAGATTATCATCTCCCATGCATATATACAATCAGTGCTCAGTTTTATATTAAGATAGTAAATCCTTATACTTCAATAAACAGGTTTCAATTTACTCCAAGCTCTAACTCTTCAGCTACCCCAACGGCATCAATCTATCATGTTAATGCTATATAGCCAGTCATAACATTCCTGGTATTTTAAGAATAACACACAACTCAATAGATAAATAGAAAAATATTTATTACGTATAATAAATATGATACAAATATATAGAAATACGAAGTATTTTATAGCCTCTGCTATAGTTGGCAAATTTATGCAAATTAGCTATAATGGGCAGCTAATATTGCGGATGAATGCAATAACTTTCCTTCAGATCCTTATACTTCATATGTTTGATATAGTAATAAAATTTCTACCAGTTTCCAGCTCTATAGTTGAGCTCGCCTCACTACTTGTGAAATATTGAAAATAACTGCTGTTCAACCCTGAAGGATGTTTATCACACATCCTCGGATTTTCTTTCAAATGGATTTCTATTTACAGTAAAATATCCTTATTGGAAAATTATTTGATTCACTGATCTAGCTTTGCATACAGTCTAATTGTGCAACTAGTTTTTCATTTCCTTTTATTGATGTTCCGTTAGTCAGTTATATTGTAATTTGGATTTAGCCCTTTTTATTTAAGGGAATTCTGGAGAGCCCCTTTCTCAGCTATAAGCTATTTAAAGGCTTTGATATAGTAATAATACATTCGTTTTTTGCATTCATAAATTAAGGTTAAATAAAATTTTAAATCACTATCTGACAATAATTTTTATTTTTTTTTTATCTTTAGATTAGAGAAGAAAACTTTGCATTGTAGTGAGCTAGTTAAAAACTTTTACTCCCCCTCCCCCCATTTTTACTTACATAAAATTTTAAAAATAAAAATGTTTTGTATATACCCAAATTATTACATATTTTCCTAAATGGAATATTTGAGTAGCTAATTTTTTTGAAAAAATAATTACCTAGAATAGAAAATAAATTATGAAAAACCTTACGGAAAATCTTTTTTCCTTTTTCTTCTCCGTTATCTCAATGCTTTACTTGTCTATGTAGAGATTTTTAACTATTAACTGGTTTTTATATTTATAAGTAAAAAAAAAACTTTTTTTTTAATAAAAGTTTTTTTATTGAAAATTTAACTTGTTTTAAACTAATAATAAAATCGAATGAACTCACTACGTGTATATATTCAATAGCTTTTAAAATTAATTTTTTTTTTTTTTTTAAAATAATTGTTAAATGCATTATTAATAGTAATTGTTTAAATTAATGACTTACGCGATTCTAATGAAAAATTGTGACAAATCTGCTTCTCATTTGACCAATCAAAAACTGATAAAGCTTGATGAAACAACTTTTAAATTAAAAAAGCGAAGCAAAGTGTTTGATTTTTATTTAAAATAGTTTCACAAGGCACTTGAATAATATCAATCAGTTTTAAACAAAAGCAAGTTCAAATTTCTTTCTTCTCTTAAATAAAAGCTCGAAATAATATAACAAATTTTCAACTCGCATCTGTAAACACGATTAGAGAAAAACGTTTAATTACACAACTAGCAAGAAAAATAGAAGCGATATTTCATGCTGATTGACTTCAACTTGATTGAAACTTACCCATTGTATCCTTGCTATTGTTTTTAATTGAAAGGATTGAATACTGTTAAACTTGCATCATGTTTATCAATGTTCTAATTACAAATTTTAGTTGGCTTGTTGTTAAATCAGCTGGTTATGGAAAATGAAGAAATTCCCTATAATCTCAACAATCGGCAGATTTCCTTACTTTATATATAATACATTTTTCAATTAGATTGTTTTAAGTAAACTCACTCCAGGCAATTTTAAATCTTTCTTTAGAAATATCTTTTATTTCTTTATTATATTTAATAGATTTTGCATCTAAACACTTAATGAAAGCATGTTTTGTGGAATATTATCCTATTATGTTCAAGACTTCGCCAATTCTTTTAATTTTATTGTAATTTTATTATTATTATTTTTAGGAGTTTTGTATCACTATTATCATTTTAAACAGTAATATTAATCAATTTTCCATATATATAATATAAATTCTAGCATTTATTTTTATGCTTTTATTCTGTAATAGACATACATTAATGCTAGAAATTAAATAATAAAAATAACCGAATGGTTTGTTAATTAAAATAGTGGATAAATAAATAAAATGTATATACAATTTGTTAAAAATTACTTTTATGCTTTTATAAATAATATTGAATTAGTTATAGATATTCTTTCGATTATAATTATACTTTAAGAATATTTATGTAAATAACAACAACAACAACAACAACAACAACAATAATAATAATAATAATAATAATAATAATAATAATAATAATAATAATAATAATAATAATAATAATAATAATAATAATAATAATAATAATAATAAAGAGCTAATCATAATGGATATGATCATTTTAACTCAAAAAAAGAGAGGAGGGGGTGATATATAAGTGAGTTTTGCAATGATTATACAAACCAATCTTTGAATTATAAATACATCTACATATAACATATTGGGTCATTTTCTGTTTGCTTGATATTTTACGATGTTGTCTTAATTTCTTAAAAACATTTCTCTCTGACATACTTTAAAACCACAATTAATTATAGCTATGTAATGTACTCTATTCTCTTCCATCTTGCTAATAGAAACAATTGACACTGCACTTTTTTAGAATGTCTTTGAGATATGCTTATAACATAGATGTCATTTACCTCAATCACAAAAGCCATGCTTAAATTCAGCACAAAAAAACTTTTATGAATCTTGTATTGTTCATTTGTTCTACATGTCTAATTCAATGAAGATATGATTTTACAGTATATTATCACTTCCAGAAAATTGAAGAAAATATTGATTGGTTTTATGAACTTCCCATAGTATTTTTAAAATTTTACAAACATCCTTAAATTGAAATTTCTTATACCTTTATGTTGCCCCAATAGGATAACCAAATTTCATATCCATACAACTAATTAGACAGATAGCAGCTGTATATGGATCTAAATTATGAAGTTACATCAGTATAATGAAATGTTCTAATTATTAAAAGCAGCATCAACACATTGGAGTTTGTGTTGCACTTCAACATCTAATTTGATCATTTTATTTACAAAATTCTCAAGTTGATAACCATCCAAGTTAAATGTTGCTGAGGCTATTTCTTCCATCACTGGCTGATAAATAATCTTTAGTTTTCTAACATTAATTAAAAAATCAAAATCTTATATCTTGTATTTGAAATGTTAAGTACATTCTGCAAATCATTTCTTGAATTGGAATAAATACAGAATCCAAAAAATAGATATTACTGTTTTTGCTTTTAATTGATTCAAATTAAAAATTCAACCATCAAAACTGTATTGCACCTTGATCCTTGTTTTATTAAGCCACATATAAACAATTCCAAAAACAACTGTCATAAAAATTGGTAACAAAATTGCAACAAATACATATAATTATTTAACACAAATTTTCATATCCAATACTCCAGATTTTACAATTATTACTTCTCATCCTATTATGTAAGTTGGTAATAAGAATAAATTTTGGTGACAATAAACTATTTTTAAACAGTAGCAGAGACTCATCCTGCAAACTTAATCAAATATCTTCACCAAATAATATAAACAATATATAATTTTTTTTTCTTTATGATAATTTAGTTGCTTTTGCCTTTCAATAAATAAAAAAAACACATCTATGGTGCTTCATGATGCTCTAACACCACAATAATTTTTTGGTAACCATTCATCGATGACTTTAAACAACATATTAAGCAAAATTTCTGAAAGTATCATTGCTATGGTGGACATAATTATACTTTATGATAATTATTGCAATATTGTGTATTTCTTTTGTTTTAAAAATTGAAACAATAAAAGCATTTTTAAGAACAGGATGCATAACTTCAATTACAATATTTTTTAAGCTATGGTCACCATATTTAAACATCTGCATTCTTTCTATTTTTAAGATTGAAAGGAAGTGTCGGATTTTATTAAGTTTGATATTTTGTTTAAATCTAAAAGAAAAGATAAAATTGATATATCATTAAAAAGTAACATCTCATTTTTTGTATTATTTTTCAAAAGGTAATCATAATAACTCTTCCACCTGTTCATCATATCATTGTCATCATATAAAATAATGCTATTTCTGAGTTTAATAAAAATATAATACTGTTTATTAGTTCCATATGTTGTTTTAAATGCATCAAAAAGGTCTAGAATGACCATGATAAGTAAATATCTATATATCCTCTTTGCAGTTTTAATCCACCATTTATTTTAAGCATTATTGTCAGTCATTGAAGTCATACTTTCAGATCTCTATATTTAATTTAATGAAAATTTACATTAAACTGTGAAAATGTCATGTTTCCTTGCAATTATTGTTACTAATAATAAGATCATTATCAAAAAACCAGTCATAAGTATTCTTTTTACTTGTATCTGTAATACACTCATTAAGAGAATTATATGCATCAATAATATAATAGATCTGATGATTCAAGTTAGCAATTTTATTTTTTAACAGCTGTTAAAATTTAGTATCCATAGTAGATTATTTTAAAAAATGACATCAACTTTCTTGTGAATATGATTACAATTATCATTTTATTTTATGTCTAATTTATGATCTGTCAAACAATCATATCTTATAAATGTTTTATATTGAAAACTTTTCTTGTATTTTGATTCTAATCCATTCATTGTTATTGTTTTGAGCATCAGTACATCCAGTCATTCAGAGCTATTTTTCTGCTTAATCAAAGAGTTTTGTGATAGACAATACCTGCACTAAAAGACAATAATAATAAACCATTTGCAATACCAACACCATTATTCATTATTTCCAATAAATTTTGACCAAAATCTTCTATTAGTATTAACTATGTGTTAAATCCTCCAAGAATGAAAATTTGATTTTTTAATAGTATTGTTATAATAAGACTATTCAAAACATTTTTTTTTATTTTTCTCTGAATTCTCTGAATCAAAAGTTAGAGCACAAGCACTAATAAAATGAGCACTAACATCTTTATGCAAGTTGAGTTTTGATGTCATTAGCTTTATGTTGATTATAAAGAATTCCAACAATAAATGAGAAGATACTAAATTAGACTTTACAGTAAATTTAACCCAATTCATTCTTCTTTTTCTCACTGACTTGTTTTCTAAAAACAATTGTATTCATTCGTTTGTTCTATTAGACTTCTCTATGGGGGAAGAACCTCACTAAAAGAAGCTATATTGATTTTAAATCCTGACAGATCTTTAGCCACCAGTGCAGTACTCCATTCTGGTCTTGAAGAATTTTGTAATATTTAGATAAAAAATAGATTTATGACTCTTATTTTATTTTTTATTTTTAGATCTGCCATTTACATTTGCTTTACAACTATTATTGATGTTAATATTACTATTGTTATTATTTTTCCTGCTGTATTGAGTAATCTCTAGCTGCTACAACCTAATCAGAACATGTGTGGCAGGTCATTTTAGAACATATCTTTTAGGTCCTTCTACTTCCATGACAGGTAAGATCATACTTAAATATGGTGACCAAACATAGAATTTTGCCTGATAAAACTCCTATGTCAGTCAAACTAGTTCCAAATTTACTCATTAATGAGTGTGCAACTTCACAAAAACCTTATAACTAAGGACTGTTTGCCTTCTTAATCTTTGAGGTTTTATAAACTAAAAAAAAATGGAAAAAGAACAATTAGGTTGGTATCAGAATTGATGTGCATTTACTTAAAGGATGGAAAAGTTGTTGCATGAACACACAATTCTATTGTCATAGTTAATATGAGGAGATATGTATAAAATATTATAAGACCTTTATTCTTTAAGAACTATAACAATCTTAAGATAACTGATAAATTTTCCTCCTTGCCTTTACCCCCTCCACCTTCTTTTTTTTTAAAAAAAAAGCTACTATCTTAAGGATTGAGCTAGCTAATCCTTACAATTTATCCTCTGCATATAAAAAATATATAACAAAGAAATGCTACAATAATGAACTATACATATATTATCAAAAAAAAAAAAAAATTGTCAAGTAAGTTATTCTCTAATTTCTTTGCCTTTTGATTAATTAACTATATACACTATCCATTACAGGAATTATAATCAATTTTAAATTGGGGTTACCTTTTAATTTCTTTTGAAGATGGTTAGTAATGTTTATTTACATAGACATGGGCAAAAGCAATGCTAATCACTCTTGATTCATTTGCCTAAAGCTTTTAGCTTGTATGTTTCTCTCAGCTCATATGGTATAATAATCATATACACATTTCCCCTGTTTTTTATATGGTCTCTCATACAGATTAAAAAAAGATTGTATTGATGGTTCTATAGGTGACTAACATGGGGGAGGTGTACAAACTAACACCGAATCACCAAACTTAAATCGAGTTGGCTTTTGTGATTTTTATGAGCTATGTTTCTCACCCATCTTCATCAAATTGTTTCTAACCCTTTTCAGATCTACATTATGATCTATCTTCTCCTGAATAGAAAGTAAAAATTTCTTAATCATTATGGACTTTTTACAACTGGATTGAAAACACATAGGTGTGAAATTAGTAGACTCATTTTGAGTCATATTTATATATTGTTTCATATGTTTTGATTGATTCATCCAGCCTTGATAGTTCCTTACCAGATACACACTGAATAACCTTCCAAGATCCCTCTTTACTTTCTCACATGGATAAAATTGGGCAATACAATATAGATCAGTATATGCTTAATGATTTGATGTAGCATGGTCTGCAAGAATGAATTCAGGTTTTTTAATCAATGGAAATTGAAAGTCCTGCATAACCTTGATAACAATTTGTGCAATAGACTTTTGTACAGGTATGTCAAAACATACTTTGAAAACATGTTGTAAGCTACCAGAATAAAAATAGAATGAGAGTATCAAGGTAGAGGTCCATAACAATCATAACCAATTGCTAAAATCTCATTTGACTTAAGATGCAAAATTGGCTGAAATTTTCCTGTATTTGAATGTTTGTAAATATTTGGATTTCAAACATATATCACATGATTTCAGATAATTTAAAATGGATGCATACATTCTAGGCCAGTAGAATAGTCTGCACAATACATGTTCCTCTTTTCAAGGCCTATAATGTCCATATAGACAGTACATAATAAATCAACTTTCTCCTCAAATGAATTAGAATAACAATCCTCCATGATTTATTATCATCTTTATTAAACTTGAAAAGCAGTAAATCAACCAATAATTTGGAATGTGGGCATTTTTTATTAGTTGAAAAATAATTAATTTCTAATGATTCTAATTTATTTAACAGCTGATTAATGATAAGATTTAATTTATCATCCTGTATTTGTAAATTTATTTAAATTTTTTAGCTCTTCTTTCACAGAATCATTGATCATCAATAAAATGGTAGTAAAATAGATTTTCTAAATCAAGCATTGGTTTTCTAATTTGAATGGGATCATACTTAATACATAAGCAGCCATATTATTTTTGCCTGAGCAATATTGAACCCTATATTCAAATTGCTGTGGAAACAATTCCCATTATATTAAATGTTTATTACTTAAGTAACTGCAGTTTAAAAGTTCTAGATTTGATCTATTATCAGAATGATCTAAGATTCTAACAGAAACTGTTTTAATTTATTAAAAACCTATACTACCACAAGAATGTTTCCTGTAGTATAATAATGTTTCCATTCTCTTTAATTGCCTACCGAGGAAGTACAAAATTTAGGGTGTTTTTTATCATCTACCTGAAATAATACACCACTAATCCAAAATGCCTACTATCAACCTGAATGAATAATGGTTTATTGAAATCTGGATAATGTAATACAACCTCATTGAAAAATTTCAACAATAAATTTAAATTTATCAGTATGTATTGCCAACCATTTCCACTTTTCTTTCTTTTATAATAAATGGGATAATTAAATACCAAGAAATATTTTTATAGAAATGGTGGTAGAAATTACCAAAGCTAAAGAAAGACTGAAATTGTTTTCTATTTTTGAATAACCATAATTTATTAGGATGATGTCTGATATCTTCAATTCTTACAATGTGCATCAAAATGATAATATTTTCAGCAGCAATGGTACTTTAGGTAATGTTTATCTTGATATTCTTCTATTGGCTTTCATTCAAGAAATCATGCAAATTCTAAAAATGCTTTATTAAATTTTTTGAGGCAATGACCATGCTATATATATATATATATATATATATAGCATATATATAGCATGGTCATATATATCAAATTTCATCAGTTACTATATATATATATATATATATAGTAACTGATGAAATTTGATTAATGCTGGTGATGGTTAGGATGATTAATCTGATCTGATTAAAAATAAAAAAAAATCTAATTTAATTTAATCTAGTCTAGCTCAATCGGGTTGCCATTATGTAATAAACCATCACAAAGAACAAATAATTTCTAATAAAGTCTAATTTGTTTAAGCTACATGTGAAACGAAATAATAATGAGATTATCTGCTCCAGACATCAACAAATATATCACAATTACAAAGTAAACTGCAATGAGCAGTGAAATCGTATATCACCACCCTAACAATAATATGATTAAGCTACCTATTTGATTAGCAATTTAATGAAAATCAAATCTAATCAATAACTAAAACAGATTCCAATATATTTTATTTATTGCTATTGTAATAATTTAAATCTACTTTAAGTATTTAATGATACTGCATATTATCTAGACGGATGAACTTTTAAATAACTATAATTGCATTTCACAAAACATTTCAAATATAGATGCTATTTTGAATATTGAAACAAAATAATATTTGACTCAAGTGTACATCTAGTTTTAATCAAACGCTAAATGTAATGCATAAACATTTCATTTGTATCTTTCAATAAAGAGATCCATAATTATTTCTTCCTTAATATTTAATTAACAATATCCTATTGAAATCAACTAGTTTTCATATCCTTTTGAAAATACTTTGAAATATATGCACTCCTTTAAATTTCTAAACAAATTAATATACGTCTAGTTTAATAAGAAGCTATAAAGTAATGTATAAATAATTTATTCATATCTTCTAACAAAGCGATACATAATTATTGCTTCGTTTATATGTAAAATAGAATACTCCACGAGAATTTATTATCAACAATCTATTAGCTAATCTCTAACTCTATAATGCCCAATCATATTATATAAAAGATATATTAAGTTTCAATTGGATG
Source organism: Epiperipatus broadwayi (assembly GCA_028023455.1). Taxonomy (NCBI): domain Eukaryota; kingdom Metazoa; phylum Onychophora; class Udeonychophora; order Euonychophora; family Peripatidae; genus Epiperipatus; species Epiperipatus broadwayi. The sequence goes on from JAQFVV010006314.1 coordinate 3,866,892, forward strand.
TTTGTTCACCTATGATAATTAATATTATTTATTTGAATCTTTAAACAATTGAATATAATTGACTTTTATTTCAATTCAAAGATAATATTCAATTAAACCAGTCAATGAAATTTGTACTCTTCATTTTATAGAAGTTTAAAAAAAATATCTAAGACGAGTTATTCTGAACCAATGATAAAGTATGATCTATTTAGATTTTTATGGTGGGATTAGACAAATAAAAAAAGGATCGATTCTAAGCTAATGATATTACTTGTAATATTAACCAAAATAAAATATTATTATAATATTTGAATGCAGAAATAAATATAAAATTTATATGGGAATAAAATAAAAATGCTAATATGCAAAACATACCATATCTTATATTCTAGTTAACTTACCAAGCTGAGTTTGAATCTTGCACCGAATTTACATAGCAAAATTACCTGATGTAATTTAAATAAAATAATTAACGGAGTCTTGGCATTTAAATCAACTCAATTTATTGGATTATAAAAAAAAATTGGTAAGATTAACAACAAAATATCTGTATTTTTGATTGATTGAATAATAATAAAAAAAAATAATGATAAAATTTTTGTGGGTAACTCTAAATATGTTGCAAAAACAATAACGACAAAATGAATGAATGGAGAGACTTTTGGATACCTTACTGAAAACTTTTATATAACAGATATCAGATATATGTAATTGAATGAGATTGAAGCTTCTTTATTCATTAAAATAATAATTGGTAAATGAATATGAAATAAAATGATATATTTAAACCTCTTGTCTGTTGATGTTTTAAACCAAATTTTATACATGCAAAAATCAAATTGGATATAAAAAAAAACATTGGGTTGTGTTAATATATACTCAGACAAGATTTCAAATAATTAGTAAAGAAATCTCTCTGATCATTTCATTGCCTATATTCTATTACACCTAAATATGATTTAAATAAAATACAAATCATCCTTTTAAAATATATAAAAAAAATTAATATGCACATATATTTATAAAAAAAAATCATACCCTAGGTAAAAAGTCTGTCCGTTTTCATTGTTCATTGATTAATCATAGTTTATTTATCCTCAGTCCCTATGATGTAGAGAGAAGTTTATTTAAAAAAAAAAGATAAGTTGAACTTTAAATGTTTTTTTTCATTGGCAATAATGTTCACATACAATAATCCCATGAATTATGCTAACAGCCCTTTTTCTTCTTTTTCCTTTTTAAAAAGGAGAGTGCAATTTAACTAGCCTTTTTATGGTATAAATTCATCCAGTTGATCCCAAATGCTTTCTTAGCTTGGAACATGATATTTATCCAATGCAATGGTAGTTATATTTCAATTTTAAACCAGAAATCTCTTTGTTTTAAAAATAGCTGATTTTACACAACACATTTTTTTAATAGGTTTCCCTTCTCACATTTTGTTGCCATCTTCTTTGGAACTTTTTCACAAACTGCCATTCAAATGAATGAATGGGCAGATAATTTAAGTTTATTCTTTCACATTTTATAGTTTAACAAAAAAAATTACTGAAAAAATTTTGTTTAAAGAATATAGAAGCACTTCTGTTCCTGGCAATGACAAAAATATGATAGCCCTCTCTTACTGTCCTTTCTGGCTGTTTATATTATCTCTTTCTGACATTATAGATGTCATAACAGCTATTGGAAATTACTCAAATAAAGCTCAATGCAAACAATATTTTACAACAGTTTTCCTGGTTTGTAATGTAAGTTTGGAAAAAAATGGATACATGGAAATGAAATCTAAATTCAATATGATTTTTTCTATTATTTTTAAACCAAAATTCAGAATTGATATTACAACCTTTATTCACTTTATAAATATAAATAATTTACATACATGTTTTTTTAATAATAATAATAATAATGTTTAATTAATTTATAAACAAATATACATAACATAAAAACATTGAATTATCTGTAATAATGTCATCATGTTGATTGCAGTAACAGAAATAAAATATGTAAAAATAATAATACTGATCCTGTTTAAGTAAACTTTTATATCATACTAAAATATTTCCAAAATTTATTTATTTGTCTATATGTTTTTCTTGAGTTTTATTATAATGAATTTAGTATTTTAAAGCTGGAATTAGCAGTAAACAATAGTATTTAAAAAATGTTAGGTTTCGATGGTTATCAATTTAAAGTTATATTTCCAAGATCTCCCATTATCCATTTATCAAACAAGATCAACAAACTTCTTTATTTTTTTAAACACTTTGATCATTAATCTGAATATTCACTATATATATATATATGTGTGTGTGTGTGTGTTCAGATAAAATTCTATTAAAATAATGAACTAGAATTGCCCCATTATTAACCAAACCAAAGGACATGTATTAGAAAACATAAAAGTGTCCTCCATACCTTAATACAATTTATTTCTGATCATTTGGGTGCTAATAAATTTGTTGATAACTGGCCATTAAATCCACCATGGTAAAAAAATTTTTCCCATTAAATCTGGGTAATAATGTATACATTGTAGATGGACCATCATAAACTAAGATTGTTCAGTGATTTAAAAAGATTTAAAAACATAGTGTAGGGACATATACCAACAAATCCATCTTTCTTCCTAATAACAACCAAAGGATTATTAAATAATGGAGCATCTTTTCTTATGGTGCTCCATTCTTCAGGCTGCCTAAAAAAATTCCCTGAATTTAATGATAATTTGTAAAATTTGTTTTTCATCTCAATGCTCAATTTACTAAACTCATCTAACTTGGTCCTAAAGTTTAACTCATTGGTTGTCACTTCACTTTTTGACTAAACTCCTCTAACCTAGCACCTATCTTACGAAGATGACAGGACATTAAAATGCTCATATTTTGAAATGGTTTCCAAACTTCCTGCACATTTAGACCCTCTGTTTTTTTTAATATAAGCTGAAAATACTATTGATTTATTTTCTTTATTTCAGTAGCATCTTCCATTTATCTTCCCATCTCCATTTGCAGAGTTTGAAAAGAAGACTGTTTTAATCATAATTTTTTTAAATTCATCCCTCAAATTTTGGTGATACTTAGCCACTTATTTTTTGAAATTTCTGACATTTTTTCCATCACTTGTCTACTTTGGAGACATATAATTTGAATGTCAACTCTTACTTATTCCCTCAATTATTCAATTTTAACCTTTAAGAGAAGAGCTTCAATCTTGGAAATTTTTTTAATGCAGGAGCACTGGATTTTTTTCAACTTTTTAGAAATAGCATCAATTTCTACCTTCAAACCTTTAGATTTAGTATCAAATTTGGCTTCTAAGATCAGATTTTAATTCTTTACAGTTTGTATAATTTTAACTTTGACAGCCTCAAATTTTTTTAAAATTAACCTTGAATTTAGCATCCATCTTAAAAGTTAATTAGTAACTTAAATCTGTAGACCTGGCATTCATTTTAAAAGAGTTGGAATATATCTTAGCTTTTAATTCTTTAAAACAAGCATCCATTTTATCTTTCAATTCCATTAAATCATTTGAATTGGTCCTTAACATGACCTTTAAATCATCCCTTAATACTTTAGGCAACTTTATAAATTCCAAGCAATTAATACTAGACCATTTTGACATACTGTTAGTAGTATCTATCATCATCTACTAAATAACAAGGTTAATATAATATAAGAATTAATAAATAATAATAAGAACAGAAACTTAAAAATACTGCAAAAACTAATTAGATCTAGCTAATCAAAGATACTTTTTTTTTGATATTATTTTAACAAAAACTCATCCAACAAAAACATATATTCATTTTTATTTATCCCTGGCAATCAGATTCTTTACTTTTAGAATCTATCTATCTATCTATCTATCTATCTATCTATCTATCTATCTATCTATCTATCTATCTATCTATCTATCTATCTATCTATCTATCTATCTATCTATCTATCTATCTATCTATCTATCTATCTATCTATCTATCTATCTATCTATCTATCTATCTATCTATCTGTCTGTCTGTCTGTCTGACTGTCTGTCTGTCTGTCTATCTATCTATCTATCTATCTATCTATCTATCTATCTATCTGTCTACTTGTCTGTCTACCTGTCTGTCTATCTATCTATCTATCTACCTACCTACCTACCTACCTACTTACCTACCCCCTACCTACCTATCTACCTACCTACCTAGCTACCTATTTACCTACCTATCTACCTATCTATCTATCTATCTATCTATCTATCTATCTATCTATCTATCTATCTATCTATCTATCTATCTATCTGTCTGTCTGTCTGTCTGACTGTCTGTCTATCTATCTATCTATCTATCTATCTATCTATCTATCTATCTATCTATCTATCTATCTATCTGTCTACTTGTCTGTCTACCTGTCTACCTGTCTGTCTATCTATCTATCTATCTATCTATCTATCTATCTATCTACCTACCTACCTACCTACCTACCTACTTACCTACCTACCTACTTACCTACCCCCTACCTACCTACCTACCTACCTACCTAGCTACCTACCTACCTACTTACCTACCTACCTATCTATCTATCTATCTATCTATCTATCTATCTATCTATCCATCCATCCATCTATCTATCTATCTATCTATCTATCTATCTATCTATCTATCTATCTATCTATCTATCTATCTATCTATCTATCTATCTATCAATCTATCTATCATCAAAAGTATTTCCAAAAAAAATATCATGAAAATAACAAAATATAATACAACTGCGAAATTGATATAAAATTACAAAAATCAGTTATTGGTTTACAAAAGATAAATCAATAAAATTATGACCATAGTACTGTATTTATTGAACCCATATTGGGCTTTAAATATGACATCAAATAAATGATGAATGGGACTAACTCTTACAATAAAACTTTATGATAATGAGCAAACCAAAATTTTGATGATAAAGAAAGAAAAGAGTTTCAGTTTAATAGTTCTAAATCAAGATTTTTTAATTTTGAAACAAAATGTCATAAATGTAATAATGAGACTCAAGTACTAACTAAATATAATCCAAAAACAAAGGCTTATTTTATTAAATCTGATTCTTATTTTGTGTAATAAAATTAAATATGTAAATAATTTATTCCTATAAATTAATATTCTTAATATTCAATAATGTATCTATCTATTCATTCAAATTTTTAAAAAAAAATCTATATATCACTTCAATACTCTCAGAGCAAAGTAAACAGAGTAATAAAACGAAGCACTATAGTATGATTTATGATTTTAGATAAGTGATGTTGTTTTTAAACAAAAATAAAATGAAGTCAATCTTTATAAATAAATAATTTTTATTTTTATCCACATTTATATAAGAATGACGATAATAACAATAGTCATTTCGTTACAAAGACTTTTAAGATAATTTACAAACATCATATTTGAATAATAACTATTATTATAAATTTATATATTTTACTAAAGACCATCTCTGTGAGTTTATAACATATAATTCTTTAGTTCACTAATGGTTAAATAATTTGAGATAATGGCAACTCTATGAAATTCTATCTAATCTAAAATATATTTATTTTCATTAAACATTATGTTCATAAAGAATTAAGTATAAAATATATATCACAATAGTATAATGCCTTACTTTCATCAATATTCATCAGGAATCTAATAAATAAATACTACAACAATTCTTAGAGCTACTTATTCTTAATATCTAATTATAAAATGACCTTCTCTAAGTCTATAAGATCCAACATATATTCTAAGTCTCAAAACTATTACAAAACCAATTCACCTTTAAACATATTTCCAATCATTAAATAAATTATCATAATATATATATATATATATATATATATATATCAAATTAATAAATATGTACAATATTAATAAAAGAATAGTTTAATAATTTAGATAGTAGTTATCCATGTGTGATTCCAATATATATATATATATATATATATATATATATATATATATATATATATATATATATATATATATATATATATATATATATATATACATATTGTAATGGGATGGGGGTGGGTAGATAAGTGGAAGGAACATGAAAGTAGAATTGAACTGGGGTGATGGGATAAATCATCATCAACCCCAAGTAAACAATATTTCAAATAAAATGATTTAATATAAAATTTGAAAGAATGTGATATTTAAAAATATAAGGGTATGACATTAAAGAATCTCTGAGAGATCATTAACAGATCAGCCAAGTAACTCAGAAGAGCAACTACAATCATAATTGACCATCAGCATTATCATTAAAAAAATAAGTACAACTAAATACTTGAGAAAAATAACCATCCATCAAAATACATTGATGGGGATAAACAAATTAGTACAATAAATCAGAATCAAATCAACAGACATATTGTGGCTGGATTGAAAATGGGTTTTCTGTAGACCAGGCTAACTATTGAGCCTTTGCCACTTTGGGCAATTATTTAAACATAACTTGGATGCACCAGATTAGTGCCCATCCATAAGAATACATAATAATCAAACAATAATGCTGGGACATTAAAACATGCTGATCATCATCAATTCTCAGGCCACTCATACTGGCCAACTATAAACTTAAATTGTTAATAAGACTAAAGTAAAATAAAAGATAGTGCATGGGCTTTAAATAGTATCTTCTTTTGCACCAACCAGGATGATGATTGACATCTCTGGATGCCCCAAAGCACTAAGTATTCATCCCCATTTATCTGTGTCCGAATCTAGCTCAGAGAACACATGTGACCAAGAGATGATGGAATACCATTTTAACAATTAAATACAAGCTTATTATTAACAAAAAATAAGAATAAATGATATTTAAGGTCTTATAAGTAAAGGGTTCTGATTTTGAATGGCATACAAAATTATATACACAACTAAAATTATTACATTGTTTTACAATATTTCTCAATTAATTTCTACAAACGCATATATATATATTCATACACAGATGTGCGTTTTATAATATACAAGGAAGACATTTCAATTAAACATAAAACAATTATTACATTTGTGATTTACATCATTACTATTCAACATTTAACTCATAACATTGATTTACATATATGTGTGCACATACACACAATTTATAATATACAATTAATATTCACTAACAAAAAAAATGATTAAATTGTACATATGTCTTATAATTGACAAGCATTGGTATCTGCAATACAATTGACAGATATACGCATACATACATGCATGTGATTTCTTAACATATTTAATTTTTACATAAAAATAATACATGATTAAGCTTTTAAATTATGTTTTAAATAATACAAATACTTATGCTAGGTTTACTACAACACATATGTACAATCGCACAGATTATTAGCAAATTTCATTTTGTCAAACAATAAATAACAATACTTTTATAATTAATAATTTCATAAAATTTACATACTTGTTATGACAATAAAAGTTATTTTTACAATTATTCATTGTTCAAAATGTATAAATTGCTTTTCTTATTTTATAGTAAGTTCCACTCTTTATCGATTAGTTTTTTAAAGAAATAAATACTATCATTTTTTTTATATTTTAAACAAAATTATTTGCTTGTTTGCTTTACTTTTAAAATGTCTCTTTTTAATAAACGAAAGATAATATCATTTTATAGAATCCAAAAAATATATAAATTTAAAAATGTCTTTCTGCTTGATTAATTAATGCTGATGAAGTAGGCAAGGTGAGATAGTAAAAGTGAGTACGTGAACTGCAGCTCCCCATGCCATGATAAGCAGTGAGCCAAGTGGACTATCAGTACTCAAAGCTCCATGATGTTGCAAAAAATACCTCATTTTAAGCACTGCCCCTTCTAAGTACCTAGACAGATCATCCTCAAAAAGTAGTATCCAAAAAAAGGCATTGTGCCAACCCTGCTCATCTCTGTGAGACTTAGGAGTATAGATGAGGTCTATTCATGAGACCAAGGCCTATTCATGAGGCCTACTTACACACTGCTGGACTACTCTGGGCACTCAATATCTAGGTTTAGACAGTGCCAAGCATATACTTTGGATCATCATGAACACTCTGCATTCAAACAGCCCTGCTCAACTATATACTCACCATAAGCATAAAAAGTACAAATTCACACATCACTTTCAAAATGTAATTTTACATATTTGTGTGCATGTGTGCACATGCTGACATTTACATCATATTTTAACTTAACAGCAATAATATTATATTTTCATTATTAAATTCTTTGGAAAATATGCACAAATTTCATACATATATGTGCATGTATAAACAAAATATTGATATACTGTAATTTAAAATTAGTTTCAATTTATAAGTTTTTTTTTCCTTAAAAAAAAAGTATAGTCAATTTTTGACAGGTATTTGTTGATTAATTATCAATGTTTTTAAATTAAATTATTGAATCATCATATTCTTTACTTTTTTTTTTATATAAATTTTTCAAAATAATGTCCAAGAGGATTATTGTTCAAAAATGTCTCTTTTGCCTTTAAAATGAGATGGTCAATGAATTATTCTTGACTCTTAATTATAATTCAAGCAAAATTACTTTATATTCTTTTAAAATGCAGAGATTTTTAACAGACTTAAAATAAGATTGTTCTATATATGTCTCTTTTTATATGACTTATTTTAAAATAACTCACCAGCTATATATACATTTATCCATGCTTCTCTGCATATATCTGATGCAGCATATGCGTAATTAACTCTTCAGCAAGCTGGAATATTTTTTCTTGGTGAGTTTGGTTTTAGTGATTGTCATCATCAGGTAAAAATATAATCCATGTATAATGTTGGTCCATAGTTGGTCTCCCGTCTGTGTAGAACTGTTACAGGCAAGCAGCTGTTTTTTCCATGTTTAAGGCTATGAATTATAGCACAAAGAAATGGGTCATTTTCTCCATGTGAATTCAAACTCCTGTTAAGAAAAACAGTCTATTATCTTGCCTTCAACTACATCAGTTTATGGTAGCTGTTCTGCAAATTCTCTGGTCAGCTAAAACCAACTGCTGCACTTTATCAAGTTGCAGTAAAATATTGAAACCAATTTTCAGCTGACCATTTTTACAAAAATTATTATCTAGTCTGGCTGATATTTTTTTATCAGCTCTTTTTATAAAATCATCTGAGGTGTTATAGCAACACCTTGATTAAAAACAGAATTTTATTTTTATCTTTCTAATCCCTTGGAATCTATATACATGTTTTTACTTAGGGGATTTTTAATAGATAAAAAATTTGTTTAATTAATTAAAAAATTCCAAAAATAAGTATTGTGTTTTTACATTTCAAAATCAGAATTACTGCTACTGCTACTGCTACTACTACTACTACTTCTACTACTACTACTACTACTACTACTACTGCTGCTGCTGCTGCTGCTACTACTACTACTACTACTACTACTACTACTACTACTGCTACTGCTGCTGCTGCTGCTACTACTACTACTACTACTACTACTACTACTACTACTACTACTATATTTATATTTATTCAGACCTTTTAAAAGTTTAATTTATAAAACAATATTTTAAATCAGAGTTATTATTTATTTATTTCTATTTCAGTAAATGTAGAAAATATCTACTATAATTTTTGTCTGTGTTTATTTCTACTTTTCCTTTATTTTATGTATATATATATACATACACTATATTAGTGTATGCTATGTAACCCAACTGGTTACAATATATATATATATATATATATATATATATATATATATATATATATATATATATATATATATATATATATATATATATATATATATATATATATATATATATATTAGCATTTTTATACTATTCATTATATGTGTGTGTTAGAAAATATATGTATAATATAAACATCAAATTCAATATCTGTTTTTTGTTTCTATTGTATTTTCTTTTAATGTAATAAATGAAAACATATATAATAAAATGTATATACATCTAAATAGTAATCAAACCCAGTTTTGACCTTTCTCTTTATTTTCTTTTTTTTATATATAAAAAAGTCTAAATAATTTTGAAAGTCTATGTTTTCTCATTGAATTTGGAAGACTGGATGTTAAGATGGTTGAACAAAGTCTTTTTTGTTTGATGAACAGTTTTGTTTTAAAGTTGAATCATCTAGCACTTAAATGTTTACTTTTTTAAGTCATCATGACAAAAAGGCAAAGTTGATAAATAGTTCTAAGAAATGAATAGCAGATTATTATGTTAATAAACTTCCTCTCCAAGTGTTTAGATAGTTATTTATTATATTTCCTTCTTTGCACATACATTTTGCATTAGTGATTTTTTGACTGATAGAATTTGGCAGATGATATCAAAAAGTTTAAGGTAATATGGACCACTTAACTTTCTTACTGATGCATTACTAATGACTTGTTTATGTTTTAAAAGTAAATTGTCTTCTCTCAATAATAATAAGAAAAGTAAGGAATCTAGCAAGCAAAATTTTGCTAAACTGTATGGAAACATAAACCGAATAACAACAAATATATATATATATACTAACAATTCCTTTATGCAAATCTATTTATATTGCAATAGCATTTCATTTAAATTCATTAATTATCCCATTCATCAAGTCACTTACTGACCAACTTTTGTTGTTAGCTATAACATTCACACATACCCTAGATCAGCGTTTCCCAACCTTTTTTGGCTCGCGTACCACTTGGTAGTACATCACGCTAAATTGTACCACTTCGTAAAAATGATTGTATTTCATGAAATTTGTTATTGCGAGTGTGTTATATTATTTGCATTATAAATATTATAAGGTGACCATGTAACCATCACGCCTGATTATAAACTCATTGAAATTATAAACTCAATGTAACATATTTATATGTATGTGTTTGTTCAAAGTTTCACTTTTTTTTTTTCAAAATATTTATTAAAGATTACATTATTACATTAAAAATTATTTGGTACATATTTTGTTCAAAGTATTTTCTCATTCCTTCATTTGGTTTTCCCAAATTTGAGTCTGTTTTCTCTTTTTCGGAGCATCTTGCTATTGGTTGGGCCATGGAGAGGATAAATCCAGCATGTCCCAAGTCCTGGTAAAAATAACCTCAGGGGTTACCAGGCTATCTCTTGTTCTTGTTTTCTTTATATTGTTCTGCATGAAGTTAATAGGATTAAAATTTTGATGATTAAATACTAGCTTACATCTAATAATCCACAATAGATGATCAAAAATTAAAGAGAGTCTAATTTCTGGGTATGATCCTTTTCTGATACATTCTTTCAAATTAAATAATTTAGATTGATTTGCCTTGATCCGACTCATTATTTATCTACTATTTTGTCATATTTCGTTTACTAATAAATGGTTTTAATAAAAACACAAAATTATAAAAAAACAATTAGTATATTTTTTTATCATAATCAAATATTTTTATAAAATAAATTTAATGAGATCTTTGTGCTTGTTTCGAACAACATAATTTTTTGAAATTTGGTTTAAAACATGCGAGGTATTATACCCTTAGGTCTATAACTGCGTTCAATCTGTTTTGATACTTATTTTTTAAAAAATATATGAAGTAAAAGCTCTTCCTATTAATTCCGTACTAGTAAACGGTAATAATAATTTAAGAGCTTTCTCAGAAAGTTGTTCATATTCTTTAATGTTTAATCGAAAATTAATTAGATTGTGTCATTTGAATTCTACTTGTAAAGTTCTGTCACATGATAATTCTATTAAATTTTCTTTATCCTTTATTGATAATGATGTAGCTTTTTCTAAATTTTCTGCATAGAAGAGAATTTGAATTACAATTATCATTTGTGTTTTCGGGTTTTGGAAAATATTCCATGAAAGACAATTTTAATTCTGTTAAATGTGCTATTATATTTTCTCGTATATCTTGAGACAGACTAACTTTATTTTCAAACAAAAAAATAAGTAGATTTTCGAATACTTCCGGTTGATTGTTGATTGTTTTTGATACAGTTTCCAAAAATCTAATTTCTTAATCATACTTTCAATTTTATCATTAACATTAAAGATCGTTATCGACTGTACATATTAATAACTTTACCGTATAATATTATTAATTAAAATAATTTTTATGAATTATAGGAAAAAACATTTCTATGATATTTTTATGATTTAATTTTTTTTATGACCGCCATTATTGATTATTTTTCGTGTACCACCAACCAGCAACTCGCGTACCACCAGTGGTACGCGTACCACAGGTTGGGAAACACTGCCCTAGATAATAATTTCTTTTCAAACTTTCTAGCATTCAAGAAAAACTATGAAAAGTAATGCAGATAATTAAAAAAAGCGATTTTTACAATACATTAAAAATTATAATGATTATAAATCAATTCTCCATTTTTTTTTTTGCAAAAATAAACACAAACATCCTTAGTGATCTTTATCACATTATTATTAATAGAAATTCTGTATAACTCAGTTATCTCTTCATTATATATATATATATATATATATATATTGCATTTTTAATATAAATCTAAACAAGTGTGACAGAATGGGTTCAAACCCAGTCACAACTTATATCATAGATGACGGTCATTACATATATGCAGATGATATATATATATTTAATTTTATTACATAGTGATGGCTACATAAATACATAGAATGAGGGGAAGCAGTGCTTTGTCATTTTGAAATGATATATATGTATGTGTCACAAATGGGTGTATAAGTGGGTATGGTGGTTGAGGAGATAAAAATGAGGATTCAGTTCACGTTATAAAAGCCTAGAAATTTCCAGCAGAAATGAATTTTGCTTTTTTTTGTTTACAAGCTTTCACACCTCAATGAAAATCTGGTAGGCAGCAATTGGAAACAGGAAGTGAGATTGATAGAACCTTCTAAAACGAATGGAGGGGACTATACTAGAAAAGGGCCCAGAATGCTACTGGTCTTATCCCTGCAGAGCTTCAATCATTGACAGTGGAATCGTTAATTAAATTTCAAAAAGTTTAAATTTTGAATTTACCTAATGGTGGACAAAAAGGAAGTGTTAGGGTAAAAGCCTAATGTATTGGGCTTGAACCCCTAATTTCCACTAACTATAGCTGCTAAATTCAACAATAACAAAATGCCTCTAGATTAAAATAACTACTATTGTCTGAACCACAAAGCGGAGCCTCATCAAACAACCGCTGTATAAGAAAACAAAGATAGGGAAACCTCACAATAAATTCTATGTTTATTACCTGCATTTATCAGAACTCTTAGAAGTAAAGAAAATATTCTTCCACAAATTTCCCTGTGAAATACAGGTAAAAGAACTGTATGCATTGATTTTTTTTATAAGAACTAAATTGTTAACCATTTTCTTATGTGCACATGAGAATCCAACTAACAAGAAAAAGAAAACTTTTATTAAATTCTCATTTGCAGATATAAATATTACAATTAGTATATGAAGTCACATGGTGAAAACTTTTTCTATTGACCTTCTCTAACTGAAATATTTGTAATAAAATATTGGAAAGAATGTTGCATGTGTGTGTATCAAAATGGCAGAGTTCTAATTATAGTTATGTTCTAAAGGATTGAGGATTAAATTATATTTATTTTTTGAATGATCAAAAGAATAATAATTATCATTTGAAATAGTTTAAATAAAATATGACCTGATAGTGAAACTATATTTAGAAATCTTATTGTGATATTTTCTTTATGTGTATTTTATATGTGTTCAAAACTCTTACTCTCATTCATGTCTACTCCCGGCCATGACACCACCTGACCTGAGTTTGAGATAGCTGATGGTTAAAAACCTGTCTCACATTTCTTGAGACAGTGGCTCTCATTGGTAATACATTCACTTATCATAATTCTTATAAGATTGGTGCTTGGAATTTTTGGATGACCATAGATATGTATTGAAAATGTATTACAGTTAATGAGAATGAATTCATAAAATGTTCTGATACATAGTTATTAAATCCAAACAGTTTTGGTTAAATATACATATGTAAGTACGCATGTTTTTCACATTGTAAGTGTGTTAGGTGAAACTTATTATTATTAGTAAAGGGGGATTTTGTTGCACAAGATATCAATTTTAAATTAATTAAAATAATGAAAATTGACATATTTTAACACACACACACACACACATATATAAGAAATTATAAGAAGTTTGTTCTTTAAGAACAAAAACAGTATTAGAGTAATTGATAAATTTTCCATTATTCTTTCCTTTTTTTATTAAAATGTGACTTTCTTAAGGGTTAAGATGGCTAATCCTTACAATATATACATATTTATATGTTTGCAAATATATTCAGGCTTTACAAACTTTTATTATATATATATATTTCAGCATAGTAATTAACTATATATTATAATGGAAAACTTGGAGAGTGAATATCATGATATATATTATAACTTATTCAAAATTTCGCATTGTAGCCAAATATAACTAAAAGAATTTGTATAAAACTTATTAAATTGATATAAAATGTATTTTGTAATCTTTTGATTGGTCATCCACATTGTGAATTTAATATAACTAAAACGATTGGGAGAGTTTACAAATATAATATATATTATCGGACAGTTTAAGCTAATTATAACTTTATTCAAATGGTCGCACTTCCTCATTATGGATCAATTGTAATATTTTTTATTTCAGCTCGGGCGACCACGATATGCATTAATGATAACCTATATTGAATCTATCTGGCATTCAAACACTTGCGGCTAAGTTGCATGCCAATTGTAACGTTTTAAGTATGGGTCGTTGGATGCTTCATCATTCCCAGCTAACACTATGTCTAAAGCCTACTGGGATGATGATGATGGTATAGAACATCTATAATCGTATTTTCCAGGGAGCCAAATTGCAACTTTAATAAAACACTGAGGTTAAACCTCATTTCAATAACTTTTAACAACAAAATTTAATGAATTTGTTAATAAATAATCAATGGATTAAGAGAACATTGAGAATGCATTAAAAATAATAATATTAATACTTTTAGAAGTTCATGGTTATTAATGAAAAGGAACTTTATACTGAACTTCCATTACAATTTATATTCTCAGCACACACCCCATTCACTATCATTAAAGTCACAATTAAAATTTGTTCCGATTACAAATACTTCTATATCCATCTCCACCTTTCTGATCCATCCCTCCATCATCCTCACATTCATAGATCTATTACACAATCATCTATGTAACTATTAAATTTTCCATTGTGCTAACTCATTTCTCCCATTATAATCTCCTCTCAGGATTTTTAAAACAATAAGGTGTAAATGTCGAACAAGCTAGGTAGATTATTGGTGATAAACATTTCTCTCATGATCACCTCCAAGGTGATCTTGGCTATCTTTAATGTAGTTTAATGTCTATTTCCATTAAAGCCCGAATAATTTAAGCTTATCAAGTCTTTTATAAAATAACATTATAAACATATTTACAATTAAAGTAAAATTATAAAGAAGTGTGTCTAGAGAAGTATTTGAATACAATGGATGGGGAAATGATTTTATGCCCACCCACTGCATCCACTATAACAAAATAACCATCCCTATTCACAATTTATATCTCAACTATATTAACTTATTTGGTAATTTGGAGTATTGCCGTGCCACAGAAGCTCGGAAAATTAACCATTTTAAATAAATCGTACCAGATATTATTTACGAAAATAATGATTCAACTATTAATAATAATATATTAATGTATGGTTGGACTTGAGATGTCTAGATTATAATAACCCACAAAACATTGAGTCGTACGCAAATTTTTATTTAAAACAAATAACAAATTTTATTAACATATTACAACTCAATACATAATATATACATTCAACTGACGACTCATGTGGCTTTCCCCTGTTCTAAAACCATATTATGATATTAAAAAAACTAAATAAATAAATATCCCTAAATCAACAGATAATGTCAAGAGGTTTTAAACTATAAATATTCATTTTTAATTATTAGAGAATCAGGATTACCATGGAATAATATTAATATCAGACAGATAAAATATTATATACCTTCACATATACTATATCTTTGTTCTCATTTTTATCCTTGACATAGTGCACATTAAATTTCTCCCCCCAGTGTTTAATGTTTTTAGCTACTGATTTGTTTGTAAGGGTAATTCTTCCAATAATAAAATTTAATAATTTTATTTAATTATTTTAATCTAATATTCCTTGCCCCATGCTCAACAATAGAGATATTTTACGTATGGTAGGACTAAGTTAATTTTGGTTACTTTCAAATGTCAATGAATCAGTATCTAGCTCAATCATCATCACACATGCACACACACTATATTCATATTCTTATGACAATAATAATATTATTAGTAATATTACCTTTCCAGCGAAGTTCTCAGCTGGCTGCAGATATATTTATTAAATATATTTTAGATACGCATTGCTTACAATATTGGTAGGTTTTTTTTAACCTTAAGTTGAATATTTATTGACATTATTACTTTTGGCTCTTATTGATAAATTAAAAATGTATCAACAAAATATTGTTCAAGTACACCACTCACACACACACTACCTGCACTCATCCTGATGACAAATTGAGTTTGCAACCCTCTATCCAACATTTATAAGTAATGCTTACTAATAGCTATATTTCATACACCCATAAGGAATATCAACATTAACATGAGGCAGGCAGTGACCTGAAGAAGAGAAAACCTTTTCACTAAGGTTGAGATATGCTAGGATTTTTATCGCTAGTAATATAAAGAGGCTTGGGTTTATCTATCAACTTCTGGCCATCAGCAAGGAAATCATCTTATGGTGTAAAAAATAACTAAGTGGGAAAACTTTTCTACTGTGTTTAAATACTTTATAAATATAAAATAAATATCTTAGTGAGCAAGCTAAACTGCGACTTCACTAGCTTGGTGGGGACTCATTGTCCACCCACATATATACAGGTCTAACATCAATTTGTACAAGTAAAACTTTCACATCTCCATTGCTCTTGCAAATAGTATACCAAAACATGAGCCAATAATTTTTCCAAGCCTTAATTCACTTGTATTTTGCTTTAACTTTATTTAACTTTATGATGATAATAAATTAATAATAATAATAATAATAATAATAATAATAATAATAATAATAATAATAATAATAATAATAATAATAATAATAATAATAATAATAATAATAATAATAAATGCGCACCAAAATTTCAAAACTACTTCTCTGCACTTTTATAGGATAATGATGATATTTTAGCCCAGAAATCATGCAACCTTCATAAAACATAGCACTAGGTCTAAAAATCTGACAAAAATTCCTGATCCGATCCAAAAAAACATTTCCCACAACAATATCTCTCACTCTTTTCATAAAAAAAATGTAAAGCATTTAAAACAAGGCACACACAGAATGACTTGGTATTAGTTTCATCTACCCCTAAATGATAATAATAATAAAATCATTTAACAGGCACACACAAAATGACTTGATATTAATTTCATCTACCCCCAAAATACTAATAATAATGAAAGCATTTAATAGGCACATTCAAAATGACTTGATATTAATTTCATCTACCCCCAAAATAATAATAATGAAAGCATTTAATAGGCACATACAAAATGACTTGATATTAATTTCATCTACCCCTAAATGATAATAATAATTTTAATTCTAATATGGATTAATTTTAAATGGATATATATAATAAATAAAAAAAATTCTTTTCCTTTTTTTTATTTTTTTTTACATTAAATGTTTTACATGAATATCAAATATAAAAATATATGTTAATAGTTCTCCGGAGATATCCTTCAGGTTTCTGGTTTTCATTTTTTCTTTTTTTCTTTTTTGATCTGTTTGTGTGTACACATGGGTTGATTTGGAAAGGGTCTTTGTGATAGAGTTCAATTTCTATGCCAAAATGTATAAAGTTTTTACGCTGCTGAGATTTCCTCATTTTGGTTTCTGTGGATTACAGATGAATAGAACGTGTTTTAATTTTTAAATATATAAGTCCACTTCTTGATGTATTTTCAGTTCACTTAATATTCATATTTAACACTTTATATGAAATTATAGCATTCAGATTTAATGCTCTATATATGACATCATCAAAATTTATATCTTCCTATTTTCCGTAGTTTAAATTTTACAATTTCCGATTTCTGATAAATTAGTGGAGACAGTCATGACCTTCATTATTTTCAGAAGAATGATGCACACCTAACTTAAACTTTACTCGAGAGTCATTGCTTTTTCTATATTATTAAATTTGGCAGTTTGTTTTTCAAGAGACAAACAAAATAATTAACAATAAACGATTCCTTTTTTTTTCATTTAAAAAAAATGTTTCTTTTCAAATATTTATTGCAAAGCTTCTCTATAAATCCAATGATGAGAAAACTTGCAAGAGAGGTTCAGATAGAGCCAGCTTCTGCTACAGCCACCCCCTCAACAAAAGAGCAGAGCTCTTATAGTGTCTGGCTCTTTTCCCTCCGCCAACATGACCTTTCATTGACCCTTCCAATGTCTGGTCAGTCTGTTTTCCTGATTAATTGACTATTGTTTCTTTTTCTTTCTGGTTATCTTAACCTTTCTGCCCCCTTGAAAAACCACCTCCCAAATTCATATCTGCATTCTAATAGATAATCACTGATTAATTTTAAACTTAAATTTCTGTGCCATAGAGACATCATTAAATCACTTTAATGATTTACTTTAGTAATTCTACTCTGTGAAAATCTTTCCAAAGAACAAAACAAATGAGAGAAAGCTCTCTTTTCTCCCTCCTTTTACTTTTTTTTTAATAATAAAAAAATGTATAGCAGCCCAACTTCAAACTCAGAATCTTGACCAAAATTTTGGCTGCTAAGAATAAACTATTAAAACAAATTAATTTCTTCTTTAGAGAAGTTTCTCATGCACAGAATAATTATTATTTAATTGTGACCTTGATGATTAAAATCCACATCCAGATTAAATACACACGCACTATACTCATATATACAATTTTAAGTAAAGCGACTGTTTAATATTCTAATCCTTAATTATTATTATTTTTTTCACAATTTAATTTCATGAACTATTTAGTTCTAACTTATCAGTGTAAAACTATGACTATCTATTCTCACTCTCTAAAGTAGTTTCATAAATCGCACATCTCCATCTCTTCTTTTAACTCCAACTATTAAATGATGTATAAATATTGCTTATCTAACAAATTATATCTTTAATATTAAATTGTCCCATAAATTAACATTAAATAAAACAATATTTTGCCTAGAAATCTTTTAATAACAAATGTTTAGATTGCCTACCAAGTAAAACATAAGCAATTCCTATGAATATGGGTTCAAACCTAGCCTTGGATAGAAAGTTTGTCTATTGAAGAAAAAATATATACAAATTATGAGGAAAATTTTTATTAAACATTATTTTACATAGTTAATTTTAAAAAATGGAGTCTTGGGCAAACCCAAGGGCTACAATATATTGAGTTGGAATTTTTCACTCACATATATTTTATTTGTAGTAAGTTATGATTTTGTATAATATATATAATTATTCAAGAAACCTATATAATTTATAAATATATTGATATAGGTGGATTGATAATGCTATTAATAGTGAAATCAAAATCTACTTGAATTAAAACTTAATTATATTTTGGTATGTTAATGGAGAAGTCTTATGCTCCATTACAGAAAAAGAAAAGAAAAAAACTAAAGAAAACAGTTTAATTTTAAACTTTGTAAATCAAATGAATTTGTAATTCCACATCAAAACAATTATCAATAATTTTATAAACCAAATTACTGTTTTAAAAAAAGAAGATTAAAAATAGGTCGGAATAGAAGCTATATAAAAAAAATATTTGTTTGCTTCCTCTTCATTGTTAATAATATTAACTTTATAAATAAGGTGTTAAAAAGTGAATAATAAAATACTAGTGGAAAATGGGGGTATAAACTGCAAAAAGATATAAAATGAATTCTGCTTTTAAGATAAGTCATTCTTGCATTTTTAAAAAATCTGGGCTATGATTATTTCTGGCTAATACAACCATGATACCTCCTGAGAACTCTTTTCTCATGGCTGACTCTATAACTATATGACCATGAAACTGTGTACTCTGCACAAAGTATCTGTGCAAGACTTCGAGCTAGCTGATGATGAAATCAAATTTACCTATGTGGATACTTGAATAGTTGTGATTCACATTGAATAACATTTTTACAATCAGAATCCTGTTCCTACTTTAATAAACTGTCTTAGTATTTGCTCCACCCATGCATTCTTGTCTTCAAATACCTGTTTGTTACTATGGATTGCACGAGGTGAACAGTGCAACATCTTCACACTAGATAAATAGAAAGTATATAGTGTATGTGTAATTGGATTCATTTTACTATTAATTACTAAAATACATTCTTTTTAAATTAAATGACTGAAATGAGAACTGTTGAGATTAAAAACAGAACAAGAGCATGCATTGTACAAAATTATTTTAACATGTATTATTCTATTCTGTAATTCTTTTGATATCTAGTTACCATATTTTATATTTTATTGATTTTGTATATAAATGAATTGTGATTTGACCTATTCCCAAGCTACCAAAGATGTTAGTTAATTTGATATGTGTACTATTGTTGAGTATGTATTATAAATAAACTTAAATTGTAGGAAGATTTGATATTATTTCATATTATCATTTTATTATTTGTGCCTAAGGTACCCTTTTTATTGCAATAGGATTAATGTAATTATTAAATTCGGGTAATATTGATATTTATAATTATAACTTTAGTTACTTGTTCTTTCTAGTGTTGTCATTTCTTGGATCAACACTTCCTGTTTCCTTTATTTAAATTAAAAGTGCTGATCCAAAGGTTAGTTGTATATTTCTCATATATCTCTCAGGAATATTATTTTTTTACTTTATGTATATTGTTTATTTAGAGGAAAATGTTTTCAGTTTTAAATAAGAATGAATTGTAATTGACCTACAAGGGATAGTGGGGTGGATCTTAAAAGAAACAAAATCATTTTACTTCACATTATACTGTTTATAAAATAAATAAAAGTTATTTAACAATTTATTCATGTGACAAGATTTGTATTTGTAAAGTTTTAAAACTATTAGAAATGATTGATTACATAGCATTATCCATTTACTGCATTTTCAATATTTTAGCAGGGATAATAAGTAATCAATGATATCATGGGTTTTCACATATATAAAGTAATTGCTTATTG
The DNA here is from genome assembly GCA_028023455.1 of Epiperipatus broadwayi. Taxonomy (NCBI): domain Eukaryota; kingdom Metazoa; phylum Onychophora; class Udeonychophora; order Euonychophora; family Peripatidae; genus Epiperipatus; species Epiperipatus broadwayi. The sequence continues at coordinate 3,888,131 of JAQFVV010006314.1, forward strand.
TTGCATATATTGATTAGTAAAAATAATATATCATCAGTAATCTAAAGGTAAAAGGGAGAGAAGTTATACTAGCATAGTTTGGTCATATAATGTGATGCACTGTGACTTTTTTTAGTATGAAATCAGGAATCTCTCAGCAAATATGTCCAGAGAAACTTGTTAGGGCACTTTACCTTTCCTTTCCATTATCCATACTATGTTTCCCAATATCCTGCTCCATCCCATTTCCACAACATAATCTTTGTTAATTCCATGGCTTTCATATATAAATCCCCTTTATCAGTTTGCAAACACAGCATAAAAAACAATAACCCACTTTCTGTATAATCACTTTGTTTATATTTAGCCTTCCATAACTTTATTATTTGTGCCCTTTATGCTTTCAAGCATTTACATTGAATCACTGATGCTTAATATTTTCTATGCCTTCCTTATACAACTTGCAGACTAAATCATCCATATTTTCCAATTTACATGTATATTTTCTTGTTGCTAAAGATCCCGTTTGAGCATTAAACCGTAAACTACTTTCCTTGCTATTATCATAAATTAACTCGTGCCCAATATTCTATTTACTTTTATATATATTTAAACTCTTTTTACTCTTTATATTAGTTCTCCATCTCTCCAACTCTCTATTCTTTATTAATGCATCTATTCTTCTATCCCATTCCTTACCACTATAAGACTCAACAATCCTCCTAACATAATCATCCTACTTTTTGTACAAGTATACTGATATAAATTCTTATCCAAATCTTCTGAATACTGCATTATTTTCCTCACCCATCTTGTTGCCTGCCTGTGCTCATATACCAATTAAATACTATTTTGGCTATTTTTTTTATTATTCATACACTGCAATCTACTGAACATTTTTATTTTGCTTTTTGCATTTCTCATATTAAAACTTGACCATCCCATTTTTCCTTGAAGTGCTTCCTTTACTGTCCACACATCTGCATCTAATGCATGTCTTCCTACTCCTTTTTGTACTTTTTCTAAGTAATCTAATACCCCTTTACTAACACATAACACATCATTGGCATATGTTAACGCTGCTACTGCCACTTTTTTCTAGACAATTCTAGCTACATTACATTTATTATATGAAAACACTGTTAATTTCTTTATCAATCCCTTTCTTTTTTGTTTCATTTATCATTTTTTTCTCCCATTCATCCAAACAATTCTTCTGATTACTCAATACGATTCCCAAATACCTATATCTATTCAGCACACTTAACTTTATATCCCCAATAAAAAAATTTTGTTTTTTTCTCCCCAGTATTAACCATCATTATATTTGATTTTTCTTCACTAAATTTAATCCCCCTTTATTTACTCACCCTTGTACATGTCCTCAGCATAACTTCCATATCTCCTCTTCTTGCCTTGCACAAAAAGATATCATCTACACAAAAAAAGACCCACACAAAGTATACACTCGCTTGCCACCTATTATCAGTATCTTTATCTCTCTTCCTAAACTTTCTATTGCTCTCTTCATTTCACTCAAATACAACAAAAACAAAATAGATTACATAGGGCATCCTTACAGATATGGCATGGTGGCACTCTGTAATGATCATACATGATTGTATAAGTCAACTTATATCATCGTAATATATATATATATATATATATTATATATCGGAAGATATATATATATATATATCTATATATATATATATATATATATATATATATATATATATATATATAGAAAAAATGTATACAACCTTATACATAAGAATGAATTTCATTTATGACTTATATGTTATTTAACTACTAAAAACAAGATCTTAGCTAATCATAAGACAATTGTCAAAACAAATTATTCTGTAAAGTTAGCTTTAATTTTCCAGATTTGCTAAGGTCTATCTCAATATGCACCACATTCCAAAAAGGCTAACTCTAGCAAATATCATCTAATTTTAGCATTTTGATTTTGTGAAATCATCCTAGCCAAATTACTTCCCAAAGTATTAAACATACTGTTTTATAAATGGTGATCAGATATGCACCTCATATCAAAATTTATGTATATAGAGATAAGACTAGAATTTTAAATAACAATACAAAATTTTTCTAACAAATTATTAATAAAAATATTAATATCATAAAATTATAAATTATTATAAATTATTATGTTGGATTTACACATTAATAATGTGCCACATATATTTTTACTTTTCATCTCATCAAACAAATGACTAGAATATTTTAAACTAAAAACAAAAAATGATTAAAACTATAATTTTTTCTTATTATTTTATTTTATAATGATGTCAATAGTATTATATTATTTTCCAAAACTACATGATAAAATAACATATATGTATAAATATTTACAAATGTATAATAAAAATACAAATTAATTATACTTCCAAAATTTAAAAAAAAAAAAAAATTTGCAAAATTTTAAAAGATTAAAATCATATTAGTAATTATAACAATAAAATATTAATATTTAAATTTTACAGAAATTTTTTTAAATTTCATTTCCTATCAGATATTATAATTCATTAAATTCTTAGAATATCATGTTATATATATATATTGTAATGAGCACAGATGTTCGTTACATTGTTGTTGTTTTTTATTAAACATGAAAGTAAATTAAAAAGTTCGCATTTAAAAATTGTCTTTTAAGAATTAAAAATTGAAATTAAATATCATCTTAAACTCTTATATATTAAATCGCACAGATAATGAAAAATTATTAAAATAAAACTTTATTAAAGAAAAAGTATTTTAAAACTAAATTTTAAAAAGATTTGGAAATAAAATTATATCTTTAAATTTATCTTTAAATATATCTTTGATTTGGAAAACAGGTTAATTAATCAGAAATGGAAATGATAAATTTAATTAGTCAAATGTAAACCAGCCTTGGGCATTTAAATGTAAAAACATAGGTCAGATAGGAAAACAATAGAAACTTTTAGCAAATGAAATAAATCCATTGGGAAATCGGACCTCAACGAAAAGGATCATCACATTGATGACGTAATGTTAAGTCAATCCTTCGAATACGTATAAAAGGAAAATTTGAAAATTATTAATTAGTGACTGGATTATGATTACTATGATGTGACAGATAGGTGTTAGTGCGGAGGTGCAGGAGAAGCGATTGAAGAGATGCACGATTCAATCACTTCAGTTTTGCCAAAGAAAGAAAGAGAAATGAACTATCGTTTTCTACATTGAGGACCAACTAAATTAAAAAACCTCCGAATGAATAAATAAAACATCGGCTAAATGTATACCAATATCTTCAGGACGGCGTGGGAATTCACATTCATGGCAAGCAACTGTAAAAGATGAACATTTTAAACCGTAAGAACTTTATAAAAAATGAACATTAAATTAAACTTTCCAGAGTTAAATGCTTGCAATCTTATCCTATCTGACCAACTTAATTTATTAATAATGTTATTTGATGTATTTTTTTTTTATATATTTAAAATCATTTCCATTTATTTATTTACTTTTTTGTTCTTTAAGTTTTATTATGATTTCTGTTTTCCGTTAAGTTAAATTATATAAATGTTAAACTTAAGTCGGGCGTGAATGGCTGTATAGATTTGTAAAGTTATATTAGGGGAGGGTAATCTTAGGTTATTTGTTTTGTGGTTAAATTGGGTCAATGGATTGGATATATTGGTGTGATTAGTAGATGTAATATTGATTCGCTACGGGCAGAATCGCTTCATACGCCGCACACTTCCATTTGCCTATGGAAGAAATTATAAGTCGGATCCCGCAGTTCCTTTCTATGGAGTTTTTTGTTTTATTGCTCTTCTTTGCAGATGGATGTAATATTCCTATCTCATGAGAAGCAATTCTTCGCTTAACTTTTTGTGCTGCCGTATTTTATTACATTGAATACCTCGATATATCAGATGAATTGATGCCAGTTTGACTACGAATTTTAGCCTAAGGTTAAATAGGGATAGAATGTTTATTTTCAAAAGCAAATTTATGTGGTCTATTCATACTCGACCCTAAATAAAAATGCATTAAATTTAAGTTGTTTATAGACGCTTGCATGGATTGTTTATTGGTTAACTATGTTTTGCGTTTCCATATTTGATCAAAATATATAGACATTCGATAAATAATGATACCTTACGGTGAGTATCTAAAATGTATTTATTCGGATGTCTTTTAAGTTATTGGTGACAATGCAAGTATCTTATGGTGAATACTATTGGGTTACATATAAATTTCCCTCCGCAATTGTCAGTAATCAATGATTTTATATTTTGATCGTTTATGTTTACTTTGAAATGTTTTTAACCGTGTAATCTATGTAACCGATTTATAGCAACATATTAAAACAAGCTTTTATTATCCCATCTGTGCGAACTTAATTAAAATGTAAAATTAGAATGTAATAGTAATTAAAGGTAAATTAAAGTCAAAAATCAAAGTTAAAAAATAATGTTAAATGTTAAAATGTAAAACTAATAATAAAATAATTTTAAATCTTATATATATGTGCATAAATAAATGTTTGTATGCTAATTACTGGCAGTGGCTTATTTTATTTATTTTTTAATGTTGAAATCTAATTAGATAAGATATTATATTATTAAATCTCTGCTACTCCCTGAGCTAGTGACATGGGCTAACGACCGGAACCAAAATATTTAAAAAAAATTTTTTTTTTGACTTATGTATCTGCCTACTTTATAAATTTTTCTAGGTTCAAATGCCTAGATGGCGCTTTGTAGTGCAGTTTACGTGAAGTCTCCTTCTCCCCGGATCGTTACAACTGGTGCCCAACATGGGGCCGATGTTTAATAAACCACGTATACCCTGAGCAAATTTTGTCAAAATGAAATGTTTTATCTGTTTACATAAGTCGTATATTTTAAATCATATAAAAGCACTGCCAGAAAGAAATTGTGCTTTTATATATTAAACACGAGAAAGTATAAATAATTTTAAAACTAATTTTTGTTAAAAAAAAAAAAGTCAAAAGGTTGCGATTGATATGTTTTTTTTTGTTGATATATATTATGCTTTTAGGTGTATAGGTGTGCAAAGCCACGTAAGTTTATGATCGAAATGTGGTGCCTTACGATGAGTACCTTTGGGAATTACTTCAGTGTAACCCTATGTATGCATTTCAATCAGTCCTAAATAAGTTGGTGGTGTTTATAATTGTGCTGCAAATATACACGTTTAAACTGCACTACAGGGTGCCATCTAGGCATTTGAACCTAGAAAAATTTATAAAGTAGGCAGATACGTAAGTCAAAAAAAAATTTTTTTTTAAATATTTTGGTTCCGGTCGTTAGCCCATGTCACTAGCTCAGGGAGTAGCAGAGATTTAATAATATAATATCTTATCTAATTAGATTTCAACATTAAAAAATAAATAAAATAAGCCACTGCCAGTAATTAGCATACAAACATTTATTTATGCACATATATATAAGATTTAAAATTATTTTATTATTAGTTTTACATTTTAACATTTAACATTATTTTTTAACTTTGATTTTTGACTTTAATTTACCTTTAATTACTATTACATTCTAATTTTACATTTTAATTAAGTTCGCACAGATGGGATTATAAAAGCTTGTTTTAATATGTTGCTATAGATCGGTTACATAGATTACACGGTTAAAAACATTTCAAAGTAAACATAAACGATCAAAATATAAAATCATTGATTACTGACAATTGCGGAGGAAAATTTATACGTAACCCAATAGTATTCACCATAAGATACTTGCATTGTCACCAATAACTTAAAAGACATCCGAATAAATACATTTTAGATACTCACTGTAAGGTATCATTATTTATCGAATGTCTATATATTTTGATCAAATATGGAAACGCAAAACATAGTCAACCAATAAACAATCCATGCAAGCGTCTATAAACAACTTAAATTTAATGCATTTTTATTTAGGGTCGAGTATGAATAGACAACATAAATTTGCTTTTGAAAATAAACATTCTATCCCTATTTAACCTTAGGCTAAAATTCGTAGTCAAACTGGCATCAATTCATCTGATATATCAATGTATTCAATGTAATAAAATACGGCAGCACAAAAAGTTAAGAGAAGAATTGTTTCTCATGAGATAGGAATATTACATCCATCTGCAAAGAAAAGCAATAAAACAAAAAACTCCATAGAAAGGAACTGCGGGATCTGACTTATAATTCCTTCCATAGGCAAACGGAGTGTGCGGCATATGAAGCGATTCTGCCCGTAGCGAATCAATATTACATCTACTAATCACACCAATATATCCAATCCATTGACCCAATTTAACCACGAAACAAATAACCTAAGATTACCCTCCCCTAATATAACTTTACAAATCTATACAGCCATTCACGCCCGACTTAAGTTTAACATTTATATATTTTAACTTAACGGAAAACAGAAATCATAATAAAACTTAAAGAACAAAAAAGTAAATAAATAAATGGAAATGATTTTAAATATATAAAAAAAGAAATACATCAAATAACATTATTAATAAATTAAGTTGGTCAGATAGGATAAGATTGCAAGCATTTAACTCTGGAAAGTTTAATTTAATGTTCATTTTTTATAAAGTTCTTACGGTTTAAAATGTTCATCTTTTACAGTTGCTTGCCATGAACGTGAATTCCCATGCCATCCTGAAGATATTGGTATACATTTAGCCGATGTTTTATTTATTCATTCGGAGGTTTTTTAATTTAGTTGGTCCTCAATGTAGAAAACGATAGTTCATTTCTCTTTCTTTCTTTGGCAAAACTGAAGTGATTGAATCGTGCGTCTCTTCAATCGCTTCTCCCGCACCTCCGCACTAACACCTATCTGTCACATCATAATAATCATAATCCAGTCACTAATTAATAATTTCCAAATTTTCCTTTTATACGTATTCGAAGGATTGACTTAACATTACGTCATCGATGTGATGATCCTTTTCGTTGAGGTCCGATTTCCCAATGGATTTATTTCATTTGCTAAAAGTTTCTATGTTTTCCTTTCTGACCTATGTTTTTACATTTAAATGCCCAAGGCTGGTTTACATTTGACTAATTAAATTTATCATTTCCATTTCTGATTAATTAACCTGTTTTCCATATCAAAGATATATTTAAAGATAAATTTAAAGATATAATTTTATTTCCAAATCTTTTTAAAATTTAGTTTTAAAATACTTTTTCTTTAATAAAGTTTTATTTTAATAATTTTTCATTATCTATGCGATTTAATATATAAGAGTTTAAGATGATATTTAATTTCAATTTTTAATTCTTAAAAGACAATTTTTAAATGCGAACTTTTTAATTTACTTTCATGTTTAATAAAAAAAAAAAACAATGTAACGAACGTCTGTGCTCGTTACAATATATATATATATATATAACCAGGTGGGGTTGTAGATCTCATGGGGAACAAAAACTAGCATGAACTTTGACTCTTTAAATAAAAATCTAAACTTGTGGAAACAAAATTATAAGACTTACTTTTAAATAAAAAAATTATACAATTATAAACTTATACATTCAGTCTACACCAATGCAATTTAATTATTGCACCACCATAGTACCTTAGGCAAATAATAATAATATCCAGAGGCTATCTGTGGCCAAGTCAGACCTATATATATATCAGATATATATCTGACTATGTTTCAAGGGCAAATATTTTCTCAGCTGTGGAATTCAACACCTATCATTCAAAGAACTTTTGTATTTTGGAGTAAACTCCAGGCACCAGATAGCTACAAGAACTAACGTGTTTTAAATGATGGCAAACTAATTCAGCACCTAAGAAATCCCAACTAGCTCAATCAAAAAGATCGTATAATATACTGTTACTTTATATAGTGGTAAAGGAATTGACTGACAAATATTAAGTTTAAGGATAATTTATTTTAACTAAATAATTATTGTAATTTTTAAACTCTTTTTATAAAATATTAATAAATTATAACAATGATTTATAATAACCTCAGGCACACACATATTATAATAAGATATACATTAGTAATATAATTCAGCATTAAAATAATTACAAGCATTCAAAACATGCACATCACCAGTTCATTTTATGCGGTTATAGAGTTCATTTATTAGTTGACTCTGGGAGCCTTCAAGATTAGCAATGGCTACATTAGTATCAAAAATGAAATAAGAAAAGTTATTCATCACCTATAGGATTTTGAACATTGATTTCTTGCTGTTTGCTGCTTCATGTGAATTTTTTCACCTGGTTGTATTTGAGGTTTTTGTGGAGGTTCCTATGATTACTATTTTGTGGCACTATTCTTTAAGACAGTCAGATATCTCTAGCAGTTTCAATTTATTAGGCAATCATCACTTTTATTGGGCAAGCCACTGGTGTTCCATTGAACTAAGGCTGAAGATTGTCCATATGCTTCCAATGGCTGTTAGCACTGCATTGTCATGGAAAACACTGATTGTGGATACATGATAGACTGATTATAAAACTCAACTGACTGAAGAACTTATTGACTGACTAAATCTGATTCTCACTCTATTTATATGATGACCTGTTGTCAATTTGTTAATTAGTTTTTATATCCACCTGCTATATCCATTGTTAAAATCTGTCCACTGTTTTTGATTAAATTCTGATAAGATTTTAATCCTGTTTTCAGTTGGTAGCTATTGCTAATTCTGTTGTTTGTGGATTTTTTTTAATTAGTAGCCATTGCTATTTTTGTTTGCATACAACCCTTGAGGAAAATTCCAATTATTTGCTTTCATCTGTTTTTTAATTTTTAACATTCATATTTCATTATATTTTTAAGATTTTTAACCCACATACATTTATTTTATCAACATGCACACATTTGTTTTATTATTCCTTATGTTTACAATGATTTGCTATTTACACACACGCACACACACACACACACACACACACATATATATATATATATATATATATATATATATATATATAAAATCAACTTGTTATTTAGTTTTTAAGATTACTTCTTTTTTTTAAATCAAATAAAAGGGAGTACATTTAATTTTATGTAAAGGATTTATAGTTTAAGCTATAATATTTTTACCTCTTAATTACTTGCAATTCAACTACTTTTAATTTTTTTAAGTTAATTTTCTCCCCCTTTTAATCGCTCTTTAAATTTTTATTTTTAACATTTCTAAACCAAACCCTCTCCATCTTCTACTAATTAATTGTAACTTTTACTCATAAATGACATATATACAAAAGTTTAAAACTCTTTAAACTTTTATAGATTATTTCTTTTAGCAAAGTGCCTTTTGTTTAAACTAATAATAATAAAACTCTTTAGATTTTTATAAACATATTTATTTTCAAAAAAATGTTTTTCACTTTTTTAAATGAGATATTTTTGGACAAATTATTCTGCATTAATTTTATTGTTTATCAATCACTTTTAAAACCTTTTGCATTATTTATAAAAATGTTTATTTTTTAATAATTGTAAATGAACAATTTCAACATGTACTTTGCCTCATGATACAATATATTTATCATTATATATGACAGTTTTTTATGTATTCTTACATTATTGATGTTATAAAAAAAAAACGTAAGATTATGAAGTAGATTTGTGTTTATATAAATAGATTTTATAATTTTTAGGCTCTTTAATAACATTTTTTTCCTAATTCATTAATAGTTAAGAAGTCAACTCATTGTGATAAATGCAGGAAAACCCCATTTTCAAGTATTTTTATAAAGGTCTCAGTATGATTTCCAATCCATTTCTATGGATTTCCCATTGGACACACTAATTCATAGTTTATATAGATTTGTATCCAAAACTTTATATTAGTATGGTGTTTTATTGCATTTACTTTAGCACTAATATTTAAAATAATAAACATAGTATATATTTATATTACTAGTCTTTTTGTCAAGAAATTTGTTTTAACTATGCTTTATCAGCAGTAGGTTTATTTTTAATCATGCTCTACTGTATATGCAAATTAGCACAATGTCTATTATTAGATTTCTATTAACAATAGACTGCCTTCATTTACTTACATATATGAGTAGATCAGATATATATATATATATATATATATATATATATATATATATATATATGTGTGTGTGTGTGTGTGTGTGTTGGTTTATAGAAATAGCTTAGTTAACCAAAACAGACACTTAAATAGATTATGCCTTTCTATTGACATTTAGCATCTATCTAAACTTCAAATAAAGTGGATGACATAGAAAATACTAGTGACTTGCTGCTCAATCTCAAACTATAACCAAGGTTTTCTTTTAAAAGCAGCACTGCTGAATTAACTCTGTGCCTCTTTTAAGTATATGAATCTTAATACTTATAGCCATATATTAAACATGTATAATTTAAAAAGCAGAAGAATCAAAGTTAAGTATTTTTTTTCTAAAATAAAATGTATTTTTTTAATGCAATAGTTTTTTTGTTCATAATATACTTAGTAAAATAATATATTCATTTAATTTGAAATCATTAGTAATTTAATTTTTTTGAATACTTTTTAAATACAACTTACATTAAAATTATCTTTTGTAATTATATATCCCTTGAAACATTATCTTTACTTATACATCATAGTTTTTTTTTTTTATTATATTAAAAATTTAGGATAATAGTATTTCCTTTTTCAGAATTAGAAAATAATTACTTAATTCATTACAATCAGTTTATTTAATGTAAATAATTTACTTCAAATATCAAAAATATCAATGCAATTTAATAGACAGGGTACGAGCACAGACTTTCACATGATCCACCACTCTCCACACTATCTCATAACACTGATACACCTGAACACACATATGTCGAAAAGATAAATAATCACCAATATACGTATTTTATGCTAAACCAGCAATCACCAGTTGGTCCAGATTACCATTTCTACACATATATGCTACAAGTGCTCAGATATATATTAAGATAGCAAATCCTCCTACTTTAATGGACAGGCTTCAATCTACTCCACACTCCAACTCTTCAACTGTCCATCCTATTGAAAATCTGATGATGGAATGCTCAAACGCCACCCTTAGGCTGAGATTGTTGTCACACCCATGTTGACCTAAAGGTCACTCTGACCCCTCATGTACAGGACATAATCCATATACAAGGGATAGGCAGACATCTCTAATATGTAATAGATGAAATACACAGGCTTATATATACCTGTGTCTATATATGTAATAGACAGGGTACGAGCACAGATTTTCACATGACCCACCACTCTCCACACTATCTCATAACACTGATACACCTGAACACACATATATTCGAAAAGATAAATAATCACCAATATGCGTTCCATCATCAGATTTTCAATTGGATGGACACTTGAAGAGTTGGAGTGTGGAGTAGATTGAAGCCTGTCCATTAAAGTAGGAGGATTTGCTATCTTAATATATATCTGAGCACTTGTAGCATGTATGTGTAGAGATGGTAATCTGGACCAATTGATGATTGCTGGTTTAGCATGAAATACGTATATTGGTGATTATTTATCTTTTCGACATATGTGTGTTCAGGTGTATCAGTGTTATGAGATAGTGTGAAGAGTGGTGGGTCATGTGAAAGTCTGTGCTCGTACCCTGTCTATTACATATATAGACACAGGTATATATAAGCCTATGTATTTCATCTATTAATGTAATTTATTATATTTCTCCTAAATTTCTTTTAACTTTGAAGTGGTGACTTTATTTAAATTAATGTGTCATGGTTGTTCAGATAGCATTTGAACATCCTCATGCCCATAAATATATTTTAATTTTGCTTTTTTTTAATAAACGACAAGAGTTAATAGAAAACTATATTGCTGTATAATAAGAAGGTTACCTTACAAAACTCACTTCACACACAATGGGATTAATTGTTCAAAATTTTATTTCTAAAAAAGAAAAGATGCTTATAAATGCAATTTGTTTTTGTTTTATTTAAAGTTGTTTTTGATAACTTGAATAATGTTTTTGTTTAATAAATATAAAATAAATTATTTTTTTATAATTATATAATATTTTTTTAAAAGTAAACTTACATCATGGTTTAAAGAGATAAATTATTTCGACTAAAACAAAAAGCTTTTTTTTCTCTTTCTTTAATTAAATTTATAAAGTTTACAATTTTTTGTTCATTTAGTTATGTTAAAATTAATATTACTAATAAGTTTGTTAAAAAAAAAGTTAAACAAAAGCATATTTTTGATGAAAGGTCATACATATGAAAATTTAATTTTGTAAATATAGCATCACTTTAATCACTGTATTCAAACAACGGAAAGTTAATATTTATATAATATATCTTTTTCTGTATTCACTTCTTTTCCTTATTAATTTTAGATATATATGCAAACATATTATTTAAATTACTCATTCACTTTGTAGTAACCATAATGCTTAATCATAAATGTGTAATCTTTTCCCACTATCTTAAAATATATTTATAAAATTGCCACACCATATGTTTGGAAATCTGTATACTAATATAGTTATAAAATGTTTTCATTACTATTGCATGACAACTTTTGTGGGTCTTCATAATCACATACATGATTGATGATTTCAGTTATATTTAAGTCTGCATAATGTGGCAACATGGCAACTTTAATATGTTAGTAGAAGTTCCATTTATAAAAAAAAAATATTCTTTAAGATAAAATAATCAATTTAAAGGATAATTTATATTATTCATTTATTCTTATTTTTTTCCCTTTACTTTCTTTGCATTTCTTTATATATTCATATATATATATTGCTTATAATATCTTTTTTCATATACACTTTAATGTGATTTTTTTTAATAAAACTTTTTTTATTTTCCTGACTATTTTGACTGTCTAGCAGTCTTCATCAGAAAGCTCTGATGAAGACTGTTAGACAGTCGAAACTTTCAGTAAAATAAAGTTTTATAATTTTTTTTGCATTAGAGTGTATTTATAAGCAATATATATTTATATAAATTCATTTATTGTTATTTGCAGCCCAGATGCCATTTTATTACTCTTATCTTAAATATAATAACAAATAAAAAAAATTACAATTACTTAGATTTATTCATTGAATAATATTTCATTAGACTGACTAACTAAGCCTGTTTTTTAATTTTAGAATGAATCTTATTATTGACTACTACAATTTTTAGTTATAAGATCAAATCTTATCAACAACTATTACAATTTCAAATTACAATTTGAATCCTATTCTATCACTGATAGTGTCAGTTTTCTCCTGTGAACAGCCACCATAGGTACTGCACTCAGAATAAAAATGAAAAGACAAACAGAAATAAATATTACACAAATGATGTGACTAACTCTAACATTTTTTGGCTAGCAAAATAACAATATAAAAGTAAAAATAAGACATATACATATCATAGAGGCCAACAAAATAATAAGATTGATGTGGTCTGAAAAAAATACCTAGATTTTGTATACTTAAAAATGTTCTTAGTTTACAATATTATGAAGCTCTCATGATGCGTGTTTATGCATATATCTTTTCTTTTTAAGTTGCTTTATCCTGTTCCAGATCTTTCTCAAATAGCAAGACTATAGACTTTTAAATATGTTTGCATATTATAGAAATTTCCAGATACAGATTAACAATCTAATTATTTATAATATTATTACTATTTATGGAACAGGAACAATATTTTTAATTATAATCAGGCTATTTATTTAGTTCTTTAATTAAACACAAATATTTTCTACTAATGAAAACATCTAAGCACAAACTTATCTGAAATATTTTACTTTAATAAAATATATAACTTCTACTTTTTACATTACCTAACTCACATAAATATTGTTTTGGTCACTTACAAGATTCTTGATGTATTTCTAAACATAGCAATATACAACAATTCTCTTAAAATATTTTAATATAGCACAATGAATATTTATACTGAAAGGGATTCATAAACTTTTCTTTCCATTGATGCAGAGATAATATTACCTGTCATGAAATGCAACACCCTTCAACAATGGAAGATTTATATCCCTACTTCATCTAATGTTTTATTTTCTAGTACTTTACCAACATGAATACATATTGCTCTACATATTATTTTTATCAGGTAATTCTAAAATTATAATTAATATAGATCTAAATCTGAATAAAATATCAATCAGTTCACAGAAAAACTATAAATGTACTCCTTCAATCAAGAATTACAAAATTAGTCTTTTCAGATAACTGAACCAATAACCCTAGATCCAATACAAGCATAGTCAGCCTGTGTAAATAACTTATCCCAACCAGTAAATAATGTTACTAGACCCAACATTCCACCAACAAAATTTTTATCATTCACAATTAAACTTCATAAAATAATTATGCAATGTTTTCCTTCGAAATGTAACACACAAATACAATCATTACCTAAATGTATAAAATTTCATGGGAAATTCTAAGAGAGTATAAGTATAAAAAAACTTAAACTCAAATATGGTAATAAATTTAAACGTAAAACTTTATTATTTGCTAAGTCAGGCTTTTGATACAGTGTATCATTGTCAAAGCAAACTGAAGAAAAGAAAAAGTGATATGAGATAATCCATATCTATGGATAAAACAATACATAAGAATTATACTAGGTTGCTGATCTAAAGCACATATTTTTTATTTGTAATTATTGATGAGACAAACATGCTTGAAACATTAATCAATCATTATAAACAAAAAATGTAAGAGAAAAAAAGTATATTAATCTCTCCTTCCTACTTTCTGAGATATTCTAATGAACAATAAGTATTTTGGATAAGTGATGCACATAATATCTCAAGATGTATGTGTAATTTTTTTTTCCAAAGAGAATCTACAAAATCTGAGAGTTAACCTTGATATTGATGGTCCCAATTTTAAAGATACAAACCCTATCACTCCCATTTTAAAATTAATATACTGCCCATATAAATAATATTATTAAAATTTGTCATAAATGAAAATTAGATGTTTTATCACAAGTTTCACATCCCCAATTGCCAATAAAAATGAATTATCAGTTGAAGAAACTGCCTTTTATTGTACTTGACATAGTGCAAAATAATAATAATGTAATCTTAAAAGGTGCAACCATGTATCATCTCTACAGCATTTGATTCAGTTATTATAAATATATTAGAACTTTATGAGTCAGGAAATATTTGTTACATTATATTAAATGGCAACAATAATTATTGTTCCACACTAATCAATCCTGCTAAGTTCATCACTCTGCACAATACTATTCACATCATATAAAATCTTTTACTGCTTGCCATAAAAAAAAATCAAAGAATATTTATATTAGTAACAAAAACAAATATTTACCATTGCCTATAAGAATGTAATAACCATAATAATTCTCACACTAAAAAAAAAAATCATTTTGGAAAACATTATAGAAAAATACATAAATAATTACCAATTCTATTCATTATGAAAAATCACGGGCCTGATCATAAGAGAGAAAAAATAACAGACCCAAACAACCCAAGATAAATTATTCAAATTCTTCAGGATTACATTCTATCATAGCATTTTAGCAATGAAAAAATATTACAAAAAACTAAAGCAAAAAGCAACCTAACCCACTCACCTCTAGGGGAAAAAAATATATCTATTAATATATTCAAAGTCGCCTGTTTTCAATCTCTTAACCCAAAACAAATATACTTCCAACCTACAATTAAATTCCAGAAAGAAGTCCTCTTACTACTTTATTCAGTTATTGGTCAGTGCTCATCATTATCATCAATTTTATCATTACTGACTCACTGTAGGATAAAAATAGCTCTATGTTTAACCCAGCTATTCTGATCCCTAACTTCTCTTCTCTGCAACAAACCACCTATTTTATATGTGATCTCTTTCTAGATCATTTACAATATTCTATCAATATATTTAGCCTGGGTTTGATTATCTTAATTGTTTCAATGATGGCCATATGATTTTTATATTATAATCCTTGTTTATATATATATATATATGTGTGTGTGCGCGCGCGCGTATGTGTAAGTATTTACCTGACAGGCTGCACCACAATTTCTATATTACCATCTTAGTCAGCGGTCAAATGTGAATATGTATGCAATTGTAATGATCACACCAAACTTTATGCTATTACTATCAGTTGAATATGTAAGAATAGTTTAAATAAAATTTGAATTAAACAAACATTTGACAATTAATATTAGATGATTGAAATAGTTCAACATATACTAATTACAACTAAAGTACATTATCACAAACTTTCAGACAAACAATATGTAAGTATTGATCTGTTAACTAATATACTTTTTTATTATTTTTTAAAAGCAAACTATATGTCTTATTTAAACAAAATTCTACATAAAACTATAAAATAAAGCAAGTCTGATAGTGTATTAAGATATAAAATTATCAGCATTAAAATACACATATATATTTAAAATTTTGTAATACAATAATTAAAAATTGGCTTGCACAAAAGCTTATATTACTATTAAAAAATTAATAAAAGACATTTTTAAAAAAAATATATTTCAATTAAATTACTTCGATGGTTGTGATCTAAATAGTTTAAAAGACATTAGTCCTAGCAAAATGTGATCATTATTCTATTGTAAGATAAATGATAATAAAAACTACTAATAACTTCTTATTTAAAGTTACATAGAAACCATCTAATTAAGATATACAGTAAGTTTTTATATTAATGTTTTTATTGTAAAAAAGAAGAATAAAATCAAAGAATGAAAACTGACAAAGCTTTAAATGACTAAAGGACTCAAATAATTTATGATGATGTTGAAAAAAATAAGACTTCCAGAATTGAAAGAAGACATAATCATTAATTGAAATCTTATCACCAAGGAGACAAATCACTCTCTTCATCAATTATGCACTATCTTGCATCATGCAATTTTGAAAAAAAAAAAAAGAGATTAAATTAGAGTCATTAACACACACACAAAAAAATAATTTTACTTAGTATTAGTGAATTGTTATCAGCTTGAAAGAACTTGGAAAATTTGTAAGACATTCAAATAGAATTCTTAAATACAATAAATTTCTCTCTCAGCAAGAAACCTATTTTTATAACAATATACTAGCTTTGGTTTTTAAAAAAGCGTTAAGCACAATCAAACGAAAAGGAAAGTCAAGAGCTAAGACTTTTTAAATTAAGAAAATAAATTATTTTATAATCTTCAGAAAAATATGATTTAGTAAGCTATTAAGAAAAAAAAAAAAACTTTAATAAGTACATATATTTAATTTCAGAAATAAAAGAGAGAATTAATAAAATAAAAAATCAAATATGATATAAATATGTTAAGCTGTTTGACTGAAGGCAGGTAGACCAAGTAGATTTCATAAAATATTACGAAAAAAAAATTACATTTGATGTTCTGCATAATTTGGGGCAGTGGTAGAGTGGCAGATTCTGGAACGTACAGCTCATGGATAATAGCCCAACCTTGTCTTTTTTTTTGTCAAGCGTTGGTGACCTAGTGGTTAGCATAGCTGCCTTCGAAGGGTTCGCTTCCCGGTCAACGCTTTGTTTGACATGACACACACACACACACACACATATATATATATATATATAACTTTGTCATTTCTTCTGTATGAATTTCTGAGCAATAAATAATGTTCAATTTCTTTTTATTAACGTGACTAGTATTTTCCATAATTATTTTAGCATATTAATTTTAAAACTACACTATAAATTTTAATAAGCTTAGACACTATTAATATATTTAAACAGATTCAAGGTAAATTATAATAGTATAAAAATAATAATTTTAACACTAACTTCATAAGTTTTGGTCAATTCTTTTTTTTTTAAAATTAAACCACTTTAAAATACGTAATATATCTTAATAGATTTTTATTTTCAAACAGTAACAAAACTTTAGTTAATTGTCATTTATGAGAAGTTCAGCATCCACATTGGAAGACAATTCAACTGGGTGTTGGGTTTACCAAATCCCTAATGGAGTAAACACTATATAATTTTGCTCTTTAATGAAATTATAACTTGAAATATTACTTGTAAACTCTTATACAAAATATGATACAATCTTTTTTATTAATCCTTTGCAATTTATGTATTGGTCCACCACAATCCCTTAGGCAGAGAAGAGAGTACTCAAAGAGCACCTGAATCCAAGACCGCAGATATATGTGAAATATATCTAACTGACCACATTTGAAAAAAACAGATTTCTTCTCGACTGTTGAATTCACCACCTATCATTCAAAGCACTTTTTTTTTGGTTTTGCAAAAACATGGGCACCAGTTACTTACCCAGAGAAAAAGTAATGCACTTTGAACAATGGCCACTAATTCAACACCTAAGATTTCACCTATGACTAGCTCAGCCACTTGTACTAGAATAGCAAATTATATCTTTAACTAGTGATAAAAAGAATTGACTGGCCAAATTCTAAGTTTAAAGATAATTTATTTCAACATTATTATTCTAATTTTAAATTACTTATAAGAACCTATTAACTTAGACAATGATGATTATATATAATGATTTCGCACATACTCTGAATTCATGCAATAAATATAGATAACATGAAGCATTGAATAAATACATGAAATTAAATAATCTAACAGAGAGTATTCTCATATACATGGCATTTCAAAACATGCACATCAATAGTTCATTTATGCATGCTATAGTGTTCATGATTATTTGACTCTTGGAGGCTTCATACTAATGCAATGGCTACTTTAGAAATGGAAATAAGAAAAATGTTATTTGTTACCTAGAATTTGAAAACAAATGGATATTAAAATGATAATTTTAAAAACAATTTTAAAGGAACAAATGGATATTAAAAATTATCATTTTTAAAGTATAAAAAATAATATTAAAACCAAGACTTTAAAACAAATTTATATGACTTTCACACTAATAACATTAAAATGTATAATGATGTATAAATCAATATTAAAAGCAATATTTTAAAGCAAAAAAATGATTTGAAATCTTAAATAAATGACACAGTTATGCAAAAAAATGGAACTTTAAATACACACAAAACAATCACTAAATTATATATTTTATATATTTACAAAAGCACATAAAATACACATATGTGCTACTTACCCTGTAATATATAACAGGAAGTGTCACATTGCAGACACAGATTTAATATTTACTTCTAACACACATAAAATGGAGATTTGAACTAAAAAATTTCCCCTCAAAGTGAAATTTTATTGAACATATGATTGCACAGAATATGTCAGGATTCCCCACAGAAATGCTAATACATGTATTTTTTAAAGAAAGAAGTCAACAAAAAAATACACAAAAACAAATATAAATTATTATAAGACTTTTTTAAATATTTATCCTGTTGTGAGAAAGAAATCTGGACAATAACTGAAAATGTCAAAATATTACAAGACCTATTGATAAAGTAAACATGTTTTCACACAAGATCAAATAGCATCACAGGAATTATTTACATCAATTTGACATCAGCACAAGATTACACATTTATTTCAGATGTGAAAAGGTTTCATATCTCTTCCTATGTAGCAGGTCTAATATCAAAGTACCATTTAAAGCAAAAGTCAAGAAAAATGAAACAATATATAGTTGTGGAAGATAGAAAAGAGTATATTTTTAAAAGATTAGCAAGAGATATGAATGACAAAATAAGTAGTGCAATTGAGATGGTTAGCCAAAGTATAAGTCAGATAGAGGAAGAGCTAAAGAATGTAGAAGCAAAATTAAATCATTAGAGATGAAGTGTGAGCAGATTAAAAAAATAAGGAATAGAATGATAAGGAAGAACTAGATAAGAAAGTTCAGAAGATGAAAGAAAATGTCATGGATGAAGTAAGAAAAGTAAACTATGAGACAGTAGTGATAGGATATTTGATCATTAGATGATGTGGAGATGTAATTGCAAGGGAAAACAGAAACAGGTATGTAAGAATATGTTTGCCTGGAGCTATAATTAGGGATGTTACAGATAAGGTAAAAAACAAAGGAATAGAGATGTTTATATTATAGTAGGGACAAATAATTTATCAGAGCCATCAGAGAGAGTAATGGATGAGGGCATAGAATTGATTAGTAATTTAAGTAAATATATGTTATATAGGGCACATTTTTAATGAGAGATTGAAAAAAATTATATAAGAGAAATAATGTTATGTTTTTGAATGTGTAGAATTTTTTTTTCTTAGAGAAAGGAGTTAAAGATGCATTGCACACAGAAAAATAATGAAGTGAAGTATTAGGGAGTTTGATTTATAAAAAAATATTGTTTGGAAAACATATAATGAGGGTAGGGTTTTTAATTGTCATGTTATCAAAAAGAAGAAGAATCAATAGGATATAAGAAATAAACAATGGGTATTTGATCTAGACATAAATGTAGATGTGGAGAACAAATGGGTCTGCAAAATTAATAGTAAGCTAGTTATTTACAAATGTATATAAGAGTCAAAAAATTATAAAAGAGTAGTAAGAAAAGAAAAAAAATTGATAAAATTAGATATTTGATTATGCAAAGTTGTAGGAGACCAGAAAATTGGCTGGAATTAAACAAAGCATTTAAAAATGAAGAGCATGAGTTAATACGAGCAATGGAAACATGTCTAAGAGAAGAAGAATGTACATTGGAAGAATTGGTATGGCAGGGTATAAATAGAAAAAAAAAGAAAAAGGGGGTGGTGGTATAGAAGTTATATAAAAATAATTAAATACTGTTAAGTGCCAAGGACATTCAACATTTGTGATAAGGTTTGAAAGGCAAAAAAAGATGGTAGCTACAGTGTAGATGGCCACTGGGGATAAACAAAAAATTATGGAATAGATTAGTAGCATATATTAATACCTAGTTAAGGATATACAGAGTTTCAAAAAAAAGAAAAAAGAAAATAATGGTTATAGACTAGAGAGAATATGAATCAGAATATTAGTAAAACTGATGACATGGACAACAAAAATGGACATTTCTTGAAGAATTTTTGTCAGAGAGTGGATTTGAACATTGGATTTATTAAATATTTATGAAGTACAATATACTTGGTCTAAAAATAATATATTTTACACATTATATTATGTATTAGTAAAGAAAGAGTTGAATGAATAAAGTACAGAAATTTTAAGTGTTTAATAATAAAGAGATAGTATGTAATAGTGATCATATTTTTTTATAATAGAAATGATTAGTAATGTGATGGAAAACAATAATGACAGTAAAAGTGATAGTGAAAGATGTGGATGAGGAGTGAATGATAAGAATAAACAGAATATAAAATAAAAGTAGAATAAATCATTGAACAGTTTGTTGGGGATGAATAAAAATACTGGTGTGGTAAAGTAAAAAGGTGCAAGTGAAGTTTTAGGTTAGAATATTCAGAAAAATAAAAGTAATAAAAACGTGAGAGTTAGTAAAAGTGTAAAAGAGAAGAAAAAAGCATGCAGAATATAAATATGCTATTAAAAACAAAGAAAGTGGAAAAGATGTAGTATTAAATGAGAAAAAGTTTTTTTTTTCCAAAAAAAGTTCACTAAAATAGATAATTATAGGAAGAGAATAAAATTAAAGAGTAAATAAACATTTAAATAGGTCCGAATAAATATAAATATTGTATTATTAATATCCTGAATTTGAATTTTTAAAAAAAAACAAGCATAATTTATTGTTGAATATCTTTTTATTAATGCTTGTTTACATTTTTATTATCTATTTTTAAATATATTTGATAAGATTTCCAAATGTTGTTTTTTAATTAAAAGTGCTTTTGCGGGGATTAAAATTGTTTTTAATCATGACAGAAAAACTCTGTTTTCAGTTACTGTGTTTTTATCATCTGTGTTTTTAGCACCTCAGAAATCCTTGATTATAAATGGTTTGAAAAAAAAAGATTATTTTAGTCTGGATAGTAGTTTTGGAAAACAACAGTCTGGTTTATATTTTTGAAAAGCAGCTGGATAATAGATAGCTACAAAGTTGTCTAAAATATTTTTGCAAAGTTAGCTGCAGTTTGTTGGTAACTGTAGCAAACAGTGGCCACAGTAAAGCTATCTGTAGAGATAGCTAGCAGAGTTACACAGAAAACTACCATGAGGATGTACAAATGCAAGAAAGCAGATTCTCTACAGTTCACTGGTGCAGTTTGAATTCACATGGAGAAAAAGAGTCAATATTCTTTGTAATCCATAGCTAAAATGTGTTCTGAAAAAACAGTTAACTTTTCTGGACATTTTATCCAGAAGGGAATTGATCATTGCCAACAATGATACCTGAATTATACTTTTACCTGATGGTGATAATACCTGGATTATATCTTTCCTAATGAGATAAGCTCTCTATCCAGCTTGCCCTAGAAAAACTCCAGCTTGATGACAAAGTAATTATACATATGCTGATGTATCTATATGCAAAAAACACAGCTATATCTAATGACAACCAAATTCTAAATAATTTATTTTTAAAAAAAAATGACATTTTAAAAAGGGAGATATATAATATAGAACAGTATTATCTTAAATTTTTTAAACTATATTTTTGAAAAAGAGTAACACAAATAAATAACTCTGCTTGGATTAAAAAAATTTAAGAGTCAGAATTAACAGTTAAAAGATATTTTAAAATCTTTTAGAAAAGCAACCTGTGATAATTTTATTTGAATTAAAATCAAAAAGGAAATATTTTAGATTAACTTAAAAGCATTGATAATTTATTAATCAACAATCAAAAAATGACCTGTCATAAAATTGCTATACTTTCTTTTTTAATATTAAAGAAAAGAAAAAAGGAAACTATAATTAGTTAAGAGTAACCTGATGAAAAAACAATTTTTTTAGAGTAATCTGTCAAAAAAATACTAAATAATAAAATATATCTGCTGAAGGATTTAACTTTTATCAGTGGTCAAAAATATTGACTTTATTTTCTGTTAAAAAGAAAAAAAAGAAACTGTAATCATTAAATATAGAATTTGATTTTATTTATACACATGGTATGTGTAAATTTAATGTATTTTAGCCAAGAAATTAACTAAGAAAAATATAATATTGTAACAAATTAAAATAGGTTAACATCAGTGTGTGTATTACACACACACATATATGTAAAATTTTATCATTTATTGTCTTTGATATAACAATTCAAATATATCTAGTAATTATACTGCACATTTCTGTGCATATATCAATGAGTGTCAAATAGACATGAAATTTTAATCATTTTTGTCATTATTGAATGCCAACTGAAATATATCCATGTAATAGTAAAATGCATGGAAGTGTGCATATATATGTTTTATATGTAAACCACCATATAGTAACTTGAATTTTGTATATTAATCATGCAAACCACAATGTAATATTTTTTTTATTTGCATGTTAATCAAAATCAGAAGGCATATATGTATCATATTTCCAAGACTTTAATTTCTTTATTTTTTTTTATTATTATTAATAAATTTGAACTCATTTGTTAAAATTGTACTGCATCATCTCTTAATCACTATAATAGTTATAGATCTCATATCACTGAGATAGATTCATGCATAATTATCAAATTATATTAAAGGGAATGTATTTTTAGGGCTTATGGGCATCCAAATAATTGCTGATTGTTGATGATGATTGTTGATATATCCTGGAATGTCACTAAGATTATAATTTTTAAAGCCCCTGCAATACATTTTATTTAGTTTAGTCTTATTAGAAATTAATTTTATAGTTGGCCAATACATTAATAGTATAGAGTGGCCAGAGCATTGATGATGATCAACATTTTAATGTCTCAGAATTATTGTTTCTATGGTTATGTATTTTGTGGATTAGAACTTAAGTAGTTTATCCAAATTAATGGTTTCAATAATCTACCCCAAGCTGACAATGACTTAATAGTTAGCCTGGTCTGCAGAAGACCCGTTGCCAATCCAGTCATCAGATTGACTGTTGATTAATATTTTGTATTGTTCAAATCAGCCACAAGATGAATTGTTGATTTTATTCTCATTTATTTTATTAATAAACACTCATAATGGATGATTATTTCTTTTGAGTATTACTTTCACTTATTTATAATGCTGGCTGATATATGGTTAATTTTATCATAGTTGCTCTAAGTAGTTAACTGATCTCTTCTGATGTAACAAATAGCTAGTTGATCTCTCAATGATGCCTCAGAAAGACCTTTTGTTCTCATGACCTCATTCTCTTTTTAATATATAAAAATGCTTATATATTTTTGATTATTAAATATTACTTTAATAATAAATACTTTGAATTATTAACATTACATGAGATATCCTGAACTTGGGAGTGATAATGATTTTCCATCACCCCAGATCAACCCCTGAATTCCATCCCATTACAATATTAAATGGGAAACGTATTTAAAAAAAGAAGTTAGCTAAAATAAATAATTATAGAGAGAGAATAAAATTATATAGTAAATTGTTGGAGGATTTTAATAAAAGTGTAAGAGATGAGAGAAAATTTTTTTGAAATACATTAAAAGAAAAAATGAAGACAGAAGTAATATTTCTAGATGATGAAAGAATAGAGTATAACTCTAGAGAAAAATGAAAAACAATTTTAAATAAGTGTGTAATAGATATAGAAAAGATGTTGGTTGTAAAGGACAGAGTGATAACAAACATAAAACCCATATACAGGGAATCTATAAAGTATGTGTGTAATTTTAAAAATTTATAACTTTACTAGTATTTGTAATAGAAAAAATCTGTAAAAAGTATTAGAAAACTTAAAGTACCTAGTTTTAAGTAAAATTATTTAGTAACTCTTCAACACAATAATTTTATAATTTTTCAAAACTTTAAAAATATTTCTTTTTCAGAATTGCATGACTTGTGGCTTCAACTAAAAAAAAAGTAAACTATGTCCTTTGGTAGGCTCAACTGAAATTGTCTGTTGCTGTAAAAATAAAGTTTGGAACTGAATATAGTAAAAACACCTCTTAGAAACTTTATTGCCAAGTGGATAAAAAAATTGAAAGAGAAAGTCTCAATACATGAAAAGTCATGGTTTGATAAACCATGTGTCAGTGAAGAAAGTGTAGCATCCATAAAACAATCCTTTAAGTGAATTCAAAAGAGTCATTAAGATGAGCATCACTAGAGCTGAGACTTTTAAATCCACTGTTCATAAGATTCTGAGAAAACGACTTGACATGAAACTTTGCAAAATTCAATTGCATCAAATTCAAATGTTGTTAGAAGAGAACTACCATGTGCGACTAACTTTCTATTATCAGTTCAATAAAAAACTTGAGAATGATAATGCATTTGTGAGTAGTTTAATGTTATCTGATGAAGCAACATTTACCATTAGTGCCCATGACATAATTGAAAGATTTACATAACTAAAAACCCAAATGAAACTGTTGAACATAAAAAAGACTCCTAAAGTTAATATGCGGTGGGCTTTAGGAAAAACATCAAATCATAAGGAAATTCTTTTTGAAGATCATGTTATTACTGGTGACATATACTCATGTATGTTGTAGAATTATTTTTTCCTCAGCTTGAACAATTAGAACTAAAAGATGATACAGAATTTCAACAAGATGTAGCCCCTTGCCAGTTACCTCTGCATATGAAATGATTTCAAAATCAGAAATTTCATAAAAGATAGGTTGGAAGAGGTTGACTAATTTCTTGCCCTCCCCCCCATTTACCAGACTTAACTCTATTAGATTTTTTATGGAATCATGAGTGTATGCAACCAAACCTCAATCATTAGAAGACTTGAAAACTAAAATAAGTAATATGAATTCAGGCATTATTGAAAATCAATGGGCAAATATTTTTTAAAGAAATACAAATTATATTACCCTCTGTATATTACTGATGGTGGATATGAAGAAACATAATAAAATGCAATAAAACTAGAAAAAAATATATACATTTTTTTTATTTCCTATACATTCTACACAATCTCTCTATTACAAATACTAATAAAGTTATATTTATCTTAAATTGAACATGGACTTTATTGATATTCTTTAGCAATGAAAATATTAATTACAAAAAAAATGATTTGAATGAGGCAGGAAAGAAATTGAAAAGTGGAAAGACAAGAGGTTTAGATGAATGGGCAGCAGAGATGATGATGAATTTAAAAAATAGGGAAAAATTAAATCTATTATCATATTTTAATAAGATGGAATAGAAGAGAGAATTTCCCAAAAGCTGAAATAATACAAGAGTAAGGCTACTATTTAAAGGAAAGTATAAGGATCATAGAAAGTTAAACAATTATAGAACAATGGAAGTAACTTCAGTGTTATATAATGTTTTTGTATATATGGTGGCTGAAAGGGTTGCAATGAGGATGGAAGAAATTAATACAGTGGGAAATATTCTAGGAGATTTTTGATCAGATAGGGATATAGGAGACAGTTTATTTGTAGTCACACAACTTATAGATATGCACAGGAATACAGTCAGGGAGCTATATATGTTTTTTTTTAGATATAGATAAGGCGTATGATAAAGTAAATAGAAATAGATTATGGGTGAATTTAGTAAATCTGTAAATAAATGGAGCTTTAGTGGATTTTATTAAGAGATTGTATAAAAATAATTACTATATATTAATTAGAAAATATAGAATCAGTTAAAGTTAAAAATGGAGTGGGACTAAGGCAAGTATGCCCTATATCATCTATTTTGTTTTTGTTATATTTCAGAAAAATGGAGAGAATATAAAGATTAGGAAAAGGGATGGAGAAACCATTAATAGGTGGTAAGACAGTATATACATTATCATGTCTTTTATTTGCTGATGATGTCTTCTTATGTATGGAGATGATATGGAAGTTATGCTGAAGATATATGCAAGGATGGAAAAAGAAATGGGATTATATTTAGTTAATGAAAATTAAAAATAATGATGATAAATGCTTGGGAAAGAGAAGCATAATATTTTTTATTGGGCGATATAAAGTTAAATGTGCTGAATAGACATAACTATTTGGGAATTCATTTTAAATAATCAGAGAAATTGCCTGTATAGAATGGGAAATGAAATTCATAATAAAGCAAAGAAAAGAAAGGGACTCATAAAAAAAATTAATGTGTTTTCGTATAATAAATATGAGGTGGCTAGAATTAAATAAAAAAGAGTGGTAGAAAACAGGGTTAACTTATGGTAATGATGCATTATGTGTTAATAAAGGCATGTTAGATTTAAGTATAAAGAGAAGTGGAAGATTATGCATTAGATGTAGATGAGTAAATGGCAAAGGAGGCAGTTCAAGAAGAAATGGGATGGTCAATTTTTTTTATATGAGAGATGTAAAAAGCAAAATGAAAATGTTCAGTAGATTGCAATTTATGGATAATATGAAAATAGCAAAAATAGTTTTTAATTGAGTTGTAAGTAAAGGACAGGCAACAAGATGGGTGAGAAAGATAGTGTGGTATGCAGAAGATTTTGATAAAGATTTTATGTCAGTATACTTATGCAAAGATAGGATGATTATGTTCAGAGAATTGTTCAGTGTTATAGTGGCAAAGAATGAGTTAGAAAAATAGATGTATTAATAAAAAGTAGGGAATTTGGAGATATGAAAGGAGTAATAAGGGCAGTAAAAGGAGTTTAAACATATATAAAAAGAATATTGATTGTGAGTTAATTTAAGATAATAGCAAAGAAAGCAGTTTACTGTTTAAGGCTAAAACAGAATCTTTAGCAAAAAGGGAATATACACATAAATTTATAAATGTGTGTGATTTAGTTTGCAAGTTATGTAATATTTGGCATCTATTAATTGAATTTAAATGCCACAAAAAGAAAGGGTACAAATAATGAAGCTGTGAGAGAATAAATATAAACAAAGTGATTATACAGAAATGAGTTCATGGTTATTATGCTGAGATTGGGAAAAGATAAGAGGGATTTACATATAAACACCATATAATTAACAAAGATTGTGTTGTGGAAATGGGGTGGAGCAGGATAAAGAAAAATAAGAGGAAAACAGGGTGAGGAATGGAAAAAGGAAGTAATGTGGCTGACAAGTTCCTCTGGGCATAATAACAGAGATTTTGAACTTCAATAAAGAAGAAGCCGCAGTTCATCAAAACACATCATAATTGAAAAAAATAAAGGTTGTAGTTACATGTGTAAGTATGCACTCTGAATGTACAACTTTAACTTTTAATAAGTGAAACACAGGCTTATTTATATGTGTAATATATAGGGTATATGAGCCCAGACTTTCACATGACCAACCACTTCCACTCTATCTAATAATACTGATACACTCAAGCACATATATGCTGAAAAATATGCCGAAAAAATAAATAATCACCAATATACGTATTTCATGCTAAACCAGCAATCATCAGTTGGTGCAGATTACCATCTCCCACACATATATACTATACATGCTCAGATATATATTAAGATAGTCAATCTTCATACTTTAATGGACAGGCTCCAATCTACTACACACTCCGACTCTTCAACCATCCATCTAATTAAAAATCTGATGATGGAATGCTCAAAGGCCACCCTGAGGCTGAGATTCTTGTCACACCCATGTTGACCTAAGGTAAATCTGAACCCCACATATACAGGACATAATCCATTTAATACATATGCAAAGATGGGCAGACATTTATACAATGTAATAAGTGAAACACAGGCTTATTATATACCTGTGCCTATATATGTAATATATAGAATATATGAGCACAGACTTTCACATGACCCATCATGATGTCTGCCCATCCTTGCACATGTATTAAATGGACTATGTCCTGTACATGTGGGGTTCAGATTGACCTTAAGTCAACATGGGTGTGACAAGAATCTTGGTCTCAGGATGGCCTTTGAACATTCCATCAACAGATTTTCAATTGGATGGATTGTTGAAGAGTTGGAGTGTGTAGTAGATTGGAGCCTGTCCATTAAAGTATGAAGATTGTCTATCTTAATATATATCTGAGCACTTATAGTATATATGTGTGTGAGATGATAATCTGAAACAACTGATGATTGCTGGTTTAGCATGAAATACGTATACTGGTGATTATTTATCATTTCAGCATATATGTGCTTCAGTGTATCAGTGTTATTAGATAGAATGGAGAGTGGTGGGTCATGTGAAAGTCTGAGTTCATATACCCTATATATATAACTTTTAGGAAATTGACTTTTTATTGAAAAATTAAAAACTGCAACTTTACAATTTATTTGCTAAAAATAAGTGAGACATCATGTGAGTTAAATTAACAAGCTTGTAATTACAAAAATACAGAGTGTGTAACAGATCTAACAAGCTTTATCAATAAATGATGAGAGAGAAAGCATTTGAAGAAATCATCTAAAATGATCCCTATACAAAGACCAGTTTAATGTGTTTGACTTGCCTCAGTAAGGTGCTAATATATCTCAGACACCAGATCCAAAATAAGAACACAAATCCAGCACTTATTTGATAGTTAAATTTTAAGTAAACAGTCTGAATTTCTTAAACATTTATACATCTTCAAATCCAGCTATACAACTTTAATAGCTATGTGGTGCTGAGGGTTCTTTAGTCATATCATATATTAATAGTCTTGGCAATATAACATCATGTAATATTAAAAAGAAAGCTATTTAAGTAGCTAAAAATAAGTTGTACATCACAAACTAAGGAGCATGCAACAGCTAAATGCAACCAGAGAAAGCACTTAAAAAAATCTCCAACTAAAAATTATGGCTATTGTCAGACCTGTTTCATGCTTTTGGCATTTATCAATAAGGTGCTAGGATATTTCAGACACCAGATCCAAAATACCAACTCAAATCCAGCACTTACCTGATAGTTAACTGTTAAATAGACAATCTGAAATTTTCAGACACCTATATATCTTTAAACCCAGCTATCCAAACTAAATACATATATGGGTCTGAGACCATATATTAATAATCTTAGCAATATAACATTCACTTAAGATTAAAAAGCAAAATCTATTTTAGTAGCTAAAAATAAGTTATATATCATGTAACTTAATTTAATAAGATTGTAATTATAAAAGTGAAAAGCATGCAACAGCTTTAACAAGTTTATCATAAATTGCCACCAGAAAAACCATTTAAAAAAATCTCCCATCTAAAAATTATCTTTATCCTGAGACTAGTTTCATGCTTTTGGCATTACTCAGTGATATGCTAAAATAGTTCAAACACCTGTTCCAAAATACCAACTCAAAGCCAGCACTTTTCTGATAGTTAACTTTTAAGTAGACAATCTGAAATTTTCAGAAATGTAAATGCTTTCAAACCTAGCTATTTTGCTTAAATAGCTATATGGGCTGAGAATTCTACAGTCATACCATATATTAATAGTCTTAACAATATAACATTGCTTAAGACTAAAAAGCAAAAGCTACTTTGGTAGATAAAAATAAGATATACATTATGTGACTTAATTTAATAACCTTATAATTATAAAAATAAAGAGTGTGCAACAGCTCTATCTAGCTTTATTGATAAATGCCACCAGATAAGTATTTAAACAAAATGTCCATCTATAAATTATCCTCAGACCAGTTTTGTGCATTTGGCCTTCCTCGGTGAGGTGCTAGGATATTTCAGACAACAGATCCAAAATACCGACTCAAAGCCATAATTTATCGAATAGTTAACTTTTAAGTTAGACAACTGAATCTTTTAGACACCTATATGTCTTCAAACCCAGCTATCCAACTTAAATAATCATATGGGGGTGAGAATTCTTCAGCCATATCATATATTAATAGTCTTAGCTATATAACACGGAATAAGATTAAATGTAGAAGCTACTTTATGTTATTTATTTATTTGTTTTTGCAAAATTTAATTATATAATTATTTGTTTGTTTATTTGTGTTATAAAAAAGTGATGTATAAATTAAATATAAAAAAGAGATGTATGAATTAAATAAAAGATATTTTTTCTGGAATAATGTCAATTTCTTCATCTAATATTTTTTTTTTTTTTAAAAAAATCATAAGTTTTAAAATAAAAAATAATTATACCTAACATAAATATGTCTTTAATACATAATGAAAAAGCTTTTATTCATTAAAAAATATAATATATATATATTAAAAAACATTGACCCATTCTAATGGCAAAAATGTCTATTTATAAAGTTTATTTTGTGATGTGTTGTGTAATTTATGTGATAACAATATATACACATATAATGTAATAGTTCAGTCTACTTTGAATTGGTGGTCAATTGCACAATAGCTGTGATAGTAACTAAATTCCACAGGCATCTGTGATTAAAAGTTATATTTATTTATCGCATGTATCACTTCCTTTCTACCAAACTTCCCTGCATAAAATACACTATATTCAAATTAAAAAGAACCTGTCTCTAGACATACTCATAAAACATCAGACACAAATTGATGATCCTTTATTTTTTATTTGCCCCAACTAACAATCAATTAACACAAAATGGTGATATTTTCTTTATACCGCAATGATAAGGTATCTATATAATGCGAATATATAAAAAAATGTGGATAAGAACAACAACAACAACAACAACAATAATAATAATAATAATAATAATAATAATAATAATAATAATAATAATAAGAAGAAGAAGAAGAAGAAGAAGAAGAAGAAGAAGAAGAAGAAGAAGAAGAAGAAGAAGAAGAAGAAGAAGAAGAAGAAGAAGAAGAAGAAGAAGAAGAAGAAGAAGAAGAAGAAGAAGAAGAAGAAGAAGAAGAAGAAGAAGAAGAAGAAGAAGAAGAAGAAGAAGAAGAAGAAGAAGAAGAAGAAGAAGAAGAAGAAGAAGAAGAAGAAGAAGAAGAAGAAGAAGAAGAAGAAGAAGAAGACGAAGAAGAAGAAGAAGGAGAAGAAGAAGAAGAAAAAGAAGAAGAAGAAGCAGCAGCAAAGGTCCATTTGTTCACACCCAAGTCAGCATGCTCTAGTTTTTCATGTTCCAAAGGTACTCAAAATTTAAACCTGGCAGGGTAAAAACTTTCTCTTATTATACCCATTTAAATTTCCAATGATTTGACAATTGTTTAATACTTTTGTATTGCATTTTTCATTCAAAATTTCAATTAAGGTCAAGTTACCCAACGATAATTTTGAAAAACAATATGGCAACAAAGTAATCACATGACCAGATACTTATCACCAACATTATCAGCACAGAGTTTCAAAATCCAAAGTTCAGGCAAGCGTAAGCCAATTTTCAATATTATTAATTGCAAAGTCCAATTTTTGTTTGGGAAAAAAAAATCAGCTACAAATTTCCCGCAAGCAATT
The DNA here is from genome assembly GCA_028023455.1 of Epiperipatus broadwayi. NCBI lineage: Eukaryota > Metazoa > Onychophora > Udeonychophora > Euonychophora > Peripatidae > Epiperipatus > Epiperipatus broadwayi. The sequence continues at coordinate 3,920,407 of JAQFVV010006314.1, forward strand.
CATTTACTAAATAAACAAGTTAATTAGCTTTATTTTTTAATTTATGCTTAAAAATAATTCACAATCTTAGTCTAATTCAGGATAATAATATACCTTTAATCAATTGATTATTACATTTTTATTCAAACTTCCAATTGAAATCAAGTTACCTAATGATAACTAAGGAAAAAAGCCATTGCATGACCAGTGTTTGCCCACAATAATACCAACATAGTGGTTCAAAGTCCAAAGGTCAGACAGGCATATGCTTATTTTTAATGTTATCGTAGCAATCTCTAATCTTTGTTTAGTAATAAAATTTTCGATTTCAAGTTCCCAGCAATTAGTTCATTTGCTTACAATTGAGTCAACAAGCTTTGGTTGTTTATGCTTATAAAGTAGTCAAAACTTTAAGTATGAAAATATATATATATACTTTTTTCAATTTCCAATCAGTTGATAACTGATTTCCAACTTTCTGTTCAAATCTTCAACTATCATCAAGTTACTAGATAACTTCAAAAAACATAAGTCACTTCTAATACCAATGCTGAGCCTAACTACCTCCTTAGAATTTGTCTGGACTAGCCATGAATCTCACAAATCATATGAAAGCCTCATTTGGCCACCAACTCTAACACAGCAGACCCAGAGTCTGAGAACAACTAACCAAAAACTCTAACTCAATAGTTGCAGCCAGTTCGAACATAGCTATACCACCAACCCCCTCTGGATATCAGGACATTCTATGCATGGATCTCATTATTAAACTTCATCAAAAACCTTATTCAGCTCTGACCTTTAGCACATAGACTCAGAGTCTGACCAGCCTACCACTAAGTTCAACTTAACATTTGCAAACAATTCTAACATAGCTGTGCCACCACCTCTCTGCAACACTCAACTATACAAATGCACCAGAAAATAGGCATTGCAATCCTGCCATGCCACCCACCCACACCAACACTCTTCCCAACCCAGATTGCCAATGAAACCAAGAGAAAGTCTGGTAACCCAAAGAAGATCTAAAAAATAAAAAATACTGACAGTGATTTCACAACATCAGGCCAGAATTCACTGATAATTGCCACACTACCATGGAAATTTCTAGTCCTCATTTATGTTACCAAGGCAACTCAACTCACATATAGAACTAAACTTGGATTGCATCTGTAGATACAATAGTCCAGACCATGTAAAATTTATGCAATCTTGGGTAAACCAATAAAACAACTTTTACATATATAAAACTACAACTACAGACTATCCATGTAACCACAGCAATCTAAGCTATGTAAAACCCTTCTAACTAATCCATAGCATAAATAAACTTTTACATACATAAACCAACACCTATGGATTGCCGATGTAACCACGGCAATCCATGTCAAGTAAAAACCATTGTAACTAATCCACAGCATGACAATTTTTTTGTAATCTCATGTAAATCACTAAATCAACTTTATATATGTAAACCTACATCTATGGGTCCCAATGTAACCACAGAAATCCAAATTATGTAAAACCAAGTAACTAAATCACAGTATGTAAAAACCCCTGTAATCCTGTGTAAAATAATAAATCCACTTTTATATATGTAAACCTACAATTACAGATTGCCCATGTAAACACAACAATCCAAGCTATGCTATGTAAACTCTTGTAACCCTATAAGACAAATAAAGCTTACCATTGAAATAATAATAATAATAATAATAATAATAATAATAATAATAATAATAATAATAATAATAATAATAATAATAATAATAATAATAATAGTAATAATGATGATGATTATAATAATAATAATAATAATAATAATAATAATAATAATAATAATAATAATAATAATAATAATAATAATAATAATAATAATAATAATAATAATAATAATAATAATAATAATAGTACATCCTGCAGCTAATCTGCTGAGGTAAGAAGCAATCCTTAAGCTCTCCGATGTAAGTGTTTACATTTTTCTTTTGTTTCAACTTGTTATTCGCAAAACAAATAGAATACAGGACAAATCAAATCATATAATAGATTAATAGAATATTTTTTAAAAAATATCAGTATGTATTCATATCTTTTTTTTTTAAAAAAAACTGATTTGAGTCAGAATAATAAATCATGGCTACTGCCCAGTCAAGGGTGAGTGAGTTAAGCACAAATACGAAATTAACAACATCATTAGTTTTAACACCGCCTATTTCGTACGCAAAAATACTTAAAAGTAACAGCAATATTACAGCACCAACCCAAATACAGCATTTCTGACGAACAAATACAAATGATATAAAAAATATTGATCTACACACTCAAGAAGAACATCAACCCCTGCGGCAATCTGGACAAAGGAAATGCTTGAAAATGTGACGGACCGTTTCAATAATACAGTGCCTCGTATGTTATTTGAAACATTTCACAGGTTTTTTTCACCAACATTGCTAGTACTTGCAGTAATTGATAGTCAATGCTCATTATATCATTTCCCAAAAACTTTATTATATGAAGCAATTATGCAAAATGCACTATGGGAAACAATCTCTTGTATCGCAGACCATCCAAATTCGCGATATATAACCATTGATTTTTATACTCAGCAGCAAAAAGAACATTTTCAATCCACTATTTTAGCAATCATTAATCGCGCACTTGTAATTATAGATGAAAACTGGAAAATATTATTACTGAAGTGCTAAAAAATACTTCTCTTAAATACAACTTACAAGATTTTCAAAAAATGATAAACCTGTTTGAAAAAGTAATTGCTCTACAGCCAATATATTTAAAAGAAACACCTATACCGATATGTAGTAATTGTTTTGAATTTAAAATAAAACTCCATAAAAATGTAGATGCTGCCATGGTACCAACACAAATTACAGATCAAGAAGCAACACTCTCTCTTCACATAAAAGATTTAGAGCCACATTGTTTTGGCTGTGGACAGAGAGGCCACCTAGCAACTCAGTGCAATAACACAAAAGGCAATCACTGTAAACAAACCAAAATCCTCTCCCCAGAACAACCCACTGATGATGAAAATAAAATTTCTAATAACACTACAACCATAATCATTGACAACCCAATAATAGAAACTGAAAAAAAACAGGTTCAAACACCCATAAACAAAAATGATAATGGAGCAGAATTGCCAATCCCAAAGACCAACCAAAAATAATAACACAAAAACTAATTAGACACCCAAGATTCAAATGAAAATAACTCTCAAGAAACCACAACACAAAATGCAGCAACAACATCACAGGATCAGCATCTCAATAAAACAAAAGGTGTACCAAGTAAAAATCAACAAACAGAAAATAAACACACACAGCCATATAATGAAAATATAAATCTAGATAATATAAAGACACCAATAATAAAACAAACTTCCATAATAAACAAAACTGCATCAAACATAATGGATGCAATAGAACCCCCTCTTCCATCCATTCAAAAGAATACAGCAGAGGGAAAAAGAAAGCCAGGTAGACCATCTAAAAAACATGAATCCAAAAAGGCAAAAAAAACAGACCAAAAGCACAACTCATCAGATATATACAACCTAAAAAATGGTGAAATAGAAATGGATTTAAGCCAATAACAAATGAACAACTGTTCAGTTTCAACCCAAATTACCTGTATATAGTCTGAACCAATATTAAATGAAAAGAAAACTGATAATAAACCCTAAAAAGTTTTAAATATATATCAGCGTCCATCTACTGCAATATAAACAAAAAATTTAGAATTCAAAAATCAATAGAAATCAATACCCTGTTATAGAATTATCAAAAAAAAATGAAGATAAGAATTGGATCCCTCAACATTAGAGGCATAAATGTCAACAAAAAACTTTTTGAACTCAAAAAATGGTTAAATACAACACAACCACACATACTGGGGCTATTGAAAACAAAAATATACAGCAGGTCTCAAATTGATCCATCAAAATATTTAGTCAGTCAAGGATTTTGTGCCTGCTCAAGGCAATTATCATCACCATCAGGTGGCACAGGTATAATTATATCTTACAACTGCCCTTTTGATTCTTTTAAAATTTATATATATTGAATCTAATCTTATCATAATAACACTCCATCTTAAAAATATCACACTCAACCTAGTATTTGTCTATATACCACCAGGCCCTGTCATCATCTCCTGAATAATAGCAACAATAGATTCGATGCTTACAGCAACACCAAATACTATAATACTCCTGGGCGATTTTATCATGACCTACCAAACTTTTGTCACTAAATGGATCCATCAAATAACAATCCCACTTATTAGTGCTGAAGGTTTTCTCCCATCAAACTCAATATCTTTTAATAACAATAGATATAAATCACTTATTGATTTGTGTTTCTACTCACCAATGTTACATCATTATTTTAATTTTGAACTCTGTCCATCTATAATCTCAGATCATGCTTCCCAGTTCATCACCCACCCTTCAAAATACTATGTGAATACTTCTTCCAGCACAAACAACTGAATTCCTATATTTAGAAACATATATAATGCTCCAAAAACTTCAAAACATGTCACTTGATCCATTACAAATGTATATAGCATTCACCAATATACTTTCTTTCAATATCAATCATATTACTTGCAATTCAACCCCCCCCTCCACTATATTATTAGCTTTGGCAGATGAACAACATAAAAGAATAACCATTTCCAGACCAACTACAGATAATCAAACCCAAATTAAAAAACTTACAGAAATGTACAACAGTACATGCAACACACTAAAGCAATACGTAGCAATAAAAAAGGGAAAAAATATTTTACACAACAACACATACATACATTGGGCATTAGGATACCCATCCACAATCAGAGTGCCTATGGCACTTGAAATAGATGGATCTATAACAACTGGACATAACATGATAAACCCAATATATCAACACTTTAAAAAAACTGCAAAAACAAAGAGTGTACATACCAAATGAAAACATATTTGGAGACCCAGAAACAGACACACCAATAACAACAACTGACATTGTATTTCAACTTGCAACAATAACAAACACTTGTCACCCAGGACCACAAGGAATTCCCAAATTTGTGTTCAAACATCTTAGTCACTTCACAGCCAAATATCTGTGTGATCTAGCCAATTACATATCTCAAAAAATTTACAACATACAAAGTCTATACCCAATTGCAATGGTTCCATTTAAGAAAAAAAACAACAGCAATATCATTTTTATCTAATCTACAATCAATTTCAATGGAACCTTTAGGAATAAAAATTCTTGAAATAGTAATAAAGGAGAAAATAGAACAACACATACTCCCTGTGTTATCATCAGCACAATATGCCAAAAAAGGATCATCCATCGGCCAGGGTGCCTTAATGTACAAAACAATTATCAAAGTAGTGAAAAAAGAAAGAAATATGGACCAATTATAGTTAAACTAGACATTGAGGCAGCATTTGACTCAGTGTCTATAGCCAAATTATTAGATGTGCTGAAAAAAACAACAACACTGCCATTCCTACTATATATAATAGACAGTCTGCTACTCAGCCATAAAATTCACATCACATTGAATGGGAAAAAATTACCAACCTTCAGACCAAGTCATTCCATCCCAGAAGGATCCCCCCTCAGTGCCTTACTCTTTACAATATATATAAATCCTCTATTAAATGAAATACAGAAAAATATAAAAGGCATTCAAATCCCAAATGCTGCTTTAAATATATCATGCATAGCCTATATGGATGATATAACCATTTTTCTCCCCTCTAAAAAGAACCTCCCCATATTACAAGAGATAATCAAGAATTATACCTCAAATTATAATTTAAAAATTAACACAAATAAAACTGCTGCATGGTCAATATACACAGGCAAGCACTGTACAGAGATGTTTAATGGTAACCCATCTGCTTTCCTTGGTTTCCCATTCTACCTTGGAACCAATGGAATGAGGCAAAAAATTTCAAAATAAATTAAAACAGATGCTGAAGAAATCACAGCCTCACTTGAAAAGTCATACCTGTCAATATACGCAAAGGTAGCACTATTTAATCAACTTATAATTACAAAAATTACCTACTACACACCTATAATCAATTTTGCAAAAACATTCATATCTAAAATCTCATCAATCTGTAACAAACTAATATGGAAAAGAAAAACAGTGGTGACCTCTTTAAAAAATCTGAGCAGACCACCACATAGCAATGGACTTGGACTCAATACAATCAATGTTTTTTACACACAGAAATCAATAAATCCACTAACAGCAACCATAAAAAGATTTCCAGACCTGGAATGTGTGATCAGTATAATACCCACAGACAGACAACCCCTTCATATGGATATCTATCCACACTGATTGAAGAACTCAAGCCAATATACAACAAAATATCACTCAATAAGGACAACAAGTATACATACTGGGACATTTATAATATACTATACCCAAACCAGACACCTAATCTACATCCATCAGTTCTTGGAATAGACAACAGGCAACTACTGCAACAATTCAGAAAATGGTCACTAGAACCAAAATTATTTGATTTTCTACTTAAACTTAATCTTAATGCTCTACCTACAACACATTTTTTTAGATTTTGTAGATTCTATACAAATATAGACCCCTTGTTTGGGCTATGTCATACAAAAGAAGTGACACAAGATCATTTTCTTTATTCCTGCAGTGCCCTAGAAACAACACATCACACAATGTTTACCACATACAGAAAGGCTATTATTTCAATTGATGAAATAATAAATACATTTAAAAAGGCAACATCCCTGCTATATGTGCAGCAACATAGAGCTTTTATGCCTACTGGTTTACCAGATGCACTTTTGCAATTGATAATAACACTTGATGCCACCCAGCAACATATTCAATAAAACTAGAACTGTTCAGAAAAAGAGACAACATCCTAGCTCAACCAGATGTGTTTGCAGCCACATGGTCACAATTGAAACAAAGATCCAGTCTATGAAATATAAGTCCAATATGATAGATGATGACATTTTCAAAATCAGCATTTTTTTCCAACTTCAAAGAGATGCAAGCATAAACTGAACTAAATGGAAGACCAAATTTAAAAACAAACAAAAAAGTATGCAGAAATGACAAAGACTTATATACTGAAAGTTGTTGTAATTTGTTTTGCATTTGTAACAAATCAATATACTACTAGATGTGACTCTGTAACTTTTTAGACTCAATAAAGTTTTGCTTTGAAACACATAATAATAATAATAATAATAATAATAATAATAATAATAATAATAATAATAATAATAATAATAATAATAATAATAATAATAATAATAATAATAATAATAATAATAATAATAATAATAATGTTGTTTTATAAGTGTAAATATTAAAGCAATCAATCCTCCATAACGCATCAGCCGCTTTATCAAACTGACGGTAAATATAAAATAATCATTTATAAATGTTATCCCTATTCTTTAATACATTTGCTTTTAGTTTATGACTAGTCGGTGACTTCTATATTTATATTTGTTTAAAACCATGAATCAGTTCATTTATTTCATAAATGGGGCATTAATTCTAAAATTTACATATATTATGATAAATAATCAACTTGTCATTAACGTAAATATATGAAACACAGATTTATTTATAAATCTATAAAATATTTTTCCTTTTTAACTTATTTTATTTTTTACATTCAACTTCTGGAAAGTTCTATTTTATATTATTTAGTTACCTTGATTTAAAATAATTTTAAAATATCACACCTCTTTTGGATTTTCTTTTTATAATTTTTGTTTTGTTTCTGAATGACGATTAATCAAAACTATCGTTATAAACATACTTTTGTTGGATCGTTAATACATTTTCATTATTAGCAAAATTTTAGTTTTAGAAAATTATAGTTAATAACACATATTTTTTTTTCCTCTCTGAAAATTAATCTAAGAGAAAGTTAGTTTTATAAAATATAGGCTAGAAAATGATTAACATAAATAATTATTTTGTCTTCATTCTATAAGATCCCTTATTAGATTTTCCAACAAGCAAATAATACAAAATTAGTAAACTTTTAAAAACAATATGTATAAAATATGTTTAGGAATTACATCAGAAAATGGAAACTTCAGATAAGATATACATTCCATGATCACTATTTGTTATGCTAACACATAACTTTTATTAAAACAGGTCAAACTCTCCATACAGTAGTGACACTCAGTGCCAACCAGAGTAATCAATGGATGTCAGAAGGCTTGTGCATAAATCCCTATCTAGTGTCTACTTATCCAATATACCCAGATTAGTTTCTGGCTTGTGGCGTTCATCAGATCCATATGACTATATAAGCTATTGAGCTTAGATTGAAAATATCACTGTTTTCAATTTTATTCTCATAGTTTTGTAGTTAAGTAGAGATAAATGGTGTCTTCAGGAGGGTTGCATTAGATCCTAACATCTAGGTGCAGTGCTCCCAGATCCAAAGCTTCTCACTGATGAAGGCCACAAGCCAGAAACTAGTCTGGGGATATTGGATGGGTAGGCACTAGATGGGGATTTTATGCACAAGCCTTCTGGCATCTATTGATTATTCTGGTTGGCACTGAGTGGCACTACTGTATGGAGAGTTTTGCCTGTTTTAATGAGATATACACTGATAAATAAACAACTCTAAAATATATATACTTTTATTATGAGTGCTAAACTTTCTGCATTCAAACATTGTCTTCAAACACTGTAGATAAAAACATTGATAATAATTATTAATTATTTATTAAGCTAAAGATAATCAGTAGCAAAATGTAAACTTTAATTCACACTAAAAGATTAATATATGATTTTTAATTAAACATAAATGCATAAATACCTATGCTTTTTATATATAAAATAGCTTTTTTATATATATTTAAAACATCCACTGCCCCACACATTCTTCAATAGATAGATAGATTGATAGATAGATAGATAGATAGATAGATAGATAGATAGATAGATAGATAGATAGATAGATAGATAGATAGATAGATAGATAGATAGATAGATAGATAGATAGATAGATAGATAGATAGATAGATAGATAGATAGATAGATAGATAGATAGATAGATAGATAGATAGATAGATAGATAGATAGATAGATAGATAGATAGATAGATAGATAGATAGATAGATAGATAGATAGATAGATAGATAGATAGATAGATAGATAGATAGATAGATAGATTGTAGAAGGAAACTTATCTTTGCACATGTGCTATAAAATTGATACATATTCTCCTGTCAACTTTTCTTTAAATAGTCCAACATTTACTGACCATGCTTGAATTAGGACATGATCTTATTGTTAAGCCTAATTTTTAAATAGCATATTACTTGCACAAGTTCCGATTATTTATCATATAAAAGAGAAAGATTCCTATTATTAGTTATCTGTTACACTGAACTTTGTTACTTAGTATATATGTTATAATTAATAATATAGTAATTTACACACATATAAAGTATTATGCAACTAAACTACTCTTAACAAATGCAAAATAAAATTAACATATTCTCTTCTCAATAAACATTTTAAAAGCATAAATGGTCCAACTATACTTAAAGCATATTTTTTAAATAAACCAACATCATAAGAAAGATTTTTTATTTACCACATTTATGAGCTTGATTTTTAAATTAACATATTACTTGCACAAGTTTAAAATATATATCACAGGAGGTAAAAAGATTCTCACTTTTAATTGTATGTGACCTTGAACCTTATTATTTGGTATCCATCTAATAGTTAATAATATAGGATTTAAACACTTAAAAAAATATTGTGAAAAAAATTCTTTGCACATGTGCTATAAAATTGAAACTTTCTTCCATCAATAAACATTTTAAAGCATAGATGGTCACCTATGTTTTACTTATTTTTTAAACAAACCAACATTTATTGACCATGCTTGAATTGGGGTGATTTATTTGTGAGACTGATTTCTAAATTGTCATATTATTTAAAAAACTTCTTATTATATGTCAGAGGGAAGATAATGTTTCTCATTTTTAACCACATGTAATACTAAATGTTAGTAATTGGTATATATGTAGAAATTATTAATGTAGCAATTTAACCATGTGAGATATTGTGAAATAAATTTACTTTTTACATATGCACTATAAAATTGGCATACACTGGCCCATCAATAAATATTTTAAAAACATAAATCTTGTCAATAAATGTTTTAAAAGTATATGTGGTCTAACTATGCTTGCAACTTATCTTTTAAATAAATCAATTGATCATGCTTGAATTAGGGTTTTATTTTATTTTGAGCCTGATTTTTAAATCAACATATTTCTTGCACAAGTTCAGATTATATATTACAGGAAAGAAAAAGATTCTTATTTTTAATTGTAGTACTGAATTATACATATACTCTATTATAACAAATCAAACAGTAATAGAAATGATGGCAATCATCAACTCCACAAGCATATAACTAATAAGTAAGGATTCCAAAACAAGTAGCAAAGTAAATAAAATTAATAAGAACAGAGTGTCAAAAAATCAACAATAGAATTAAATAATAATAAGTGATTGTATATATTGTAACGAGCACAGATGACGTTACATTGTGTTTTATTATTAAACAAGTTAAAATAAGAAGTTCGCATTTAAAAATTTTCTTTAAGAATTAAAAATTGAAATTAAATATCTTAAACTCGTATATATTAAATCGCACAGATAATGAAAAATTATTAAAATAAAACTTTATTAAAGAAAAAGTATTTTAAAACTAAATTTTAAAAAGATTTGGAGATAAAATTATATCTTTAAATTTATCTTTAAATATATCTTTGATTTGGAAAACAGGTTAATTAATCAGAAATGGAAATGATAAATTTAATTAGTCAAATGTAAACCAGCCTTGGGCATTTAAATGTAAAAACATTGGTCAGATAGGAAAACAATAGAAACTGTTAGCAAATGAAATAAATCCATTGGGAAATCGGACCTCAACGAAAAGGATCAACACATCGATGACGTAATGTTAAGTCAATCTTTCAAAGTAATATAAAAGGACAAGTTTGGAAATTATTAGTCAGTGACTGGAAATTGATTATTACGATGTGACTATAGGTAGTAGTACGGAGTTGGAGGTGAGGGAATTGACAGACGAACTGTCAATTCTTTCAGCTGTTAAAGAAAGGAGAAATGAACTATCGTTTCCTACATTAAGGACCAATTAAACTAAAAAAACCTCTGAATGAATAAATAAAACAACGGCTAAATGGATACCAATCTTAGGACGGCGTGGGAATTCACATTCATGGCAAGCAACGGATAAAGATGAACTGTTTTAAACCGTAAGAACTTTATAAATAATGAACATTAAATTAAAATTTTCTATATTTAAATGATTGCAATATGATCCTATCTGACCAAACTAAATTCTTTATTAATAGTGTTATTTGATGTATTTTTTTTCTTATTTATGTAAAATCATTTCCATTTATTTATTTTTTGTTCTTTAAGTTTTTATCATGATTTTTTTGTTTTTCGTTAAATTAATTATATAAATGTTAAACTTAAGTCGGGCGTGAATGGCTGTATAGATTTGTAAAGTTATATTAGGGGAGGGTAATCTTAGGTTATTTGTGTCATCGTTAGATTGGGTCAATGGATTGGATATATTGATGTAGATAGTAGATGTAGTCAGAGATTCACTACTGGCAGAATCGCTTCATACACCACACTCTCCCGTTTTGCCTATGGAAGGAATTATAAGACGCAGAGCGCAGTTCCTTTCTATGGAGTTTTTTTTTATTGTTCTTCTCGTTGGATAGAAGTAATATTACTATCTGATGAAAGTCAATATCTTCTCTTAATCTTTTTGGTGCTGCCGTATTCTGTATTACATTGAATACATCGATGTATCAGATGAATTGATGCCAGTTTGACTGCGAATTTTAGACTAAGGTTAAATAGGGATAGAAAATATTTTATTTTCAAATGCAAATCTATGTGGTCTATTCATACTTGACCCTAAATAAAAATGCATTAAATTTAAGTTGTATATAGACGCTTGCATGGATTGGTTATCGGTTAAGTATGTTTTGGGTTTTCATATTTGATCAAAATATATAGACATTCGATAAATAATGATACCTTACAGTGAGTATCTAAAATGTATTTATTCGGATGTCTTTTAAGTTATTGGTGACAATGCAAGTATCTTATGGTGAATACTATTGGGTTACGTATAAATTTCCCTCCGCAATTGTCAGTAATCAATAATTTTGTATTTTGATCGTTTATGTTTATTTTGAAATGTTTTTGACCGTGAAATCTATGTAACCGATCTATATTCAAAATTATAAACAAGCTTTCATAAATTTATCTGTGCGAACTTAATTAAAAATGTAAAATTAGAATATAATAGTAAGTAAATGTGAATTGAAGTCAAAAATCAAAGTTAAAAATGTAGGTTAAATTTGGAAATGTAAACTAATACTAAAATAATTTTAAATCATATATATATGTGCGTAAATAAATTTTTGTATGTTAATTACTGGCAGTGGCTCATTTTATTCTTTTTTTATATATACTCTTAGATTATATTATTAAATCTCTGCTATTACACTGAGCTAGTGACATGGGCTAACGACCGAATGCAAAAAAAGGAAAAAAAAATATTTTTTTTTACTTACGTATCTGCCTACTCTATAAATTTTTCTAGGTTCAAATGCCTAGATGGCGCCTTGTAGTGCAGTTTACATAAGTCACTTTGCATCCGGATTGTTACAATATATATATATTGTACTGGGCACAGATGACGTTACATTGGTTTTTTATTATTAAACATGAAAAAAATAAAAGTTCGCAAATAAAAACATCTTTTTTAAGAATTAAAAATTGAAAATTAATTCTATTTTAAACTCGTATGTATATATATATATATAAAATTGCACAGATGAAAAAGATTATTAAAATAAAACTTTATTAAAAATAGAAAAGGGATTTTAAAAGCAAAAACTTAAAAAGATTTAAAGATAAAAATATATCTTTAAGTTTGGAAAACAAATTAATTAATGTTATCGAAAAATGGAAATGATTATTTTAATTAGTTAAATATAAACTAGCCCTTGGGCATTTAAAATGTATAAGCAAAGGTCAGATAGGAGAGAAAAACAATGGAATCGGACCTCAGCAAAAGGACCATCACATCGATGACGTAATGTCAATTGAATCCTTAAAATTAATATAAAAGGAAAAGTTTGGAAATTATTAGTTAGTCATTACAGGAGATGACAGATATGTGTTAAGTTGGAGAGGGTTGGAGGAGAAGGCATTGAAAGACACACTTTCAATTCCTTCAGTTGTTCAAAAAAACAAAACATCGTTGTCCAATATTGCGGACCACTTGACATCAAGCTCCGAAGAATACAATCAACCATAAAGGACCAATGGTTAACTGCATACCGATCTCCTTATGACTTCATGGGAATTAACACCTTCCATTACAAAAAAATCAGAGACTACGGACATTTTTCAAAACAGTAAGAAATATATAATTAATGAACATTTGAAAACATTAAGAACTCTAAAATATAAACTTTTTCCCAATATTTAATTTATAGAAATAGAATCCTATCTGACCAACTTTATTTATTAATAAGTAATTTTAATTGGATATATTTCTTTTGTAAAATCATTTCCATTTATTTATTTATTTATTTATTTATTGTTCTTTAAGTTTTATTTATGATTTTTGCTTTGCGATAAATTAAATTATATAAATGTTAAACTTAAGTCGGGCATGAATGGCTATATAGATTTGTAAAGTTATATTAGGGGAGGGTAATCTTAGGTTATTTGTTTCATAGTTGAATTAGGTCAATGGATTGGATATATTGGTGTAATTAGTATATGTAGTATGAGGTTCGCTATGGGAAGAATTGCTGTATATGCCGCACAAAATCTTGTTGCCTATGGATGGGATTGTAAGTCATCTAAAAGGGCCGTGGTCCTTTCCTATGGAGTTTTTATTTTATTGTTCGTCTTGCCATACAGTTGTAATATTCCTGTATTGGACAAGATTCAATGTCTTCTCTAACTATACTGTTCAGATGTCCATTTCTGACAGTATAGTATATTGTGCTGTTGTATTTTCATGCTACATTGAATACATCAATGTATCAGATGGATTGACACCAGTTTGACTGTGAACATTTGGCCTAAGGTTAAATAAGGATAGAATACTTTCTTTTCAAATGCAAATCTATGTAGCCTATTCATACTCGACACTTTAAATAAAAACGCATTAAATTTATGTTGGGTATAGACACTTGCATGGGTTCGTTACCGGTTAATTATGTTTTTGGTTTTCATATTTAATCAAAATGTATAGACATTCGGTAAATACTGATACCTTATGGTGAGTATCTAAGATGTATTTATGTCAGATGTCTTTTAAGTTATTGGTGTCTTGTGGCATCTTATAATGAATACCATTGGGTTTCTTATAAATTCCCCTCTGCATTTCCATCAATGACTTTATATTTTGATCATTTATGTTTATTTTGAAATGTTTTTGACCATGTAATCTATGTAACCAATTTATACTCAACAGTAAAAACACATTTTATAAATCCATCTGTGCGAACTTATAAAATTTAAATTGTAAACTTATAAAAATTAAAATGTAAAATCAAATTCTAAAATCAAGTTAAAATTATAAAGTAAAAGTAATGTTAAAATGATTCAAAATTTATATGTGCGTTAATAAATGTTTGTGTGTATAATTACTGGCAGTGGCTTATTTTATTCTTTTTAAAAAAAAAAATTCTTAGATAAGAATTTATAAAATATAAATCTCTGCTATTCCAATGAGCTAGTGACAATGGGCTAATGACCAGATATCAAAATATATAAATAAAATCTTTTTTTTTGAACTTACGTATCTGCCTAGTATATAAATTTTTCTAGGTTCAAATGTCTAGATGGCGCCCTTGTAGTGCAAATTACACTAAGTCTCACTTTCTCCAGATAGTTATAACTGGTGTCCCAACTTGGGCTGATCTTTAATAAACCACCAGTACTCTGAGCAAATTTTTTCAAAATGAAATATTCTTATCTATTTACATAAAGCTGTATACGTTAAATCTTATTAAAGCACTGCCAGAAAGAAATTGCACATATATTAAACACGAGAAAGTATAAATAATTTTAAACTGTACTTTGTTAAAAAGAGAAAGTCAAAAGGTTGCAATTAATATGTTTTTTTTGTTAATATATATTATGCTTTAAAGTGTATAGGTGCGCACAGCCATGTAAGTTTATGATCATAAATGTGGTACCTTACAAAGAGTACTGTTTGGGAATTTACTTCAGTGTAATCCTATGTAAGCATTTCAGTCAGTCATAAATAAGTTGGTGGTATTTATAATTGTGCTGCAAATATACATGTTTAAACCCATTATTTTTTAAAACATATTTACCTCAGTGCAACCTTCTTAAATAAATAATTTAAATAACTTGCTTGTCATGCCATATGTAACAATAAAATGTATAAAAAAATAGAACTCTTGTGGGGAGGAGATGTAAACATGGATGGTCCTTAGGAAAATGATAGCAAACATTTTTTTTTGTATATAGTCTTTATACTAACCGAATGTTTTGTAAATTTTGTTAATCATGTACTGTAATTACTAACCCTAAGTAAAATATTTTTTTTTGTTCATTTTTTTAAGCAAGTTTACTGATATGTAATGGGCACAGATGACATTACATTGTTTTTTTATTATTAAACATGAAAAAAACAAAAGTTTGCAAATAAAAACATCTTTTTTAAGAATTAAAAATTGAAAATTAAATCTATCTTAAACTCATATATATATATATATATATATATATATATATATATATATATATATATTAATTAATATAATTATATTATATATATATATATATATATATATATATAAATCGCACAGATGAAAAAGATTATTAAAATAAAACTTTATTAAAAATAGAAAAAGGATTTTAAAAGCAATAACTTAAAAAGATTTAAAGATAAAAATATATCTTTAAGTTTGGAAAACAAATTAATTAATGTTATCAAAAAATGGAAATGATTATTTTAATTAGTTAAATATAAACTAGCCCTTGGGCATTTAAAATGTATAAGCAAAGGTCAGATAGGAGAGAAAAACAATGGAATTGGACCTCAGTGAAATGACCATCACATCGATGATGTAATATCAATTGAATCCTTAAAATTAATATAAAAGGAAAAGTTTGGAAATTATTAGGAGATGACAGATATGTGTTAAGTTGGAGAGGGTTGCAGGAGAAGGGATTGAAAGACACACTTTCAATTCCTTCAGTTGTTCAAAAAAACAAAACATCATTGTCCAATATTGCAGACCACAGGACATCAAGGTCTGAAGAATACTATCAACCATAAACGACCAACGGTTAACTGCATACTGATCTCCTTATGACTTCGTGGGAATTAACATCTTCCATTACAAAAAAATCAGACTATGGAAATTTTTCAAAACAGTAAGAAATATATAATTAATGAACATTTGAAAACATTAAGAACTCTAAAATATAAACTTTTTCCCAATATTTAATTTATAGAAATAGAATTTTATCTGACCAACTTTACTTATTAATAAGTAATCTTAATTGGATGTATTTCTTTTGTAAAATCATTTCCATTTATTTATTTAATTTGTTCTTTAAGTTTTATTTATGATTTTTGTTTTGCGATAAATTAAATTAAATAAAAGTTAAACTTAAGTCAGGCATGAATGGCTATATAGATTTGTAAAGTTATATTACGGGAGGGTAATCCTAGGTTATTTGTTTCATAGTTGAATTAGGTCAATTAGTAGATGCAGTATGAGGTTCGCTTTTGGCAGAATCGCTGTATATGCCGCACAAAATCTTGTTGCCTATGGATGGAATTGTAAGTCGGCAAAAAGGGCCATGGTCCCTTCCTATGGAGTTTTTATTTTACTGTTCTTCTTGCCATACAGATGTAATATTCCTGTATTGGACAAGAGTTAATGTCTTCTCTAACTATACTGTTCCGATGTCCATTCTTGACAGTATAGTATATTGTGCTGTTGTATTTTCATGCTACATTGAATACATCAATGTATCAGATGGATTGACACCAGTTTGACTGCGAACTTTTGTCCTAAGGTTAAATAAGGATAGAATATTTTCTTTTCAAATGCAAATCTATGTAGTCTATTCATACTCGACACTCTAAATAAAAATGCATTAAATTTAAGTTGGGTGTAGATGCTTGCATGTGTTCATTACTGGTTAATTATGTTTTTGGTTTTCATATTTAATCAAAATGTATAGACATTCAGTAAATACTGATACCTTATGGTGAGTATCTAAGATGTATTTATGTCGGATGTCTTTTAAGTTATTGGTGTCTTGCGGCATCTTATGATGAATGCCATTGGGTTTTTTATAAATTCCCTCTGCATTTCCATCAATGACTTTATATTTTGATCATTTATGTTTATTTTGAAATGTTTTTGACCATGTAATCTATGTAACCGGTCTATACTCAACATTAAAAACACATTTTATAAATCCATCTGTGTGAACTTATAAAATTTAAATTGTAAACGTATAAAAATTAAAATGTAAAATCAAATTCTAAAATCAAGTTAAAATTATAAAGTAAAAGTAATATTAAAATGATTCAAAATTTATATGTGCATTAATAAATGTTTGTGTGCATAATTACTGGCAGTGGCTTATTTTATTCTTTTAAAAAAAAAAATTCTTAGATAATAATTTATAAAATATAAATCTCTGCTATTCCAATGAGCTAGTGACAATGGGCTAATGACCGGATATCAAAATATATAAATAAAATATTTTTTTTGAACTTACGTGTCTGCCTACTATATAAATTTTTCTAGGTTCAAATGCCTAGATGGCGCCCTTGTAGTGCAGATTACGTTAAGTCTCACTATTCTCCGGATAGTTATAATATATATATATAACTACAACCATTAAAGTCTGTATCTTTAAATCATATAATAATAATTCAAACAAATATATTTAACACAGTATTCAAAATTAAAAATAATATATAATGTATAAATGTAATAACAGAACTTCATTAATATTAATAGTCAATGATCAATCCTTGTAATTAGAATTAAAGAAAATACTCTTATAAAATGTAGGCTTATAGTCTTTTAGTCAACACCAACCTTTGGGCATATTATAAAAGAAATCATCAACTTGTTATCTGCATGCATATACATAGGTGCTAAAATTATCTGCAATAATAAACTTTTAAAATGCTAGAATCTTGATATCTTGATAATCATCATCATTACTTATGATCATATTGTACTTTGTGTGTATTATATATCATTAAATTGCTTACAATAAACAAAGTATATGGACTTTTAAGGTCATCAACATCTGTATACACACACATATATGGTAAACACTTAATTTGGAATCACAATAATCCTAGGAACTGTGACTGGAATCAAGAGAAAATACTCAACATATTTTACATTGAAAAATTTTATTGTGATAGTCTACAAATCTTTTGTAGCACAATTCTATGCTGAAATAGGTCACACCCACTGCTAATTCACAAAACAGATAAAAGAAAAATAAATCAACACAAATAAATAGTTTCAGAAACTATTTTTTTCAAGTAATTATTTAATAAAGTTAAACAGAAATAAGGAAAAATTAGAATAAATAATAATATAACAAATCCACAGTTTGTACATAATTTTATACAACAATCAAACCGGAAAAAAAATCATTTCTAAATCAAGTAAACAAATTAAGGTTACACTTTATAAACTAACTAATATTTCATCTAAATAGCTTATTCCTCTTTACTTCAATCAATCATGAAAAAATCCTTTCATAATAAAAAATACTTTTTAAAATTATGTTAAACTTTTCCTTTTCTATTGAAAATGTGAATATCCTCCACATTTAACATTATGCAAAAAATAAACATTAAAAAAAAAAAAACTAAAAATAGTATTTGCTAACCTTTTATTTTTTATATTATATAAAAAAAAACATTTATAAAAGATGTGCAAGTACAATATCTTATTTCCATGGATTTTCGTTTTTTATTCTTTCTTTTGCAATTACATAATTGAGGTTTGCTTATCACTTTTTCAATTAAAAGTTTAGTCAAATTATTTATTGCCAGGTTGTTCTTTATAGTTTTCTCCAATATTTATCTGTTTTTTTTCTAACTCCAGATTCCTATCATAATAATTATCTCATTTTAGATTAACACAGATTTCCAGTTTAATAATCCTTTTCTTTAACATCTCTTCCATTTAAGTTTTTTTTTGTAGATCCATATTTCAGTTTAATTATTATTTTAATTTCAGTGATTCAATTTATATTCACTTCTTATAGCTCCAACTTTCCAGCATAATAATTTTTATTTCAGATTAAGACAAGCTGAAACTGTCATAATTTTGGATGGATAAATAAAATTATTGAAAATTTATCTTAAAAGTAATTTCCTTCTCCTGAATTCATTTTGGACAAATGAATTATATAGTTTTGTTGGTAATGCTCAGATTTTATCTAAAGCTTAGCACATGATTCTTATAAACTCTGTTTCAAACATCATGTTTTGGTTAGCAGCGAGATCACTATAACTTCAGACTACAGGCTTAGCTTCTCATTCTTCACCTTAACACAGCTGGTCTGATACTGATTACACATTGAAGTCTACTTTCTACTGTCTTTTCTTACTATGTATCTTATATTTAATAAACATCTTTGATAATTAATCATAGCAATTATCTCAAAAATGATAGCATTAAGTCTTGACCAATTAATTTTACTTTTACAAAGAGATTGTCACCACTTTATATATATATATATATATTAAAAAAAATATTGTTTTTACTTTTTTAATTATTTGAAAATATAATATTTTATATTTTATTCATACTTTAGTCTGGAAAACACATTTTATATTTTTAGAGAGAGAAATTTTTTTTAATTAATTGATGACATTTGAAAACTGATAAATACCCTGTTAGACATGCTACATATTTCTCTCTCTTTCTATTTTTTTTTTTTTTTAAATAAAAACAAAATAATCAAATAAATAAAATAAAAAATTACTGAAGAGAGAGAAAAATATTATTTACTTATTTTATTTTTTTATTTTTCTTTTACAAGCATATTTAATAAACATTAAAAACCCATATTATTATTAATATTATTTAAAATGTATTGAGTTTTTACATGATCACAAATTGTATTTAAATTTTTTACTAAGTTTAATAATTGTAATCTAGCTAAATTTTTATTTAATAATTACAAGAAAAAATAATTCTTCTCAATATATATTTAATTTTTAATAATGTGCTGGATAATGTTTTTTTGATTCACTTTAATTTAAAGAAGTATATGAATGTATTTAAAAAAAATATTTTATAAAATTTATATTTGAATTACAAAAAAAAAAAATATTTTCTTGCTTTTGTATAGTAATTAATTAGATGAAATTTTATTCAACAAAAATTTTCAGCTGAATTTAACTTATTTAGAAATGTTTTGCTTGCAATATTTTCCCACCTTACTGTGAAAATGTAATCATTTCTTTTGTATTTTTTTTTTAAGTTAGACAAATAGATAAATAGATTGATTATAGCTATGTAAAGATATAGATAATGGAAAGGTAAATAGCAGGTAGAATGGTAGACAGTTTCCCCTTCCCCTCATTTCTTTAATTTAATGAATAATAAAGTTTATTATACATTAATTTTTCTAGTGTTTCCTCTTTTTGAAGTGAAGGTAACTCTTAAGGTTTAATTAAATATCTGTTTCTCATAAATATATTCCACATATAAAAAAAAAAGCACACATTATTATTCTGATCAAAAATTTTCTTAATAAATTAACACTATAAATTATTAAGCTTTTGTAATAATTAAACATTTCTACTTTACTAATCATTTTCTGCATATACATATTGTTAAAATTGTTTCAGAATACATATTCACAGACTTGTTCATGGAGTGATAATGCTAGAGAACAAATATGGTGAATTATAACAACTTTAATAAGATAGGTTGTGGTTGATAAAACATATCTAGTCTTAATATTTACTTTGCTTGTTTTAAATTAATATTGCAATTAATAATGTTCAAAATATATTTAAAATTATATATTGTTGGGGGATATAAGTGGTCTTTCCTTATTCACTTCAAACTTTTAGAAAACTTCTATAAATCACTTGAATATATATTAAAACAGATAATGAAATACCTATTTCAAGATCATTTATAGGGTCTTACATATAAGGGGAGATATGATAACAATAATTTTGAATCTGTATAATGTAGAGTAGTATTGTAATTTTTTATTAAAGTTATTATTAGGAACAATATTTTATAATAAATTTTTAAAAATTGGAATAGTGAAGAATTTAAAGTTTTTTAAAAAAACTAAATAATAATATTTTTAATATAGTATAAAAGAATGTAACTAGTTGTTGTTAATAGATAATGAAAGATTTATAATTAGAGAAAAATGTACTTAAAATGTATGTATTATATAGGATATATGAACACAAACTTTTACATGACTCACCACTCACCATTCTATCTCATAACACTGATACACTTGAACACATATATGTCGAAAACATAAATAATCACCAGTATACATAAGATTTGTGTTGTTATGTGTGTTTACTTCAAAAACAACATAATCATGTAGATTTAAAATATAAATAAAGCAATATTTAATAAAATATTTACATTTTGGTTTATATTTAAAAAATAAGGAGATTAAAGAGATTAAGATTGATTTGAATTTTAAATTTTCTTTATTTGTATGTGGAAATAAAGTACAAACAAGTCATTATTAGATAGATATAATATAGTTTACTTCAAATTAAAAATATAATCAATTAGGTAATGCAATTAAGGTATCTAATATTATCTAAAACAAAAACTGTTCTTTAGGTTATGAGAAACAGAGGTCAATCAAGTCAGGGTTTCTTTAGAAACTCTCTTATTTTTCTCAGTTCTTTTCCTCTTCACTTTTAACTCTCTTAGCTATTTACTCCTACTTCTTAAGTTTAATTCTTATGGAAGCTCTCTGAACCTGGATAATGTTTGTTGGCTAAGGAGGAGAAAAAGTGCTAACTGTCTGGAAACTGACATGAATCCAATATTTATTAACTTTGAAATGCTACTTAAAAGGTATTCCAATTTACAATGCAACTAATAAAATTTGATGATAAACCAGAAAACACAATTTGCATTAAGCAAACTAGTATGCCAGAGAAAGAAAATTTTATCCTGTAAAGAAAATAAATAATAGGAAAAATAAATTAAATACATGTGCATGTATTACAGTCTAGTAATGACAGCATTCTGAAAAATGATTTAATAGTAGTTTGTTGTTAAAAAAAAAATTACACGTTAATCATAAAAATATTGCATTTAATAATATTACATGAATGCACATACACACATATGAATATATATATAGCTCTTTCCTTTAATAAAAACTGCAATAAAAAGCTATTATAAATTAATGAAAAAACTTGTTTAGTCTTACAGATTGTCAGCTAGTAGCAATTGATAATTTCATCGAAACAACAAAGGTTAAAAGTTATTTTTATTTACATGAATATTGTCTGCTCATTTTTCTTCTTTATTAAAATAACAATCCATGGAAATATTTAATTCAACATATATATAATATGATACAAAATAATACCCAATAAATCAAACCACTGGGTTTAATTTTATAATTTTAAATATTGTCAAAAAATAAATAAATAAGCATGACTGTTGCCTTGAGTAGAAAACTAGCTTTGGATTTTATGTATTATAATTTAATCTATTACTATCAATATTTTTGCGTTTGCATCTTTGATACTATCAACTATAAATAAGAATCATTTATTAGCCTAGCGATATTTATATCCACACTAGCCAACAAGTTTCATGAACATATGATGAAGTGGAAAATTAATTTTATTTATAAGGGCACATAACAAAATAACAAGACGCTCATTTGTTTGTGATCTGGGTTTAAACGAATTCAAATATATTAATTTTTTTAACATGCCTTGATTTTTTTTTTAGAGATAGTTAGACTCTTGCTAAATGTTTAATTATTCAATATTGATTAAAAAATGTATGCCTAATTTTTTTTATCTGGAAAATAAAATATGTTTTATCTTCACTTTATTGTAGATGGCTACTGAAAGATTACTTATGTATGTGTGCATATGTATAGATGTTCAAATAAACTGATATTTACATACATATTTAATGCAAAATGATAAAAATCTTGCTCAAATTTATTTATAAATCTTCTATAATCCTTAGGCTACTTCGGACAAAATTATAAAAAAAAATACTTGTTTTATTTTGAGAAAACTAGTGGGAAATAATAAAATTAGCAAGTTATTTGTTATTTAAAAAAATGTTAAAAAAGAAAAAAAAGCAGGAACCCCTACAGTTTAATAATTACTTGATTTTACCACTGCAAATTAATATAAAAAAGTATGAATGACTTTTAACAATTTTTAAAAATAAGTCGTGCAACTGGGAATAGTCTTTAAGCTGATCTTGTGCTTTTTCTTATATTTAAAACAAAGACCGAATAAAATACACACTAAAAAAAAAAAAAAAAAAGCCCTGCAGTAATACATTTAGATATGACTTATTATATAAAAAAATTAAAATTCAATTATCTTATTTTCTTGCCATCCGTCATCACTGTTAATATAGGCTGAATTTAAAATTTAGAGTTTCTGATTTAATTGAAATCCATTATTTTTCACTTAATTGAATGCCTACGGCATACTATGTTATTTTCATCATTATACATATATGAATTAATATAGTGTATTACATGCATGCACTTCAACGTATCAGGCTAATATATATATATATATATATATATATATATATATATATGTATTTTAAATACAATTACATTTTTTTAAAAATTAATTGTTAATCGCTTCAAATCAAATGACATACTCTGCTTTTAATTTATTATTAATATCTTTTTAATAAATTTCAATAAATAACAAAACTCGAATTAAAAAGTGCATACAAAAATAAATGTACGTATTATTTGCTGTAATAATACAAAGTAAGTAGTAATAATGACGTTTTGTTTAACAAATTTTGCAGTGAATTTCCAGTAATTACACTTTTTTTTTTTAACAAAAAAAGGTTTTAAAAGCTAATTAATAATTCTATATAATTTCATATTGTCATATTAATTACATAATTTTATATAATATAAATAGATAAAGCAAATCTTTTATAAATAAGTAATAAAATTTAGATTATTTATATGGGATCACCGCACTAAATCCTAAATCGTTTCTATTTGGTCTACAATATTTACTTGATAGAGCTATTATTTTTTCCATTTTTTTATCTCACTACAAGTTGGCTTTTATATGTATACATGGAATAATTAAAGATAATTAAAAATAATTATTCGTAACAAGTACTCTATATTTATTTTTGGTTATTTTTAGCCATTTATTACTATTATTAAAACGCACTTCAATTATGTTTTTAATTTCACCAAAAAAGTATCAATTTCTAATAACT
The DNA here is from genome assembly GCA_028023455.1 of Epiperipatus broadwayi. Taxonomy (NCBI): domain Eukaryota; kingdom Metazoa; phylum Onychophora; class Udeonychophora; order Euonychophora; family Peripatidae; genus Epiperipatus; species Epiperipatus broadwayi. The sequence continues at coordinate 3,945,033 of JAQFVV010006314.1, forward strand.
GCAACATTTTTTCTATTTCTTTATGCCTTTAAAAGTTTTTTTTTTTAAAAAAAACAACACATTTTTTAAATACTAATTTTACTTTTTTAATCTCCTTTACAATATTATTATTACACATTTATGCTTAACTATTTCTATTGAATGAAAAATTTATATTTCCAAATCAATGTATCATTTTCCTTTTTTGTTTTTAATAATTTAAGTTCTTATTCCTGTAAATATTATTAAAATGTATTTTTATTTTGTGTTTAATTTCATCAAAATAATAATAATAATAATAATATATATATATATATATATATATTGTACCAGTAAAAAAATCACCATGCTTCATCACATACAGTAATCCGAATTCAAACCCAGTCCACGTCTAGGAATAAATTCCAAAATGCAAACTAAATTCAAACCCAACCCTGGCATGACCAACCGATGACAATATTACAACGGTACGGGGTTTTCCCTTTACCAGCTCATCGAAAAACACAGACTACATTACCTACAATCAGCTATTTCATAGATACCTTATAGTCGGGATATTGGTACGGCTAATAATTTAATGTATATATATTTAAGTTGTCAATACAGGCAGTAGGTGATTGACTAGATGTCGAGAGTAGTAATGCAAGAGAGACAAAATTAGGTTAGATAAATTTTTAATAAATTATTGGAAGCATTGAATAATATTATTTACAGATACGGTAAAACTCTCATATGTATTTTATAATAAATTGCTGCTAGTCATCAATAATCGGTTTGTACTGATTAACAAACTCATACCAATATTTATGTGTTTAAATGGTTGTACAGGTTGATATGAGAATCAGAGTAATTGGGGCACTTAAAATATTTAACTACTAGCTTATTAAGTTGTTTTATTTAATAGATTCAAACCATTGCGTATACGGATAAATGGGAGGCGGTTTTATATAAAAATATAATATATAATACTGATGTACTGATGGTTGCAAGGACTAAGGTACACTACAATAATAACTTGCGGTGCATGGACGGAATACCGGGCGGCTTGTACTTTGACAAGTCTTACTGCCCCCAAGTAGATCCGAGACACTACAACCAGCCGGGATCATTTTCGAACTCCAGTGATCCAAGAGATTACCTGGAGAAGAATTTCTTTCTCTCCAATGGTAGTAAAACGAGACGCCAACTTAGGCGAAGGTAAAGGCATTGCCACCGTAACATCGAGGAAGAGTGATCGGAAGTGGATTTTAAAACGAAATTATATAAACCATTTTATCTATCCGTAACATGTTCTACGCAACAGCCTGATATAACTCTTCAATAATAACAGGGCGAAATCAAATGATCGCAAAAGTAACAATTACTTAATTTCACTCTGAAACCCATAACTCCCCAGATTGTTCGGAAGGTAATAATAGCAATAAAATATTCACTTATTATTATTACTCCGTAATAATATATAAAAAAAATATAATAAAATTTTAGACTATTTTAAGTATTTGAGATTTGGAGTGTAGATTAAAATATCATGACAAAGTAAAAGAAACAATAAAATACTTGAATATCTCTCAACTCAACATAAATGAAACAATTTTTAGTTCGATAATAGAAAATTACTTTTAAAATGAATATAATAAATATTATGAGATAAACTTTACTGACTTTAATTAGAGTTGAGAAATATTATTATTGGCATCGTTTTGTTTGTAAAATAAGTAATAGTAAAAATATAAATGTATTCACAAATGGATTATTAGTAGGCACAAATATTAATAATTATCATCTAAAGACTAGAGCACAGAAATATTAGAGAAGAAATTTACTGACAGGTTTTTGTGTAACATTTTCAAATGGAAAACAAGAAATTTACATGCAATTAAGTAGGTTAACAGATTAAACTTAAAATTATTACCGAGAGGAAAGTTAAAAGTTCATGTAACAAAAGTTACCATTCTTTCTTCGTCCGGCTTTTCTTCTTGTGGTGATATGTATGAAGAACATAGGCGCGCATTTTGAATTTCTTAGAATGGCATGGTTAATTTAAATGGTGGAATTTGGAAGACTGGAAGCACGGAAAACATTACAGATCAGCGGTACGAAAGATTTAAATTGGCAGAACAGGGATCAGCTTCTTGGACTTAGCCCATCATTATTGCAGTTTACCAGGCAACTTCTTAATAACGGTTGAAGTGATTTCTCTGGAACAACTACTTTGCTGTAGCTCGAGACGATCTAAGCACAGCCAAGTCAAAAGTTAGAGTGTCTCTATCATATCTAAGATGGCTACGATTGACCTTTCTGCCTAGTTTTAGTTCATGACCCCGCCTCCTTTGATTTTCCGGCCTCCAGCAATATCTAATTTTTTGACTATACAATAGCTTTTGCCTTTCTTGATAAGAGATTACGTTTCTCATTTCCATTGTTCGGTTTTCATTTATTTTTAAATTTAATACGTGATTCTAAATTGACAAAACAATTACATTGGAATTCGTGAATACAAAATATAAATTCATTATCTTAATTTATCAAAGTACAAATTAATTATTGTATACATTTTGTACAAGTAAGATTTTGATTACAAATACTGATCAAAGGAATGTGACTTTTGATCAGCATTTTTAAATGACTTTGTATAATTTGCAAAATTAAAATTTAAAGAAAATATCCACGCAATTGAAACTTTTAAATTGAGCTAATATAAATCCACAAACCACACACACACGAATATTATTCATCATGATTTGTGACATTTATACTCCTACTCTTTACATTAAATTCTTTTTAAACAAAAACAAACTAAATAACTTAAAATTTATGTGGCTTGGAATAGAAAAAGTCTCATTGCGGGTAAATAGTGGTTTAGAATTACCGTTATTAAATGACAACCATGAAACTAAGATCGATTCTTCGATCTATCTGTTTCAATATATATCTTATAACTATAACATGTACTATCTTTATGCCTTTTACAATAGTTTTTTTTCTTAATTGATGTTATATAGACTTTATCAATCTTGCTTATCTTACTTATTTAAAATTAAAATGGTTACATTTTATATACTTTTATACATCTATTGCTATTTTGTAATAGTTTTTTTTATTATTTGATCCAGAAACTAGTCATTTTGTGTTTTTCTCACTGAAACTATTTTACTTTTTAAACACTAATTTAAGTCTATTTCACCCTGAAAGCAGAAATGGAATAGAATGTATGTGGAGATTATTAAGGTATTAATCAGAGTAGAAAGATTAGTTATTCATATTAGTTATCAAATGCAAATATTTCAAGTATATACCCAATATTTTCACTCTGATAAAAATGGAAAAGTTTTTATGTGGATGTACAAAATTCTTATGATCAATATAAAGAATATTTTAAAAATTGTCATAAGAGATTTTAATTCTAGAATTGATAAATTATTGAAGAATGATAGTATTGCACATAAATTTCTTTTTTGTGACAGAATTGAGAGAATACAAACACTCAGAGAATTTTTCAATAGAATAAAATATGTATATTATGATTTTTTTTGAGAAAAATGTTAAAAAAATAGCCACGGAAGCATGCAAATGAAAATATGATAGAATGGGATTGTAGTTTGACTAATGTAACACATTCTTGAAGATTGTAATCTTATAAGATATAAGAGAGGGTACCCCAAAAAACTAGAATTTGCAATAAAAAACTGTATATTTACTTTTATATCTTACAATGTGTATCTCCTTCAAAGTACTGTCAAATTGATGCAATGTACTAGTCTAAATGTGAATTTCACTTTTCAATGTTGTATTGTAATAGGTTAATGAACTTTACATTGTATGTAAAATCTCTAACCTAATAAATAATTAGTAATAATTATTAGTGAATTTATCTAGGAGGAATGGTGTTCATAAAGATGGCTGAAGTATGCTTTAAATTTATAAATCAAATTGTAATAATATCATATTCATCTTTTTTAACTATTCCTGATCCAACACAGGATAAAGTTCTCTTCAAGATTAATCCATAGCTTCATTTCTTCACATCAAATCACAAATGTGCTTATTTAATCCATTTAAATCATTCTAATTTTTTATACTCTCATGGTATTCACATTATCTCATCACAATTTGTCTTTTAATTATTTCAATGATGTCAATAGTATATGTTTTTCCGCTCACCAAAATATATGTCGATTTGACTGCCACATAGATAATAATAAAATGTCAAAGAAACTATTATATTTAAGTGACAAACAAATTAGAAAAAAAATTTCCGTTTTGGAATCCTAAGAAATTATATAAGGAAAATGTTTGAAAGATATAATAATGAACATGAAATTTTACTCACTATGGATAAAATGAAGTCTTATTTAAAAATAGTCTAATTTAATATAACCAAGGCAGAACTGCAAAATATACATTTTAATAACTTTGTGAATGTTTGTACACTTCATAATATATATATATATATATATATATATATATATATTGTGAAATATTATGTAAATTTCCTTTTATGACACATTTACATATTTTGCATCACATATATTTATATTGAAATGGTATTATTTTGTCTAACATCCCATTTCACCCATTTTGTTCCATAGTAGTATTTTTTCCTAATTCAAACCCTCCAAGTTCATGTATATTAATGTATAATAATGTATATTTGCATATGTGTATGTATATTTATATATTTGTATACATTTAGAGATATTAATGTATGTATGTGTATTGCTGTATAATGCATATACTAAGTTATAAATTATATACATAAAATGAAAGGTAAGTTATGTAAATATTGGTTGTATGTGTATACATGCACTTACATTTATATGTGAATGAAGCTGTGATGCAATAGATTTTATAAGTGTTGCAACAAAATTATTTTATCCTTAAGTTATTATAAAATTTGAGAACAAATTTACATTTATTCACATATAAATTCCAATTTCAGAGGTGACAAGATCACACATATAGCAGAATGTTTACAAAACATAAATCTCTTTTTTAAAAGATCTTCTGTTTCTCAGAAAAATCTCACATCACAAGCATCTGGTTTAATTTTGTGGGAACCAAGAGCAGATTTGTAAAATAAATTCTAAAATAGATTTTAAGACAAAAGAAAAGCAATCAAACTGCACTATTTTATGGATAACTTAGACTTCACTTTTGTCTTTTCTAATGTTAATAAAGTTATGTTAAACCTTAAGATTAAAATTTTATAAATTGTAAACAAGTTCATGGCTTTTGCAAGGGGAGAAACAGAGTTGCTATAAAAATCCCAAAATCAAGAATTAAGGTTCACTCTTAAAATTTGGAATTGCTTTGTTGCCCAAGGATATGACTAATTTAAAATTAAAAACAGTTGGCTAGAAGGAAAAATTGTCTTTGGAATCCCAGTCTATTGGAATAGAGGAGTTCAAGACTAACAGCCTGCCAAGAAGACATTGGAGACAAGCCAGCCCAGCAGAGAATATCAGTGCCAAATGCCATGAAGGACAACTCAGCTAGAAGAAGGTCAGTAATATTTCTTCCTACAGATCTCCTAAAAATAAATTTTAATTAAACTAATTTAATAATTCTCAAGCTAGCTATAATGTTGAATGTTTATAAATAATAAAATAACTTTTGATAAAAAAAAGTCTGTAATAAATTTAATGTAATTGTAATAAATTTTCTAATGTAACTTTGAATTCAATAATAATATTTGTAAGAATGAATATTCATAATTTAATAATTTTCTCTAAATATAATAACTGTGTTCAGTTATTATATCTATACTAACCTAAGCTGTGGTCATATCTATTCTCCTTTATATTATTTGTTATTGTGTTAATTTTATGATATGCCATGATTCAAAACAAAGAACATTAATATTAATAACATTAGAGAGATGATTAGAAGTTCTCACATAAATGATTTATACTGGACACACATAAATCTCCTTTTCAGATCCTATTCTACATATATGTATATTTATTTAAGCTACTATGTTTTAACTTACTATAATTAAGGTTTACATGATAGTAAATTATTTCTAGTTTATTAGTAGCAATAATGATATTAGAAATCATCTTATAACTAATCAAGTAAGTCCCTAATATGCTTTACTCCTCTTTAGTTTATTAATATAAACTATTCAGATTTAATCAGTAAACTAGATCACTATTATTAACTCTTTTTGGCATGTTTTATGTATGCTAACGCATGAACTGGCATATAGTGATTTTGCAGATCGAAACTATAGATTTAGGGCTTTAGTTTAATATATTTGATATTTAGTTTAAAGCATTATGAATGTGTCCTTATAAAGCACATATGTGCAATACACCTATATATATATATATATATATATATATAGGTGTATTGCACATATATTCGAATACGGTTCAATATATATATATCTTAAAATTGGCTTTGGGTTTGACACCTCCCCATTATTACTAGTTTGGACAGCTTTTTTTAGAACTGGAACATGAGGGTCTGGAACTGTATTTTAAGCTGATCTGATCTCCCAAACTACATGTTCTATATATTTTGCAATAGTAAGTCTTACAGTCCATGGGGATCAAGTACTTGGTACTAAATCCCATGAGTAATTACACATTTGGGCCACAACTCTTATTTAGTTTATGTAGCACTGTAGTCTCTGAAGCTACACTGCAAAACATCAGTTCATTCCTCCATATTATTATTTAGTTCAGCATTGATTTGAATACCAGATCTAGTTTATATGTAAATGATCTGCAGAGGAGGCACATTATTACTCAGTATGTAATTTTATACTTATTTTGTCAGTTATCTTTTTTGTAAACTTAACATCTTAGCAAACCTCATAGGAATGACAGAGTATAATTTATGCATGAGTATAAAATATAAATAATTATAGTAATTGTAATACCTTAAAAATAAATGATTTAAAGTGCATTGTAAAGATGAGATCTTGTGTTTAAATTGACTCATCATTGTAAGACACCTGCAAGTGTTAATCCTAATGCACTTCCATTTTGTATTATTTAACTCATATTTTAATAATTAAATATATTCAATTATAATAATGTTTAATGTGTTGTTCAGAATCCATCCTAAATCTTATCCAAACCTGTTTTAATTCATTGTTAATTGCTAATATATGCATTATATAGTCAGCCATCTATGTATGTGTTTAGTTAATTTAATACTAATTTAGGTATTATTCCATGAGATTCATAGTCCACCCTTTGCTATTGCTAGCATACTAACTAAAAGTAGCTGAGTATAACCTCATATCTGTCATCCATAGGGTAGTATATCACAGAATGTTGTTGAGAAAACTGATGTGCAATCTGATTCGAGGTCTCAACCCATCATCTAGATCAGCTTTGGAAATGTGCCAAAACTCTGGCTTTTGTTGTGTGAATGTACTAATATGACCATTACATAAAAAAAATCACCCCCCCTGAAAATTGATGCTTAATTGTGGGACATCTTAATTAATTCCATGCTTCTGAACTGATAATTCAGAATAATTTTATTAAATATATGTATTTTTTCCCCTGAAGATGGCATCTCAACATTGAGCCAAAACTTATTTATATGACCCAGAATAAATTTGTTTTGATAATGAGACTTTTGAATTGTTTGTTAATTATGGCTTGATAACTATTTTATATAATTTTAATGCATAATGTAAAGTGTGAGGCCATAATTGTTATTAGTCATATATGTACCTCTCACCTATTGATAACTTGTGCCCAAGTATGTCTGGAACACTTATAGAAACATCCTCATATAAATTCATTATCAGAGAAAGAAATTTAAGGACCCACCATCAAACAATTTTTTTGACTTTGGGAATTGGATGGGATTGTGACCACATGAATGATTAGTTAAGATTATATATATATATATATATATATATATGTGTGTGTGTGTGTGTGTGTGTAAGTGTACTTAGAGTCAAAATTTTATAAGGTCACAAATCATAGCAATCATGAATTAATAAAATTTATCTAATAACTCTGTGGATATGGACTGAGACATTTGGTAAGAAAATTTTATTAATGATTATTTAGTATAAAACATATGTTAATTAGAGGTGTAAAATAAATAATTCACTAAGAGGTAGAAGTTAAGTAAGATAGAGATTTCAATGACAGGTCATTTACCATTATGGACCATTTTTCTTGTTGGGAATTGACAAATTCATCATTATAAGAGAGCTTAAATAAAGGATTGAGTAGTTTACTTATATATATATATATATATATATATATATATATATATATATATATATATATATATATATATATATATATATATATATATATATATATATATATATATATAAACATTACAAGCATAAAGCTAAACTAGTCAATATAAAATCAAAACTACCCCAAATCCAAAATTAAACCAGACCAGCATAAAAATAATATTAAAACACACAACCTAAGGTTTCACTGCTACAAGCAGACTTCTCAAGTGTAAAGAACAACAAAAACTACACAATATATATAATATTAAAAACTACCCACAAATCCATTCACTTTCCACCCACCCTTAATATTAAAATAACTGTTAAATAAGTTAATTGCTTCAGAATAATAACTTTTCAATATTAAAGACTCTTTAATTCTTCTTTTGATTTCATTTCTCTCAAACAAGACAACCTTAGCTTCATCAAAATTAATAGTGTGGCCCCTATCTTTTTCATGGACATACAAAGCAGAACTAAGATATCTATTTTTAACTCTACTTTTATGAACCTTTATTCTTTCATTTAAACTCAAACTACTCTGACCTATGTAAACCTTCTTACGAAAAAACAAGGAATAAAATATACTACACCAGGAATAGTTTTTCTATCAAAAACTTCTTTTGTATTATTTTGAGGCTTTTGATAAGATTAATAATTTTAAAATGGAAAGTAATTGGGTATTTGGAAGTTTAGATATTGAAAATATGTATCAGTCTTTTAATAGGTTAAGCAGTATTGATGTTCTTTTGTCTGTATTGATTAAGAAAAGTTCTTTATCAAAAAAATGAAATTAAGGTAATTAAAGATTTGCTTTTGTTATTGGAAGATTCTATGTATTTTACTTATAAAGGTAATTTTTATAAGATTAAGGAAGGGTGGATAATAGGTTATATTATTTCTCCTTTAGTATGTTCAGTTTATATTAGTTTTATGGAAGAGGAAATTATTACTAGAAGAATTGTTTATATGTAAAATTATTTGTCAGATATGTTGATGATTGTTTATTTGTAGTTGAGAATGATAAATTGAAGGAATTTATAAATGAGTTTAATTGTTTTGATCCTTCTATAAAATTTGTGTTAAAAGGAAGGGGGTTAAATTTTTCTAAGTTAAATTTTTTAGATCTTTTGGTGATTAGAAATGTAGAAACTAATTGTTTATTGTGCAGTCATTTAGTTAAAAGTAAAGAATTAAGATCTATAATTAAACCTGATAGCTATCAGTCTGTATCTCATAAAGTAGCTGCTTTAAGGAATTATTGTCATAGGAATATTAAATTAAATAATTCTACTGGGGTAGCTTTGTTTCAGAAATATCAATTTTATAAAGATTACTAGAGTGTTGGATACTCTGCTAAGTTTGTTAAAATTTTATTTAATAGCAATATTTATAAGGATGTAAAGGTTAAAGAAAAAATATTATTTTATTTCTTTGCCATTTAAATTGTCTTCTTATAAAATTGTGTGTAAAAATAGTAAATTATTTGGAAATAAGAAAATTGCTTGGAAAAGAGGTGTTACGTTGAATAATTTATTAAATAATACAAAAGTTTTTGATAGAAAGACTATTCTTGGTGTAGTATATTTTATTCCTTGTTTATTGTAAGAAGGTTTACATAGGTTAGAGTAGTTTGAGTTTAAATGAAAGAATAAAAGTTCATAAAAGTAGAGTAAAGTTCTGCTTTGTATGTCCATGAAAAAGATACAGGCCACACTATTAATTTTGATAGCTAAGGTTGTCTTCTTTGAGAGAAATGTAATCAAAAGAAGAATTAAAGAGTCTTTATTATTGAAAATTTATTATTCTGAAGCAATTAACTTATTTAAGAGTTCTTTTAATATTAAGGGTGGATGGGAAGTGAATGGATTTGTGGGTAGTTTTTAATATTATATATATTGTGTAGTTTTTATAGTTCTTTACATTTGAGAAGTCTGCTTGTAGCAGTGAAACCTTAGGTTGTGTTTTAATATTATTTTTATGCTGGTCTGGTTTAATTTTGGATTTGGGGTAGTTTTCATTATATTATATATATATATATATATATATATATATATATATATATATATATATATTATGAAGAATAAAGAAGGATTTTATGGAGCCATTAAGAGTACTCCAAAGGAAAAAGTCAGAGAAGGAGGAAAGAAAGATATTGGGATGTTGGCCCTGATTTTTCAAGAAATGAAAAAGATAGTCAGAACATGTTGGAAATGGAAGAGATAAACAAACGGCAGCTTTTAGATATGAGGATAGAGTTAGAAACTAGTAACAAGAACAATAGGGTTGTGATATAAAAAAGGTACCAGCAACAGCTTTTAAAAATTGAAGAAAATTTAAATGCCAAAGTTTGGCAAGATATCTTAGATATAAAAGAGAGGAGCAAACAAAGTGGTCTTGAAATGAGACATAATTTGAAAATAAAATACAGCAAAGTATATTGGAGGCAGAAACTAGAAATAAACAGTATCTCATGTGTATAGAAGAGAGACTACAGACAAAAGAGCAAATTGAAGATGCTGGAAATGGTGGCCATAAATGAATGAAATCTTGTAGAGATGAAGCAAGGATTGGAAGCTAGGGATAAAAAATAAAACTGACCCTAGAAGCTAGAGACCACAAGATTGACGACATATTAGAGGCTAAGGATCAATGGATAGCTTTTGATCTATAAAAAAGGCTGGATATAAAAGTATTGTAGAGATTGAGGCCAGGAGTCATGAAGTCTTGGACAGGTTTGGGCTTTAAGCTAGGGTCAATTAAAATATTGAAGTGGGCTGTAAATTATTAAATCTTATGGTCACAAAACTCTGTGATACCAATGCATATATACTGTCCCTGAAAGGAAAACTGGAAGTCATTTGTGATAAGGTAGAGGGACAAAAGACATTCTTAAAGGTGATGATTGGTCAGATGACCAGTGGTATTCAAAGATTAAAGGGTGAGATCAAGGCAAGACTTTCAGAAAAAGATACCACTCTATAGATGCTCATAACCCTGATTATGGAAAGGACATCAGGATAAAAGTTGTGAATGGTGGCCTAGAAGGAGTTTTAGAAGCATTAGACACTGGAGAATGTCAGAAGTTAGAAATAGAATCTCAGGTTCTGGGGTTTGAATTCTTCCAGGTCAAAGTTTTCAAAAGGAATGAGGGAAAATGTCCAATGGCACATGTCTACAGCCTATGGGAGCTGTTTCATTTCCACACCATTTGGCATTCAGATCAAATTACTCTATATGTTACTACACAAGGACATGCTAAATCATGGTGAAATTTTTGATCAGAAAAACTCTTTACCTTTGATGGTTACTGTTCTGCCTTGTGTGTCAGTTTCTGGAATGAAGAATATCAAAACCAAATTTATTATACCATTATATGTAAATCATTCAGGTCAGTCTTCACAGAAACCTACTCCCAGTTTTCCTTAGACAGGCTGCCTCATTATGATGATTAACCACTTTCATATTTATGGACACCTAGGTAATTCTTGCAGTCTGATGATGCATGTCTTCACAGATGCAATGGAATATGGTGGAATGCTAGATCAAGATTATAAAAGATGGTGGAATTCCCAAATGTAATTGATTCTATCATTCCTATGAGAAACCTTTGGAGAAGATGTGAGGAGTTGAATTTCTGGAGCTTCAGAGACCATTTTAATTTTGGAAAGTTTTAATTGCAGTCTTGTTTTTTTTGTTTGTAATCTAATTTTAATTTATTTGTAAAAAAAATGTTGAGACTTAATTTTGAATTTCTTTTTTGGAAATTAATTTTGCATAAGATAGGAACCCTGGTCAGATTTTTAATTAAGATTAAGTCTGAGAGAGAGATTTACCTGGGGAAAAACTTCTAGTTAAAGATGTTTCAGGAGATAAGAGTACATATAAATAACCCTAGGATTTTGGATTAATTATTATTTAGCTATTCATTTTTATTCTTGTTGTTGAATATTATCTTTTGCTGTGCTGTCTTATATTTCAAGGATTGTTGTCTGCTGATATCATACTATGAACCATTAGTTTCTAAATAGCATTACTCTATGCAGAATACCCATGCTACATGAGATAATGAATCTTTTCTACAACATGCAGTGGTAAATCAATCCAAAGGATCCTGGATCCCAAATTGTTTCTTCAATATCATGTTTTAAAAGCCTGATGAAGAACCGATCCCTAGAATTGCCTCCAACCTCTTGAACATAAATGAAAAAACAAAATATTTATAAAAACTTTCAAAGTAAAATAAACTGTGTGCACTGCTGAAAGTCATCAGCTGGACCTACATTATGCCTTGCTGTAACATGTTTTCATATTCTAACCAGAATTTAAATCTTTTATTAAAGAGTCAGCTTAGTCTTAAGAGAAACCTCTGTTTATATTATGATTTGCTTATTTAATTTAAATATCTTTATGTATTTTATTAGGTATTTTATCTATAGTGTGTATTGGAATATTAGATTTAAGATTTCATTTTTTTAATGTATTTACCTGAGGGTTTCTATATTTATATGTTTAGTGTTTTCTTTTTATTATCTACATTAATAATCTTGATAAATGTTTTGGCAAACATTTGTAATTTTCCTTTTTATTCCCCTGTCATTTAGTCTTTCTTTATAATTTATTTAGTTAAACTTGGTTTGTGTTTTCTGCAGACTATAAATTTTTTGGCTGCCAATTTATCGAGTGTATTGTTCTGTTTTTCCTAGATTGGAGATTTTATTTGTTTCTATTTAAGATTATACATAATTGTAATAATTTCTTGTTCTATTTTTTATTGTTTTGTATTTGTGTCAACCATGAAATATCTTGAATGTGGTTAATCATGAACTATTCTACAGACATATGCCATTCTTGGTCCTGATATCTTATTCTGGGCCAAGAAAAGCTCACATGTGCTGTTTCATTGTATTCCTTGCAAGTTGTTTTATTTTTAAAATTTCTAAATAGAAAATCTGGAATTAGTTTTATAAATCACTGGCAGGAAGATATTATAAATCCCTTTTTTTTAATTATAGATAAGAAAATGAACTTACCTGCCAGGGTGTTCAATGTTTTCAAAAGTCTCATACATGCTCTGATAAATACTCTAGATCAGTGGTATTCAACCTTTTCACACCTGCAGACTGGTAAAAATAAGGATAAGGTTCCATGGACCAGCAAAAATAAGGATAATATTTCACAGACCGGCAGAAGTCTATAGATAAATTTTCTTAAAGATAAGCATAATTGTTATAACTGATCAAAACAACAATGTTAAATATATAAGATAAAGTTTTATATATATATATATGGAGTTAATATAATAAAAAACTTTTTTTTGAATTTTTTTAGAAAAGTAATAAAAAATTTAATTTACACCCCCCCCCCCCATAAACACATTTGTGATAACTAGAAAAACAAATTAATTTATGAATGATTGATTAGATTTTGTTTTTGTTCTGGTTTTTTTTTTTTTACTCGGGTAAAAATGAGATGAAAAAATAAATAAAAATTGGCTATATTAATTAAAAGTTTAAACTCTTATTATTTATTATTACAAATTTTTTATTACCCATCTAGCACGTGGACCTGCAGAAAAGTTCCATGGCCCAGTGCCAGGCCATGGACCAAGGGTTGAAGAACACTGCTCTAAATGAATCTAAGTCAAAACCTTATATTTTATTTGCCTGATATTTATTTTATTTTAGAATTTAATAAACTTTAAAAATTATTTTGGGCTGACATTTGTCTTTATGTTTTTTTCTCAATTTTCTGAACAGTGTTAAAGATCTCTTTATCTCCATTGGTCTAGATGGTTGCATTCATCATCATCAACTCTTGATCACTATAAATAGAATTTTTTAGGTCATTAGTGACCTGGTGGTGCCCTTGGTGATCAAAGAAATTACATAATTAGTAATTTTTTTTAGCTCTGCTAATGTGAGGCTTTGAATTTAAAATGCATGTGAGATTTTATTCAGACAATTGAGAAATATTTAAAGTATAGGAGGCAAGATTTAAGTATTACATATCAGCTTGTGGTAATTGGTTGTATTGTTGGGGCAATTTGGTATAAGGGATTCATCTTTTTACTTTGATAAATAAACAGTTAAATAGCATTTTTTTTGGAGTTAATTTTGAATTTAAAAGAGTGTTAAATAAATAAATATAAGCCTTTTTCAAGCAAAATAAATAAATAGTTAAATAGCATTTTTTTTTCTTTGGATTTATTGCTGAACATAAGAAAATTAAAAAATAAATAAATATTAAGAAGTTAAATTCTGGTAAAAGTGATAATAAAAGTTAAATAGTGCAGGGTTTTAATCTTATTTTGAAAATGTTAGTAGTTGAAAAAAAAAGGAAGTTCCAGATACCCAGATGATGATGGATATGATAAAAGTTGAGATGAGAGAAATGTGACAAGAAATAAAACAGAGCCAGCAGGCAATGGTGGAAAAAAATAGAGCAATAAAATAAAGTCAACAAGATATGTGAGAGAAATGTGTCAAGAAAATAGAACAATGTAGGAAAAGTTTAAAGCTGAAATCATAAAGGAAATGAAGGAAATAAAATAAGAAATAATGGAAAAAGATGACAAAAATCAGGAAGCTATAGAAACCATAGAGGGAGATCTGAGTAAAAAAATTCAATTGAGATAGTAAAAAAGGTATGAGTGAAGTGAAAGATGAATTAAAGCAAGATAATGTTAAAACAGTTAAGATGGGATTAAAAATGGAAATAAGCTGAGATTGGATACAGATAGATAGTTTGGAAAATTTAGAAAATGCAGATCAAGATATAGAAAGAAGGTATAAGTTATAGCCAGAAAATATTGTAAAAGAGTTTCTATAGGAGAATAAAAATGAGTTGACTAAAGTAAATGTTTATTTTGAACAAATATTTAAAATATAGAAAAGAGCAGAATGATTAGAAAATATGATTTAAAAGCAGAAGTAGAAGCTGTCTATAGAGCAATTTATAAACTTATAGCCAAGGGGCTGACTGTAAATTAATAAACCAATCAGATTCTTGATTGTCAGTAGAGATATTTGCATAAAATTAGCAAATCTACACCCTTAAACTTTGGTTATAATTTATTGAATTTTGTACCAATATTTTAAAACACAGTAAAAGAAATATTTAATGATTAATTATTGTTTAGTTTAAAATCACTCTAATCTTAAGTTTGTTTATAAAATATTATTTAACAGTAAAAACATTAAAGTAATTGTATGGGTCTAGTTAAAATAATATTAGATTATTATATTATAACATTAAAACTAATTTATCTGTCAAATCATATGTAAACATCCCTACATATAACCTGGCAGAGAACTGACAAATATGTTGGACAATCTGACTATCCCCTACCCTAAAAGACTTATCCACTATAGCAGGGGTCCCCAACTTATTTGCACATAAGATCACATTCTATAATACTAGCCAGGTGGCGGGCACCATTTATTTTTTTCAACCAGATGGTGGACACCATTTATTTTTTCAATGTAAGTTTATAGTTGGATATTGTTAATAGTACACATAATGTACAAAAAAATATTTCAAAAATAAAATTTTAACGTATAATTAACATTTATATTTTTATGCTGTAAAAGTATAGAATGTCCTACAATTTGATTACAATACAATAATTTATAAGAAATTTTAAAAAAATTAAATTTATTTGTATCAGATAAATAATTTTTTATCATGTTCGGATAGCGGTGGGCACACGTAAAATGGTCTGAAGGCACCATGGTGCCCGCGAGCATAGGGTTGGGGACCCCTGCACTACATTTACCTACTTTAATCTATGAAATTAATAACCATTAGACCACATCTCTGATTCAAATAACAGATTTAAATAATTAAGATTATAATCAATAGAATTTAAAATTTTTAGATAATGGACTGATAAAATATGGCTTTATGAACATCTAGTCTAATCATAAGGTTACAATATGTATAGTATTGGTATGTATATGTGGTGGGGTGTGGGAGATGTAAATCATCACCCTAAAAACATTTTCTTTACTGAGTATAAAAAATGAAAGCAAAGATGAACATTAAAAATCAAAAATAAGCATCATATAAGTAATAAATGTAGCATCATCAAAATTGATCATAAACAGTCAACAGTTTTTTTTTGGACTGGATTTAGAAGAGATACATTATAAAATCTTATGCTATTCATTACTTAGCCAATGCCAATGTTAGAACATACCATAAAAATAATTAGTATTTCATCATCATGCACACACATAAGTGCAACAGTAGTTACAAAACAATTTCACCTCAAAAATTATGAAATCATTTAACATTATTGATCATTATGAATGTTCTGGACAATCAGTTATTATAGTTGTACTAACCATCCATAAACTAATGATCATAATAAAGTATATAAATAAAATAAATTATCAGAACTTTTAAAGTGATTTTTTTTTCTTTTTGAACCATTCAAATAATTGTATAAAAAACATCTAAATGTCCACATAACATAGCTACATATGCATATGGCAAATACTGTTTTGTCTGAGGTAGCACTAAAATTAAAAAACTGTAGAAATTATGAACAAAAGAATAGGCCCAATTATTTCTATTATTAAATAATTTCACTGGAATAAAGTACAAATCCCCTAATGTACATTTTTAATATGAAATCAGTCCCAAACATATTTAGTTGACAGAATACTAGTATAAAATCAAAAAAAATAATTTCAGAAATTATAATAAACAAAATAACAAAAAATGTTTTTAAATGATAATGTAACGAACCCCAAATTAAGACACATATTGATCAATCTTATCCATGCAATACAAATGCAATTTTTACATAACACATATAAATATTTGTATCCATATGTTGGACTATTTCCATCATCTAATATTAAGTATCGAATGTCTTTAGAAAAAAAATAACTTTATTACATTAATAATAGCACGCAAATTAGTAAATACACAACATTTCCAGTGGCATTATTCTTCTCTCTTCTTCAGGTGTTGCTGGCTTAACCAGTGACAGTACTAGAATGGGAGTTGAATCTGTGTTATTAGTTTTTTAAATGTTGAATTTTAAAATAATGCTCTAACCATGTGAGCCATTCTGCCATGGGCAACATCCAATAAAATTTTATATACTAATTTAGAAGATTCCTCTTAATTTATCCACTTTTCTCTAAGAACAAAGTTAATTAGTGGTTTTCAGATCTTAGGTATTGTCACATTAGCTTTCCTTTCTTGGAGATATTTGTCATTGTTATGTAAACAGCCTTTGAACTTTCTTCTTTGTATCTTGGCATACAAGTCACAATCTTTTGTCAAGTATTCTAGACACTTTATACAATTAATCAAAATTGTGAAAATCAAAAGGACTGGCATACTAATAAGCTTTGATGTGAAAAGTTTTTTCACAAATATATCATGTGAAGAAGCATTGTCTATTGTAAAAAAAAATAAATGGTGATAATAGTTTATATACCAGAACAAGTCTTCCTATTGACAGTATAATGGAAATATTAACATTCTGCTTTTTCCAACAAAATCAAGGAAGGGCTATGGGTTCACCATTGTCACCCCTGATAAGCAATATTTACATAGAATAACTTAAAACCACAGTCATAAAGACTACTCCATATACATTTAAAGGCTGGCTTTGCTATGTTTAAATTAGGTTTTTTGTATGGCCACTTGGTGAAACCCTACTACAAACTTTCTTAAATCACATAAATAACATATTCCAATTATATTCACATTATAATCAGAACAAAAACGAAAATTGGCATTCTTTAATGTTCTTGTGAGAAGATTCCCTTATGACAAAATCAAAAACTACACTTTACAAAATACATAGGCAAGTGCTTAGCTATTCATCCAATCATGTCAGAAACACAAAATGTAGAGTTATACTATCACTATGTAACAGATCAAAAGAATTTTTAAAGAAGTCAGTGATTTGAAGAAAGATCTATTTAGAACAAGCTCTAATAAACAAAGATTAAGAACACCTCGGCAAAAAAAAAATATCCAAGGAAATGACACTGTAGTGCATCCTTATATACCAGGAACAGGGGTTACATGAAAAAAAAATATACAATCAATATAACATCAGCACAGCTTTCCAAAGCCATATCACACTATGAAAAATCATAACATCTACAAAGTCTAAATTTGAAATATTGAAAAACAACAACAAAAAAAAAACTGCATCTATGAAAGATCATGTGAATATGAAATATGAGACCAGTTACACCATTGAAAAGTGATTGCAACATCACAAACGGATAATTTGAAAGGAGAAAACATGTATCTAAAGTAGGAGATCATGTGTGTTTCTATGAATATATGTTCAATTAAGAGAAAAATGTACAAAAAAGTTTAAGGAAGATATTCACATGACACCGGAAAATAATCTCATAAATCAATCTATTGTGACAATTCATAAAGTCTGGAAACTGCTAATTAACTTTGCTCTTAAGGAAAAGTGAAAGAGGAACTATATAAATATGAAATTTTTACTCCTTTTTGCTTTACCAGAATGGTTAAGTTGGTTAAAGTATTATCTTAAAATTCAATATTCAAGAATCTAAAGGTCCCAGTTCAATTCCTATGTTAATAACTGTCACTCATCAGGCTACTAACCACCCAAAGAAGACAGGGGGATAATACCACCCAAATCATTGTATGTATAGTAATCTGTGGGCTATTACTAACAAATGAATATAATTAAAATTTTAAATAAAGTTAAATTTTTCTAAAGACATTCAATATTTAATATTAGGTGATGGAAAAAATCCAACATGTAAATACAACTAAAATACAATCATCACAAACTTTCCTGCAAACATATAGATATTATTTTTTCTGATTATTTTTAATTAGTTAGAATTTTATCTCTATGAACTATTCTCTTTCAATAATGAAATCCAACAAAAAATTCTCTATAAAGAAAGAAAATAATTTTAACTTGAACCTTTTCCCCCCATGATTTTGAAAATGAGGATGCAACACTATTTTAATCAAATAATTTTTTAACAAATTAGTAACAAAACGTTGTTAAATATTTTCCAGTTATATAATTCCCTATAAAGTAATATTTATAAATAAAGATGTCTATACATCACACCATGTATTTTTAGTCTTCTTTTTGTATTTGTTTTGTTGAGTGTTTCTTCTTGTAAATCATGCAGGTAGTGGTTTAGTCAATCTCTTGGCTTCAGCTTTCCAATTTAATAACTACGTTTATTTCACTTTTTATCAATTTAATTTTTTCTTTTTTATAGATTCAGATTTCCAGTTTAATTTCAGATTAACTTTTCTTCTTTCATTTCCAGTTGATTAACATAAATTGAGATAACCATGATTTTGGATGCACAAATATGCAAGGATAGTTGAAAGTTTCTGTCAGGGGCATTTTTCTTCTCCTATATTTATTTTAGTGAAATTACTTTTATAGATAAGAATTATTATCTTTTAGCAAGAGGCTAACACATTCATCTTATAAACTTCATATTATTCTACTGCTTTACAAATTTCAGTTTTTAAATGAAGTGTGAGGTCAATCATTTCCAAAACTATCTTTTGACTTCTGAATTTGTAACAACTGAACTGTATTTTCTACATTAGAAAATAAAAGGTGGTATTATATAGGTGGAAAATCTGGAGTATTTTAAATGAAAAATACTTTAATTAAATAAGAATTTTTTATGACACTGGTGTTTGAAATATTTTATTGTGGATTAATGTAACACTGATCCAATTTCAATACAAGTTTTATGATGGAAGTTTTAACTTGAATTAATTAAAAGCTTAAACAAGAATTTGCTGGTAATTGTGCTATTTTTTAAGTTCAAAGAAAATTTAGAGAATATATTTAATATTTTGAATTTTACATATAAAACTGTAGTTTATTAATTAATATCTGATAAATTCAAATGTTTTTAATTAGCCTGTAATGAAAGAAAGTCATTAACAACATTTAGCTTGAATAATTATCAATTTGAGAATGTAACCAGTTTATTTAATGTTGAGGTAAAACACAGACTCCAATATGTTTTGGATATTTTTAACAAGTTGGCAAATAAAATATTTAACCAAAGGAAAATAACTATTGCAAATAAATTAGTTACATATAGAAATGTTAGTTTACTTAATTTATTATACAAAAGTGAGACTTGGATATACTATCGCACATTATAAAACAGTAAAAAAGTTTCATTTAACATTTTCCATAAAAGTTTAATTATTCAATCTACTGAATGAGATAATATGAAATTCATTATTACAAAGTCATAGCTTTGTTGGAATGGATATTTGAATTAAGGGAATAATGCAAGGTTTTGTATAAGGATGTTGTATTGTGAATTTTAGCACGTTTTTCTTTGAAGATATAGGCATAAACATTTTAAAGATTTTCTTAAAAACAATCTAATGAAATTTTAATGTCATTTGTTTTTATTGCAATAATATGGTACATAATATAATATATTGATGAACTACAATTGGACATAGTGTTGAAGTATTATAAAAAGAAAAGTTTTCTGCTGAAGTAATTAAAGGGACAATATTATAAAACATCAAATAAACAAAAACAGTAGACTAGCATTTTCTATATATGGATGCATTTGTGGTTCACTGATTGGTTTATATAGCCATTACAAAACTAATTTCAAGATCAATTTCTTATTCCTCTCTATCTCTCTTTCTCTCTCTCTTTTATAGTTAGAATTAACCATACAAATTTACAAGTGGTTGTTTTCCTCTTCTTTTTTTTCATTTTCTTCTTGTTGTTGATGTTGTTATTATTATCATAATCATCTTTATCATTTTCATCATTATTATTATTATTGCTGTTGTTACTGTTGTATGTCAATCTATAATTAATCTGATATGATTATAGTGCTAGTCGCTGCCAATGCACTCAGATGTATGTTATAAAAATAAAAAAGTACCACTTTGAGATATATATGTATATGCAAAAGAATTACATATAAAAGCAATGGGAAAATTAATATGAATATTTTATGAATTGTTTGATTTATTATTAATATCTATAGTGTTGATGTTGTCTAGTATATTCATAAGTAAAGCATGAGTATTGGATTATTATTCAAGAGGAATGTTAAATCAAGTAAAATGTTTATTTAATAAACAAGCTCTTGAAGTCTTTCAGAAAGACGTTTTGTGCAGAAGAAACTAAATTATCGTTGTTTGTTGCGTAAAATATAAAATAAAAAAAATTTGGTTCAAGAATATTACATATTTGGACTTTTTTGGATAGCATGGTATGTTTGTATAGTCATTGCAAAACTTACTTTTAACTTTTTTTTTAGTTTTGCTTTTTTTCCCCTTATTTCTGAACGGTCAATTCGTTTACAAATAAATATTAATTAATGATCTTAACCAATATTGTTGACAATTCGATTTAACCTAGTAAATTATGAAACTAGGAATTAGAATGGGTGTTGAATTCATAATTTGGGCAAATGATCAGAGTATCCCATATACATAGTCTTCTCTATATATAAAGAATCTATTCGCAAAAATCTTCCTGTAATCAACATGTGTATGTAGGTGGATAATCAAATAGTAAGATTTATATGAAGTGTAAAATAACTGAACATTTAAATTAGTTTTAAAAAATCCTTAAACATAATATTGTTTTTACTGAATAAAATAAATTTAAACAAATTTTAATTAGTCAATCCAGCTTTAAAATCATTTAAAAAAATACATGAAAGAATTTTTACACTTGCTTTGATCTACTTTTGAAGCACGTCAGTGATACAATATGTTAATTTATTTTTACAAAATGAAACATTTTTAATCAGATTTTTTTTTTTTTAGATATACAAAAAAAAAAAAAAAAGAAATATAAAAGCTTTTTTTCAAAAGATAGTTCTGCCCCCATTTATTATTTACCATCAGTTTGCAATGCATTTGTAACACATTTCCCCCCTTTTTTATTATACCATAACTTAATAGAAGATGTACGCTTCACTCTTTTTTTCGTCTCTCTTAAATAAACAAATGAATCAAATGTTAAATCATTGCTTTTCCATAAATTCAAATTGAAAAGGAGAGAATTGGCCACTTTAAAAAATGGAATTGAAATTGAACTTTAAAATCAAAACTATGAACAAATAATTATGAAAAAATATGTAAAAGAGTAAACTTTTTAATAAATTATAAAACCGATTGGTGAAGACATCAGATTTATAGTAAAGTCTTTTCTTTTTGAAATTGAAATATTTAACATCTTTCCATTACCCAGGTTGTTAATGCAAATATAATTCTAATTAATGAGCCTTGATAAGAGGCAAATAATTTCAGATGAAATTCTTTAAGATAAAGTTGCTTCAGCTTGGGGTTGAATGAACGTTATTAAAATCACATTTCATATATAACAATTTTCCTGTTAAATGTAAACAACGTCATTTTAATGAAAGCATTTTTAGCGTATAAATACTTAAAAACAAATGGAGTCCAGCATGTGTGTGTAGATATAAATCAGATTTGAAATATTATTGCCTAGGAAAAAAGTTTCAAAAATAAAAACAAAAAATAGCAAAAGAAAAAGCATTGGTCATCAAAGTATACATCATTTGGATCCTTAATGGTTTAGGATTTTTCACATATCTTCTTTGCAAGAATATTTATATATTTAAGTTTCAACTAGTCAGAGTTGTTTACTAGGTTAGTTATGAGTTAGCAACTAGACAAAAAACACGCATTAAAAAAAAAAACAACGCAACAAATTTTTATTCTTCCATATGGATGCATAAATCTTGTGAAATAGATAGATATACCATCATTATTTTAGCCATTATTACTTTTTTTGCAGGATTAAACTCTTTCCGGGTTTAATACAGTTTTTTGATCTCTAGCATCTTTCTACACCTCATCAGAGTTCACTACCTTATTTCATTTATCCATCTCACATGTGGTTTCTTCTAGGTCTCTTATAATTTTTTAAAATCCAGATTAAAATTTTCACTGTGAACCTATTATTATCTCTATTAGCAATATATCCAGTTCAACTTTTTTTTGTCTTAATTTTTTCAATAATGTCACTAATACCTGTTTGTTGTCTCACCCATATATTTTATTTTCAATCTCTTTTTATTATTCCTAATGTACATCCCTCCATAGTTCATTGAATGGTGTGAAGTCTTTGTATTGTTCTTCTGTTAAGTGTCTATTGTCACAGATCTATAAATAAGAACTGGTAAAACAGTTTTAATTAAAACCTTCCTTTTCAAACACAGTGGTCTATTTCCTTTTGATATTAAGTTATTTCTAACTAAAGCATTTTAACCAAGTTAAAATTTATTATTAATTTTATTCATTATGTTTTCATCTGTAGTAATAAACTGACCAACTTATAACTCATCATTATCAATTTTTTATTTTTTTCTGAGAAAATCTATTAAACATTAGTTGTTTTAATATTATTATTATTCATACTTTCTTACTTTCATCTAATAATTGTTGCATATTTTCTGAAACTCTGAAACATTATTTGCAAAATAATTATATAATCAACAAAATCTAGATGACTTAAATAATCTCCATTTACTTTTATTTTCTTAGCTTCCCATTTTATTCCACAATATACTTTTTATAAAATTGCTGTAAAAAGTTTTGGAGATATCAAGTCATCTTCTTTTATACTCTTCTCATTGGTAAACTTTCTTCATAATATCATTACAATATCTAATGTAATCACTACTGTTATATTTTCATGAATTTTCTTCAGAATATGCAACATCCTAGATTAATATCTTGATGATCCAATTCTTTAATCACTGACAAAATGTTTATAGAATCAAATGCCTTTTTATAATCTACAAATTCAAAGCACAATACCAATTCATATTCATTGGTGCTATCTTTAACTTCTTTCAATACTTAAATAAGATCTACTATATTAAAACCATATTTAAATCCAGCTTGTTCAAATCCAAATCTTGCTTTAGACAAGTCGTAATTATTTTGATAATAAATTTGTAAAGAACTTATAAAAGACTGATAAATCTGTAATTTCTAATATCTTCTTTATCACCTTTTTCAAAGATTAATAATAATACTCCATTCTACACCTTTATCATTTAGACATTTGATATATAACTTTGCCAAAAAATTATATTTCTCCACATGCTTTATTTAAGATATCAATTAGAATTCCATCATTACATAGAACTTTTCTTTCTTCATACATTTAATTGCATGTCTTACATCTTCATTTAAAATTCTGAGCAATTTAGAAGATATAATAATTTGAAAAAAAAAAAAACTTTTTCTTTCTTTACTGCTGTATAATTATTGATAATTTTTTTTTATATTGTTAATGAAGTCATCTATCCATTTAGTAATAGTTCCATCTTTTTTCTTATTTCAGAAATGTTTCCTACAAATACCAAGATATTGTTTTACACTATTGGCTGTCTTATTCTCTTCTACAACTTTACTTAGTTCTTATATTGTTATTAGCTTTTTTTTGCACCATTTTACAAAACTCTAAATATTCAATCCCTCAAAATGTATCATTTTTAAATATTTTAATATTCCTTCTATTTTTAATAAATTATTTTGTCTCAGTAGAAATTTGACTGGCTAATTGCTGTTTTTTGCATCAGCAATTTTGATGCAATTTTTAAAAAAATGTATCTGTTATCTTTGTAATGATTTTATTCAAATCTGAACCATTTTTGAAATATGTTAATATTTGAAAATGATGTATAATTTAAATTCATTGGAATGTTTCTAAAGGTTAAATATATTAATTGTAAATATTGTTTTTCTCTTTTCCATTAATATTTACCGTACATCCACTAATCAATGATTACTTCCTATGATGAATTTATTAAATACATCACAATATTGAAATAGATATTTTGTGTTAGCCAAAATTTAATTCAATTCTGTTTAACTTCATTTTGATGCTTCCATGTCCATTTCTCTTTAACATTTTTCTCAAAGAAATAACTCATAACATAAAGTTTTTATTTTCCTACAAACTTCACAAGCCTATGTCCTCTCACATTTTAATCACCATAACCAAATGTATCCATTGCATTTATTAAAATTTTCATTGCAATTGGAAAATGTTATTAGATTTGATCAAAAGCTTTTTCTACATTCATATAATAATTTTCTACTTTCTTTATCACAATGAAAACTTGTTATAGGTATAAACCTGAATTATCTGCATTTGGTATCTATCATTAAGTTTAATAACTAATTTTGCCATCTATGTTTTGAAGAACATACTATGTTCATATTGAATGAATAATCATTTAGTAATAACAGCTGCAATGGCAAAAATGTATGTATGGATATCAAGCATTTGCCATGGAACTTCAATTTTGATTTTTTGTTAACCATTTAATTATATATTTGATTAATGTGTAGATTTAATTGGTTGAGAGCAGAAAACAAATTGTATACCCACTTTTGTGTGAAAATTATTCTAAAAAATTTGATATATTAATGATATCCTGCTGTTTAAAGTTATCATACTGGAACCATTTTATAAAAAATGAACATTCTAAACTCTTTTAATTATGTGTAGATTACACAAAAACCAAAACTATCATCTCTCATAAATACATCTTTATTCATCTTTATTGATATATTATGAGTTCTTTTGGTACAATATCAAAATATTTGTTTTTCTGCTTTTATCATAAAACAAATTCTTTAATACAACATTGGAATAAATTGTATACACATTATTTAAAATTTTACAAAATACACTTTAAGAATTAAATAAGAGTCTTACAATATAGTTTTAAATAAAAGTTATATTAAATAAGGGTTCACTAGTTGATGGCAATGTAATGTTTTACCTTGGCCAACTTGCTGACACGATGCAGGTTGTTGATGGATCATGATCATATACTAGCTTGGCTGGAAAGAGGCATTGGTAGAGATTTAAAGTTCATTTTCATGCAGCATATTCTTTGAACAGTACACATATTCCACCCAGATGTTTCAGGCTTCAGCCTAATGAGTGAGCACTGAGATTCCCAGAGGTATGGGAAATCAAACAGTCTTCTCCTTTACCCCAACGTTATTTATTTCACAAAATAAACTCATGTGAAGTATGTTAGCACTTTTAGATAAGACGTACAACAAGTATTAAGATGGCCAAACTTTTAGCTATTTATACCTAAGATGATTATTTAAAGAATGCTGCATTGAGGTAAGATATTTTATTTATTTTGCACATATCTAGAAACAGAACATTATCTTTTGTTTCCATTACATTTTTGTTTAGATTTTAATCTGATCATATTCTTGCCAGCCATTGTTTCAAACACAGTATACTTGGTTGAGATTCTAAATTAACCTACATGTCCATATATGTTATGGAAAGACTGATCAATTAGCAAAGTAAAATTTAATTAAAGAATCTTTGATATTTATAACATTTTGTACATTTTTTTACAATGATACAATGACTTGTCAAGATTACAAGATTTAACGAGTATATTATGTGATTCTTAAAGTTGTCGATTTTATTTTATATAAATTAGTAGTATTTTTTATTTACAATATATATATATATATATATATATATATATATATATATATATATATATATATATATATATATATATATATATAAGATTATTTATTTATGCTACATATATGTATATTCATACATGAATTAAATATATAAAAGAAATTAAAATTTCTTAACAATTTATAAAAGAAAAATAAATGTTTTTTCATAATTAATTTTCTGTAAAATATTTAAATTTAGTAAAGATCCATTCAAATTCGTGTATCTATCTATCTATCTATCTATCTATCTATCTATCTATCTATCTATCTATCTATCTATCTATCTATCTATCTATCTATCTATCTATCTATCTATCTATCTATCTATCTATCTATCTATCTATCTATCTATCTATCTATCTATCTATCTATCTATCTATCTATCTATCTATCTATCTATCTATCTATCTATCTATCTATCTATCTATCTATCTATCTATCTATCTATCTATCTATCTATATGCTATCACCTTATGCTAGATATTGGTGCTAATTACATATAAGTTGGGTTTAAACCCATGTTAGTAGATATATAATTAGCAACAGGTAAAGCACAAGTATGTAAAACCATATTTACAGCTCAACTACTATTATTTATTTATTTATTTATTTATTTTTGTTGATTTTATTTTTTAATTGTTATTATTAATATAAAATGTTCTAGATAACTTTTCCAACTTTTTTTTCTCTTTAGGATTTGTTAGTAATAGTTCAATTTTCATATACATTTAATGAAGACTTATTTTTATAACATGTTTGTCTTTTGTTTGTTGTCTATCATTTTAAACTTAAGATACTTATATTTATTTTTAGTAACTTTTCTAGAAAATTTGAGTCATACCTTTATTACTATAAAGTGCTATGTAATTGACATTATTTTGTAGCTATCATATGAGTAACATTTTGTGTCCTCATACAATTTTCTGCATGGTTTTACTGTTGATTAAAAGCAATTATTACGGGAATCATTCTACATTTCTGCTGCTCAGTTCAGATATTGCTTTGGAATTTATTTACAATAGTAGAATGATGGATTCTGGAGTTCAAGTTCCATATATCACGATTCCTGCTCTCTCACTTCTGTTATTCAAACTTCTTGTCAATTCCTGAGAAATAAACCTATTAATTATTTTTTGATTAATACAAATATTAATAATAAACAAATAAAGAAGACAGTCATGATAAAAAATAAATACAGACCATACATAAAATTATTGTTAGAGAAAAGGAAATGAAGTTCAATATAGAATTCAGTATAGAACAAGACCTTAAAAAATGTTTAAAAATATTGGTTAAATAATTGTAGACTTATAAGAAAATGGCTTTATAATAAAAATATGTTTTACATTTTTATACAACAACTGCGTTTTTATTTATTTTTTATCAGTTGCTGATTTTAATCCGATTTAAAAAAAAAAAAAGACTTATTAGATTGAACATCTTTTAAAATTATTACAGTTTGTCATTTCAATGTGTTATGATTACATTACTTGAAAGCAGCCATTTCTGTTTTGATTCTATTTATTAATTTATCAGTAATTATATCTATTTGATTCTTCAAAAAAATTGTGCACAAAAATATTCCAATTAATTTTTGACCAATATGTCACTTCAACATATATGTATATGCTATGTATCATATAGGGTAGGTGTAAAATAATAGAGGTAAATGCTAAGGGTTCCACGGTCGAATATCATTTTATTTTAGGAATACAATAAAATGAATTCCCAAGCAACTTGATTATAATAAAAGAGATTTAAGTATATATAACACACACTAAAAACAGAAATATACTTTATGTATCAGTGTCAAATCATATTATTCAACAAAATTACGTAAACTTATTAATAGTTAATATAATTGAGTCATTAAAAAAATAGCTAACAATTATCAAATGAACAGTTCATTGAACTATTTAATGTAATATAAATTGCACACGTAATACATCGAACTTGTTCATTATTATTTTTTGACAGGTGACACTAATAAAAATGATTATTGTAAAACATAAGATAAAACAGAACTGTAATCACTTTGTGATAGAATAAAATAATTATTTAGAGTTAAAAACAAAATTTTAATTACATTCACTCATGCAAATATTTCAGAGAAATGAATATTTAACACGACATTTAGTAATTTAATAATTTAAAAAATAAAAAAATTATAGGATATATTAAAAAAAATAAAAGATTACTTTTTATTGTGCTATTGGAAAGGTCGTGTATGTAAAGTTAATCAAATCGTAATAATAATAAAATTTAAAATTCCAATAATATAAATTTTACTAGGTTAAAAAAAATTGCCATTATTAAGGAACATTTTGATTTTTAAATTTATATGAATAAAACACATCATATGATTTTCTTAACTTATTTCCAACATATGCTTCCAAAAGCAGTTCTTTTCACTCAAATCTAAACTCATCTACTATAAGCTTGAATATTCTATGAACAGTAGACGCTAGTGGTAATAAAATCACGGAAACAGACTGATTTTTCTTTTTTGTTTTAGACATTGAGATGTTAGAATACTAAGCTGAAAGTAATACTTTTATGAAAGAAATTTAGGTTTGATTCAAAATAACAGTTTTTTTAAATTTAAATTTTGGATAATTTGAATGTATTAAATGAATTTAAAATGACAGCTAGATGTGTAAGTGACATGTACTCCTTTTCATTTCTAAGTCTTCACTAATATGGGAAAAGACCTTAACCCAGTCTTTATATGTGGATATCACTACCATCTAGTAAAAATTAATTAGTCAAGATTTTTTTAGAAGGCTCTGGTGAAAGACAATTTTTTTTTTTCTGGAAGCATAGAGCAATTTAAAAAAAAACCATGTAACATTTTTGTTGGTGTTAGACAGAAGTTAGAGGGGGCCTAAAATCAGTATAAAACTTATTACTATATATTTATTAAAGTTATGGTATTAGATTTCTGTATTTTTGCAAATAAGATGACCTGGGTTCAAAATTTCAGAGAGCTTTGAATTTTAATCGATTAGCTTGAGCAATACAAAGAAGCTGAGGGTATCCACTAGATAGACTTGTGCATTTGTTTCAGGATTAAATTCTAGGTGTTTATTGATGAAATTCAAAAGCTAGTAACTGAAATTAAGATAATAGCATTTTCATTTACAGTCCATTGAAACTTATAATAGTTGGCTCTTGAGTAGGATGAAGATAACAAATCTTGATTTAATATATACACAGATATTAATTTTTTTTTAAAAAAAGATTTTTCAATAAATTTATTCTGTCATTATATTTTCTGCTCTTCTTTTGAAATTATTAAATGTACTTATACTTTTAAATTCATCAATAATATTTTTTTTTCTAACACTTAAAAATATTTTAAAGTTATTTCACAAGATAAAAGTATTATGAGTATAATTTTTTCATCTTTTAGTTCTTCAAATCTACATTAGAAAAACTTTTGATTCACAATTTCTTTTAAGTTCACTATTTTTCAGTTATCTATAAAGTTAGTTTGCCATGCATTTTTTTATACTGAAAATTGTTTCTAAAATTATTAGTTTAAAAAATGTTGAAGATGACAGTATTGCATAGACCTGACACAAATATGGTCATAAATTTAAATAAGAGTATAAGCTGACAATACCTGATTGGTTGTTTCATAATACAAAAAAAAAAAAAAAAGCTAACAACATGAGTAATTGATAGAATAGGCATTTTAGAGTGTATTTTATTGTTTTGTTATTTCCAAAATAAAAATTGTAATTTTCAATGTTTACATATTTCAGCTTATTTATGAAATATATTTGTAAAATATTTATTGTAAACCAAAAACTGTGTGAAATTACAATCAGACTTTAGTTCTGGAAAAGCAAAAGTTGTTTTTACTGGCTAACAAGAATTACTTATATAAACGTTAGTTAAAAAAATTTAATGAAACTTTAGTAAAAATAAGTTTTTTTTTTTAATTTTAAAACTTATTTTTATTATGTTACAATGTCTCAACTAAAATGTGTGTTCATTTTAAAAATGTAATCCAAATAAAAGATATTTCTTTCAATAATTTGTATGAATAGAAAATATTGTGATTCAGTATTAAAAAAAAAGCAAATATGAGTAAAATTGTCATTATGCTCTTTCAAATAAAAAATAGAAGAAAGCAATTAAATAAATTTAATAATAAATCTTATAACATTAATAAAAATAACAATATAAGTTATTTATTTTTATAGCCTATATATTTAATTTGTAACAATCATTGGGAAACCACACCTCTACACATGCACTATATATATATATATATATATATGAAAAACAAAAACAAGTTATAATCACGTAACCTGCTATCACTTGTATTTATGATCAATAGATGGCGCTTTACCAAAACCACCGGACAAGTGTAAATTTGTTTACATAAATGACAAAAGAGTCAGAATTCACTATCTCTTTCATTTTCCCACCCTCAGATCAGCTGATTTCAAGCTAATTTGCTATCATCAGTGAAGGATAGAGCTAGAAACTAGATCTAAACACTGACTCCAAGTATTTATGCAAAACATTTCTATCAGTTTGCAAGCATGATTTTTTCAGACCGGTAAAGTCTTCAAACCCAGCCTAACAAGCCAGATAGCTACATGGGTCTGATCTCAGTTCAGTTTTACCATATAGTCAAAGCCTCTGCAATATATATCATTGCAAAAACCTTTAAAGGTACATTTATGAAAAACAAACACAAGTTATAATCACGTAACCTGCTATCACTTGTATTTATGATCAATAGATGGCATTTTACCAAAACCACCAAACAAGTGTAAATTTGTTTACATAAATGACAAAAGATTCAGAATTCACTTATTATTATGACATATACTTTTGAGGAAGATTGTTTGTTTATTAATGATGATGTGCAGTTGATCATGTACATGATAGATTGATTATAATTTAAAAGTTTAACCTATTGGAATATGATCACATATAATGGATGGATTAAAGTTTACATCAAATACAGTCATCATGAAAGTCCAGTCATATTTCTTGATCATCATCCACTCCACATAGGAAATATTATTTTATAGTTACATGTTTATTTGTCAGAAATGCTAAATCAAAATATATTCTATTCTAGATATTAAATAGAGTACTTATATTTCATAACGAATTAATAGGAAAATGCTACTTTTAAATAAAAATAATTTATTTATTTATAACAATAACAATAAAAACACAAACAATTTAACACCTTTTACACGTACTTATTTACACAATCAATAAAATGTTATATATATATATATATAACAATCAATAAAATGTTATATATATATATATATAACAAAATATTTAGAATTGATCTGAGAAATCAATCATTAAGCATACATTTTTACTTTGGTTGTTTTACAATAGCGTGTTAAAACCACTGGAAGGTGTTATTTCTGTGATAGTGCACAGAAGTATGCCATTTAGGTGGCCTACTACTGCTAGTGAGCATTCTATTTCTAATGCGTAAGCCTAGAAATAGTCTGTTCGGTACGGGGTGGCTGCTTGTGTCTATTTCTCTGCTAATTCACAGAAACATGACATTGAATCTTCCGCAGAAACTATCGTGTCAGCTTACAGCTCAGATTTGTGCTAAGCATTTTCAATGTGCGATCACATTTCACTTTTGGCTACAGTATCGGGTGAGGGTGTCTGGAATTTCGATTGTCAAAACTATTTTAATATTCATTAAGACCACCTCCAGCCTCTAACTGTCATCTTTTAGGAATGTGTACTAACAATTATCAGCAGAGTCTTATGTTTCCCTAGCCCCCATTTCCTGCTCAAAAAATTTGACAAGTGTAGGTTCCAGCGCGATTCGGATGAAATCACGCTTTAAGTCCCACTTCTGCGAGAACAATGGCGAGCTTCATCGAATGGCTGAAATTGAAAAACTTGCTGCGAATGTCAAAGATTCTCTGACTGCTGCTGCTGGAAATGGTTTGTCAAACAAAAGAGCTTTGAAGCTGCATGTATGCTGTTCCTGAACAGCCCTAAAAGTTTCTTTTAATTGCTGTAAATATATTTATGTGGTTTTTGGTAATTACAGTAAAAAGTTGGTCAACCTTCGAGTCGGAGCGTTACGTTTGCTTAGGAATTGTAACCACCCACCCCCATCACCTTTCCCAAAGTTGAACCTTTTGGTTGTAATTGTTTGGTACTGTTAAATGGAAATCGATTTGTTATTTGTAATTTATTATAAAACAACAAAAATATAAAAAAGAAAAGAAGCTGATTTTATCATAGAATACCTGACTGCCGCTGTTAAAAGAAATGTAAGTAATGAGAAAGAATAAAAAGTAATTACTTTTTAAAATTCATTTTGATCGATGTACCCTTTTTTTTTGTTGTTGTTTTCATTCCAAAAATTGTTATTTGATAGATAGTAGTTTTGGTTAATTGTGATCAACAAAATCAAAAACATACATATAAAAAAAAAAGAATTCCTGCCCCCCCCCCAAATATAAGTAATGAAAAGAATAACAAAAAAAAAAAATTACGTGCTTTTTTAAATTCAATTTTTTGATTTCTGCATTTTTTTTTGTTATTGTTGTTGCATATTCCAAAATTTATTTGATATTACTTTACTTTGAAATGTGATAATAAACAAACCCAGTGGCGGCCCTGTAAACATTATATTTATCTTTGTTTACTAACAAAGCCCGCCCTCCGATGGTTTCAACACGCTATTGTAAAACAACCTTTACTTTTTTCCAAAATTTGATAAATTTCCAGTTCCAAATTTAATTATAATAATAACAAAGATTTTGTGACATTTAAAACAAAATTTTTTAAATTCTTTTATATCATGTGAGTTTACTCTTTTTTATTATTATTATTATTATTATTATTATTATTATTATTATTATTATTATTATTATTATTATTATTATTATTATTATTATATAATAATAATAATAATAATAATAATAATAATAATAATAATAATAATAATAATAATAATAATAATAATAATAATAATAATAATAATAATAATAATAATAATAATAATAATAATAATAAATAAATAAATAATAATTTATTCTATGAAGTAACACAAATTATATTACAATTATCTGAAAACTCCAAACAAAAAAAATCTTGAGTGAGGAGCTTATATGTAAACATTATTAACAAAAAATAAAAAAATAAACATATAACAATCTGGACATAAGTAGCTAAAGATAATAAAAAATACAGTTTTAAAAATAAATAAAATGTAAAAATAGGAATATAAGTAGATAATTAAATTAATATGTATATGATGTAAACACTTTATAAAAGATACTCAAGAAATATCATATATCTTAATTGAAGTCTCATGTTTAAATGTATTAAATAGTTCAGAACCAGAATAGACATATTATCTTTTACTAGATACTTAAAACAAATTTGGTAAATCTAATTGAAATCTATTAGAAATATAAATATTTAGAGTAGAACTCTAGGATGTAGGAAAATTTTACTATAAAAAATATCAAAACTGATTTTATATTGATATATCTTATTCAAAATCCATTACACTATACTCAGTAAATATACCTCAAACAGAAGAGGATCAAGATCTAACGAAGGCAATGTGTAAAGTATAAATTTGTAAGACACACAGAGAAAAAATATATAGAATATTTTTATCCCACTCATCCAATGTACTTTGAATTTTTTTTTTTAAAAAAAAAAAACCTTTTATTGTACATAAATGCATGCACAAACTTACATTTTGACTGTTCTGCAGTCTTTTTCAGAGCCACTGTTACTTTATTTTACTTTTAAAACATTAAAGTAACAGTAGCTCTGAAAAAAACTGCAGGACAGTCAAAACGTAAGATTATATATGCATATATGTATAATTAAAGGTTTGCTAATAGGTGTTCAATGCAGACTGGGTGAATTGCATTTATATAAGATATTATTGCAAAATAAACAAAGTGGTCAATTTGGTAATAATAAATATCGTCGCTTTAATTTTTAATTCAAGAGGAAAATGAATTTTTGCAAATATTTATTTATTATAACATCATTTAAAATAATCTTATCAAATTTTCAATTAGTTTTATTTTATTTTATTTTTTCATCTGTCAAACCATCGGGTAGAAAGCCAACCCACAAATCCGGAACAATTGCTTGTAATGCAGCTGTGTTGACCACTCGGCCATCAATGCTTGACCACTTGTTTTTATATGTCTGTTCAGATTTACATATATGCTTTTATTTTTAAAAAAATATTATTTCCTTTTGCATTTAAAATGCTAACTGTTCACCGAATACTGAGATCTCTCACCATTATTTACATAGTCTGATGGTTTCATACATAAATGTATAAATTATAAAACTTAGATTTTCCGAACCGCAATAAGTTTCTTTTAGTTGTACTTTTTAGAGATAAAACCAAATAAATGCTTTATATGTGCATTAAGATATTCAATCATTATTCCTATCTTTTCTTCAGTTTCACATATTTATAATAGAAACAAGCAGATTCTTCTGACATAATTTCTTTTAAATATGCTTCATAAATGTGCAATATATTTTCAGTTTCTTTTTATTCAGTGTATTCCTGTGTTTATTTGTTTCTTTATACAATTGTTAGATTTTTATTATAGGGTGGCAAATAAATCTCCCAATGGAAGAGATAACTAGGCATTTATTTTCCATATTCAATCTCCATAAAGTGTACATTTTCAGAAAACCATAAGTATTCCAACTAGATTGTTACCCTCTCCTGGTAAAGCAATTCGAATAATAATGAATACAAATCATTTTTACAGCTGCTATTTAGTGAGCATTACGAAACTGTTAAAACAAAATATCTATGGCTGATAAGAACACTTCTCTTTTCTTGATTATATTTAAATCTGTATTTGCATAATATTCAATTATTTGTCATGAAAGATTTTGCTTTGATAATGTTTTTATTTTGCATGTGGAAAACGATTTGAAAAAAAATTCAAAGTAGTATATTCTATAAATATGAAGAATAAGTTATTAAATAATCAAAATAACTATGTTTATATACATAATTTGTGAAAAGTTGTCTTTCCATGTGAGTTTTTAAATTTTTAACTGTAAAATGCTACTAAGGATGGCAATTATGCCATAATTTGACTATAGCTATTGCTTATTTTTATATATTGATATTTTGATTATTTTGAAGTATTATTCCAGTTCTTGTTATATATATGTGATAGTTTTATAATAAGAAAAAATATAAACAATAATTACATATATTTTATATAAAAGAACTTTAAATTATTTTGATTATAATCATTATGAATTGAATTTATGCAGACACATAAGCACAATTGATAATAATTGTGATTTAAATAATTAAAAATTCTCTTATATAAATTTCATATTATTGTTTTTCATTTCTTATCTTTATTATAATACAAAGCAATTATCTATATATATAAAAATGGTACCCAAAAATCTGGAATCATTTTCTGGATGGCAAGCTTGTTGTAGGGCATGCTTCTGCCACTAGAAAAATATGGGTGATTTATTTTGTAAATTATGTAAGGAAGGAATTGAAAATATTAGGCATTTGTTAATTGAATGTAAATGTTTGAAAACAGAAAGGGTACATATAATGAAGTTGTGGAAAAATAAATAAAAAGAGTGATTATACAGAAAGTGAATTATTGGTTTTTATACTGGGTTTGGGAAAAGATAAGAGGGATTTAGATATAAAGGTTATAGAGTTGACAAAGATTATGTTGTGGAAATGGGAAAGAGCAGATTATGGGTAATTTAGAGTGGGGAATGTAAAATAAAGTGGCTAACAGGTTTATCTGGGTATAATTGCTGAGATATTCTTGACTTTGTTTAAGGAGAAGCCATAATACATCACATCACATAATCTGTAAACTGTTGTCACTGAATGAATTTGTGGTAATGTGCAGTAAAATTTTTTGTTAATTGTGTTTGACTTATTTATCAATTTTTGAATTGGCTAAAAGTTGGAACAACATGAAATTCTGCTTTTCATTAGAAAAAATGACAGAGAAAACATTTGTAATGCTTGAAATAACTTACAAGCAAGTTAATCTGGGGGTAACAGAAGTTTACAAGGTGTTTAATAAAAATGTCAAATTTGGTTCTCCCCCACCCCTAAATAATGTGATGGGAAGACAAATGTCAAAATGGTTCTAATTTTTTTCTCATGAAAATGACATTGTTCACCCAGAATCCATTTGTAAGGAATAGACATTTTAACTACAAAATTTGAAACATTTGTGTGGTATGATAAAACAAAAAGTCCCACTTTGTCACAAAGTGGGAAGTGCAATCTTTACCATGATAATGTGTCAGTGCACAGTGTGAAACAATTTTCAAATAAAAACAGTATGAATGGCTTATCAATTATCCATATTTACTTAATCTCAGTCTGTGAGACTTTTATGTATTCTATCAAATGAAAATATGCTTCATTTTTTTTCTTT
The DNA here is from genome assembly GCA_028023455.1 of Epiperipatus broadwayi. Taxonomy (NCBI): domain Eukaryota; kingdom Metazoa; phylum Onychophora; class Udeonychophora; order Euonychophora; family Peripatidae; genus Epiperipatus; species Epiperipatus broadwayi. The sequence continues at coordinate 3,982,233 of JAQFVV010006314.1, forward strand.
TTGAAGTTGTGCTCAAGCAACAATGACCAAGTGCCTTGCTCACAACATACAGACAACTTCCACTAAATTTTGCTCTACAAGTGATTCAAAATATTCAATTTCAGTTAGAATTTGTCATATTTATTTGAGATAAACAATGTTTTTTTTTTAAATAAAAAAATATAGTGACAGGTATTTTCAAGTAACTCTTTTGAATTTGCATTTATTTTTTTTAGTTTTTTTTTTTCAGTTGATCTCAATTTTATACTTGGAAATTTATTTTATGGATCATATTGGAAATGTCATATCTCTCCACGTTCTGTTACATTTGACAAGAATTATGAAACTGTAGTTGCAGTTTTGTGCATTTATTATTACTTTACTCTGGGATTTCTTTGTTCAATTGTTTATAATTCAGACCAAAGCACATGCTCACCTTTTTTAAAAATATTTCATTAGAAGTTCATGAATTTTTGTTTTGATGATTCCATTGAATTTATCAATAAAACTGATATATACACAAAAATTAATTTAAATTTTTTAACAATTTTTGGCCTTGTTTTTGATATAACTGGATGTGAGTTATCTTTAATGCTCTTTTCGCATAAAATTTTGAAAGCCAATTAAAAACATAACAGTCTCATTATAATAAGCAGTTTAAATTATTTTTAATGAAACAATAACAGTTTTGCTCGATTTAAACAAAATTTAATGTTAGCACATTGTACAATTGTGAGTTTTTTTACAAAAACACAAAACACACCCATTGTCATAACTCATAATTTATGTATGTTATCTTCTTAAAGTTTTAATGATTAATAGACAAAGTATGTCACTATGCAACACACACATAAATTAATACATGAAAGCATTCCACATTTAAACAATACCAAACAATATCAAAGAATTTCAGTCTGTTTATTGTTAAGACAACCTGATTTGTGATATTGGCTACCCACATTTATCTATGGACTAATACATTTATATAGACACTAATGATTTATACTTGACTGAAAGATATTGAAATTCAAAATTAAAAGAAGTTTAAATATAACTCATAAACAGGCAACATAGACTATTTTTGAAAGCAGACTAGATGGCTATATATATAAGTTTATTATTAAATGTGATTCCTCTATACATCTCAAATAAACCACCAAAGAAAATTGTTACTATCCATTTAATACATTCTTCTCAGAACAGCTTTTACTAATAAGTGATTTTTTATAATATAAAATAATATAAATGGTATGTTCATTCACTATAAGTCACTATAGTTTTTTTTTTTTTTTGCCTTTTACATATGAATTTCTGATTACATTGTTTTTTCTTTCAGGGCTGGCTAATAATTTTTAAATGAAATATTATTTAATTTTCTGGAAGATAGCATAAATTGATGAATTTAATCCCATCATAGGCTAAATATAATTTGCAGCTTTTGTTTCTAGAAACCTGTTAAGTCATCAATCAAGATAACTATTAATGTAACCATTACTGACTAAAGATAGAGTGTACTAAGGATATTATGATTGAGAATCTATGCTGTTATTCAATCATTATTTTTATTTAGCTGAATATGGTTTCAAAACTTTTAATGAATGAATATTGTGAAATTGAAGAAAAATGTCTTCAAAATGGGACACCATCAGACCTTGTGAAGTTAAAAAAAAATATGCTATTTGATTAAAAAGTGAGGATTTATTTTATTATAAAGTCATAAATTTCGGTATCAGAAGTTAAGTAAAATTTATTTTAAATAAAAAATGGAAAACAACATTATGATGTTTGATGATATATCAAATTTAATGGCAAGATTAATTATTCAATTTAATGGATAATATAAAATGTAAATAATTCAGATTATGCTCCAAAAAGTTTTTATTCTGATGGAGAAATAGAATAGTTTTATTAAAAAATAGAGAATATTATTGACAAGATCAAATAATATTTTTAAATAGTCATGGATGATTTTAATGCAATTATGGTATATAATTAAAAAAGTGCTAAGATTAAATTTGGATTATGAAAGCATAAGGGTGAGAAAAAATAAGAGTTGTAGAATTTGCAAAAAGGAGAAAATCTTTATATTATGATTTTATTTTTCTCAAAAAATTTAATCACATAAAAATACAACAAAATAGACTTTTTTTTTGCTGAATAGAAAAACATGTTTTGAAGATTATCTAATTAAAAATTTTAATTCAGAAACTGTTTATCGTTTTAGCTGAATGTAAGTTATATGTTAATGCAAAATAAAAGAGATATAAGCTATTAAGAAAGACAGTATTATCAGTGGATATTATTATTAATCTTCAAAAATATTTGAATTAATTTAAGATTGTAAATTATTTAAAAATATTAACAAACTTTAATAATGAATCATTCCCTAGTAATTCTCAAATGAGAACAAAGCAATATATAAAAAAAGATATAGAAAAAATCAAGAAGAATCACATATATAATGCAAAAAGAAATTAATAATGTCTTTAATAATTATTAATTCATTTTTTTATGTTATAACTATTAATTAAAAAAGAAATTATAAATGAAAGAAAAAAACAAGGGAACTGAAAGAAAAGCTGTTTTATTAATGGAAATATTGGTAAAAAGAGGTATGGCATGGTGAAGTATGAAAAATAATTTTATAAAAAAATTATTCAGTAATAAAGAACAAAAGAATAAAATAGCATTTACAATCATACATTTGATTTGTCAGGATGATTTAAATTTTTTAAAAAATTATGCGATTAAATCTGTGAAGACCTAAAATTGTTAGAAAATGATTAAATTATTACTGATATCTAAAAAAAAAAGCAAAAAGTGAAATAAAAAAAATATATATCAAAACCATTTATCAAGTGTCTAAATAATAAAATGTTTGGAACATTGGATGTTTAATGAAAGTTATATTATCATTATTTATATTTATTTAATACTGTTGTATCCTTCTTGTTATATCTATGATCTGAATTTGAATTTAAGTTAAATACAACTTGAAAAAATCAAGTTTTAATCAAATATGCCTTTTTTTTCTCAAGTGCCCAATCCTGATCCAAGTTATTTTTAGCAATTAAATTAATTTCAATAAATAGATCCTAACCATTATTAGCTAGAGAGTAAAATTTAAAAATAAAAAATACTTCAATTTTTTGTCACCTAGAAAAGGCAAGCATTGCCAAATAAAGCTTTTTTTTTTCCACCGATGCTTTGTGGGGATTTGTTGGAAATAAGATTTGCTCTGCAGAGGAGTATGTAGAAGTAGTTTTGCTATATCTCATCATAGCTAATAAATATTGAAATAATTATGTTTATAATAAATAATTATAAATTAAAAAAAAGAATAAAGTCACCTGAACATAAAATCACCCTAAATAGATTACACTGTTATGCATAAATTATCTTGGAAATGGAAATAGTGATTTTCAGATTTATGAATACTGTATTAAAGTAATGTTTTAACAGCTTTAAATATTGTGTTCTCTATTAATCTGTAATAGAAGATGAATGAATAGTGAAAATGTTTATTTTTTTTAAAAACATTTGAAATTTCAATCTATACATCACCATAATCCATAAACAAAAACAGTGTAGCTTAATAATATTCATAAGTTATTATTCATTACAGATATTAATCAAATCATAATCTAAAAAATTCAAGGATTAAAAATGAAAACCATTGATTAAAAATAATTAAATTGAAAATGTGTATAATTAAAAGTGTACAATAAAATATATGAAGAGTAAGTTCATATCTTTGGTTTTGAAAAAATACTGCAATAAAGCATATACTAGAAATGAATACTTATAGATGTATCCATCAGCAAACTACTTTGTAAGCTGACCAACATTAAGTTACATAAATATACAATCTCTGCAACTAATGATTGATTTTGGTGGAGCTTACTATTATAAAGCTTCCAAAAATGTTGTGGAATGGTTGATTGCCAATATAGGATGCAGAAAGTATTGGACTAGATCTTCATATGAATGTGTTCAAAAGATTAATAAAATAAAGATTGATGAAAACCACAAATTTGCATCAATAGATATTAAGGAACTTTATGAATCTGTGCAATGCACTTTATCTATTATCATGGTTCATGACATCTTTGAAAAAATGAACTATAATCATAATAAAATGAAGTTTACTATTGAAACTAATATTGATTGCTGTAGATATAATAACAACTGCTAAATATAAGTTTTATAAAGTAGATTATATTTAAGCTTATAGGGCTACCACTTGGTAATATTATCTGCAGCATTATGATATCAGTATTTGAAGAAATTATTATCTCCAAATATTTAGCTGCTTTTGTAATAAAATTTATATGAGATATGTAGGTGGTGGTGGACTCTTGTATGTTTCTAAACAACACATTTAATATACACAACAATTTTGAACAAAACTTAACATTACAATGGATTATAGAAGCAGAAGATAAATCTAAAGGAATTAATTTCTTGGATCTTTTATATACAAAAAATCATGATGTCCTGGACTATAAAATGATATTAATATTGTTTGGTGTAAGAGGAGCCATTCATCTTAAATTTAGGACACCTATGCAGCACAAACTTACTTAGTTAATAAGCTTCTTACATAGAAACATTAATCTGTGTAAATATGAAGTTGACCATAAGAACAATATAGACATGCATGACAATTATCTATCAATCCTAGTGTATATCTGTAACAAACTAATTAGAATGACTGGACAATTTTATTTAAATAGTAATAAACAATTCCAAAAAAATCTAAAACTTGAATAAGACTTCCATATATTACCAGACTATCTCATAAACTAAAAAACATGCACTGATACTTATTATGTTAGTTTTAGAAACAATCCTCTTTTATTAAATAAATTAATTAATAATGAAAAGAACAGAATACAGCTTGAGAAGGTTCCTCAGGTTATATATAAAACTGCATGCACTGTCCTTATGTGCAGTGCTATATATTACAGTGAATCATGGGCCAATATTTCCATGAGAATAATCCAGCAAAAGCATCTGTACAATAGAACAAAAAAAGAGCTCTGAACACAGATCCATTTTTTCAAACAAGTGTATATCTTAGTCATACATTTGAGCAGCTGACTAATGTAAAAAAAAACATTTTGTGTTGAAAGAAACAACAGAAAGTGCAAACTTAAAAAAGTGTGGCTCTCACTAGAGAGTCCTAAACAATTAATAAGAAATAATCATGTCTTCCATTAACAAAAAATGGAGAATGTAAATATATAATTTACATAATGCACAATAGAATTTAAAGTTGTTTTATGAACTGTGGAACAATTGACCACTATGGATAGTTTATATGTTTATAACATGAACATGAATATTACAGTTTGTGGAAAAAAATATTGAAATTTTTTAATATAAATATTTCAAAGTAAAATAAAATTTAAAGATTCATATAAAATAATTATTAATCAAACAATAATTATTATCAACTTTCTTAAGGTTCATATGTAATTTACAAAAAAGGTATACTAAATAATGAGTTAAAATTAATAGAATTTTATGAAATTTACACACACACATATTAAAAAAAATATTTTTATGACACATATATTTATAATAAGTTATGAATCTACTAATAATGTTTCTGAAAAGTCAGGTATGAATATATTGGCCTGTGATATTTAATCATTATAAATATCAAATTGTCATTAAAAATTTGAAAGAATAATTTTATTTTACAAAATTACTAATATTATAAGCATTTTTGTGAATGTCTTGAAACTAACTGAATTCAAACTAGATCATGTAATCGACTATTAAGATCAATTTTTGCAATTATTTTATTTAGCTTTCAAATTTCTTGATATTTAGTAAAATTATCCCTATTTTATTATTGCAAGTTACATATAATTATCAAATTTGATATCATTGATAATTGAGTGGCTATATTTGTAATAATCAAGTGTTATTATTTGGATATGTCCTAGTTACTCTACCTGATTTTTGAAAGAGAACTTAGCAGATCTACATTAAAGCAAAATAGTCGTTAAATAGCCCATTTTAAGAAAAAAACTTTATCCAACAATCTCAAAAATGAACAGTGAAAGAGGAGTCATTAAACGTAAAAGTAAACATTTGAGTATTTTTCTTTTCTTGTTTTATTTACTAGCTAATTATAGCTAACTAATATTTGTTATAACTAAATAAATGTAAAGTCCTAAACTAAAAGAAAGCAAAAAACATTTTCAAGTTTTCATGTTCATAGAGCATAGCAGATACATAATTACAATGGCGTAACATTTACACACACACACACACACACACTTCATAAGTATTTGAAATATATAAAAGTCAGTCTGGTTATTTATAATGATGATAGCAACTTTATATTATTTCTTTTTGTTGAAATGTAGGTTGAATGCATTTTAATTTTATATTTTTCTCAATGACAATTAGTCGAATTATAACAAACCATAAAAAAAATGGTGATGGTATTTTTTAGTTATCAAAAAATTGTTTTAAAATCTATGTCAATTTAAACATAATTTTTTTTTTTGTATTAAATTATAGATGGCTCTATATTATGAAAAAAAAAGTTTTAAAAGTAACAAACGCCATCTATAATCTAATACAAATTATAATTATGCTAATTTGCATACATTTTAAAACATTTTTTCTTATATATATAAAGTTCTTTACTAAAATTTATTAAGTCTATTTTTATTTATAAAAATAAAATTGTATCAAGTATATTAATTGTTATACATAAAATCAGAAAAATTCAATATTTTTTTTTTGATTCTGCATGAGTAATAACTTTTTACTAAAACAGAATTCATTTCTGTTTGTTGAACATTAGCAAATTTTAAAATATGCAATAGCATGTTCTTTTATTGCTATAAATCCTGTATAAATTTTATTAATGTCTTATGAAATAATGTTATAATGTAATTTCTGGTAACCAAATCAGTTATTTTATTAAATAGCAAATCAATTGTTTAAAAGTAAAAAAACAGATAATAAATCATATTGGAAAACAATTAATATATTTTTTCTAAAAATATTTATAACTTATAAATTTTTACTTTATCTTAAATCTCTTATTTTGAAATAAGACAATTCATTTTGCTCATCTTATATAAGCAATTTTATTTTAAAATCAAATATTTGTTTTGTATATAATGAAGATTTATAATAATATATCATGAATAAAGGAATGACATATGTTGTAGGATTGTATATAATATCATACATTATATTAGATAAGTACATCAACTGAATAAAAAATAATTTGCTTAATTATTTTATACTTGTGACTACATTTAGCATTATCCAGAACAGACTAGTACATCATCACTCCTCATAAAAAGAAAAAAAAAACAATTACTGCATAGTAACAAATTACTTAAGTTCGGTTACAATTATATTAAGAGTAATTTTATGATGATCCAAATTTTTTATCCACTGTTTCAAGAAATACATATATTGAAATACAAGTACTCTCACTAGTAAAAAAAAAAAGTTAAAGATCTTAAATCTCTTTCAAAATTTTTTTCAACTAATAAAAAAAAAAAACAAATTGGTGTACTATTTGATAAATCTAACATAAAAATGCACAATTACTTTTTTCTTCCACACACACACACACATAATAATGTAGATAAAGAAGTAAATTTAACTTATCTATATTAATAAAATTAAAGAACAGTTAATGTTAATTGTTTATTTAAAAAATTATACATAAGATGAATTATTTCCAAAACTGTGTTAATAATGTGTGAAAGATTAGAAATCTTTTTTAAAAAAATATATATTTTTCTGAATATTTTCTTAACTGCATTTATTTATTTAAAAAAACAAATAAGTGAAAAGAAAATTTGAATTTAAGTTGTATATAAGATATATTAATTTATTTAAAAAGAAAACTAAATACATAAATTCAAATTATGTCATAAAAGCTTAAAAATTATTACTTTTTAAAATTATTTGCCATCATATATATTTCTTCTAGAAGAAGAAGAAAAAGAAGAAGGAGGAGGAGGAGAAGAAGAAGAAGAACAAGAACAACAAAAACAATACCAACAACAACATTAATAGCAACATGAAAGAAAATTTCAAATTTAGCTGGAAATATTTTTTTTAAAAAGTAACATAAAAATAGATAAATAATTTCAAATTAAAAATGAATAAAATTCAAAAATCAATCAATTAAAAATACATTTTATGTTTGTCATTAAATATAGCTCATATAGTTCATTTTATTCCTAGGTCTGCCACCGATGATAAAGATAAAAATTTAAATAGTTCAAAATATTCCATGATGTTTCTAATATACTTTTTAAAAAATGAAATTTCATGAAAATCAATATTAACTTTTGGAATTATAAGGCTATAGACACATTATTTCTCATTTTATTTAATATATATATATATATATATATATATATATATTAAATATGAATATATATATATATATATATATTAAATGATGAATTCATAGTATTATTTCCAGGAGCTTCTGTGTAATAAAAATATAATAAATAAATAACTGTTTCAGTACAATAATAAGTACTTTCCTCAGAGTTTTTTTTTTCAAATCTTAAAAATGTGTTGGTGAGATTTAAACTCATTATTTTTTGCCTTTGTTATTTTCTCCTTATTTTCAAATTCTATTGTTAGAGAAGTTTTATCAGCCAATAGCTTTTTCGAAATATTGTTAATTATTTTTAATTCACACTTTTCATTTATGTCTTAGGCTTTTTTAAAAATCTACTATTGAAGATAAAAATAATGTTGAAAAAACAAAACATTTTTTTAAGATTTTGACATATAAGGCATTAGTATATCTACCCAATTTATTTTTATGAAATCAGCTTTGATTTATTTCCATAAATATGAATAATTATCTTTTGAAAAGGCAATGATCTGATTTCTCAGATTAATATCCACTAAAAGTGGAGCTTCAATTAAAAATTATTTTATTATTGTTTCCTTATAAATTAAAACATGAAACCTTATTTTTGTCTACTCACATAATGCTTATTTGAGAGAGAATGCTTTCTCAGAAAAGTAAAGAAATTTTGCTAATGTATTTTAAGCTATAATAATTAAGTTTAACAAATGAGATTAAAACTAAAATCAAAAATACAAAAAAATATGGATGTTACAAATAATAATAAATTTATATATTGAACCAGCCTCCTCCGAACAACCAATAAAAAAAATAACTGCTTCTACTATTTATCACTATTTCATTTACTACCTTCAAATCTATTAATGATATAAAAACTACAATTTAAAATTTAGTACTTAAATTTACAGAAAACAACAAACACTTACCATCGAGAAATAAAATATTAAATAGTATTTTACTATATTTTGTCCTCCTAAATTGCCCTTTCAGAAAATGGTTGGTTTTCAGGTAAAGTGTCAACTATTATCAATAGTGAACTATCAATAATATTCAACACTCAACTACCAAATATACACCAATCAAATAAACACTTTATTTTTATTTTTAAAGAAGAAAAAAAAATCCCTTAGGCACCAGCTAATTACATTAGAATTAGCATGTCTATCTGATCATTACAATTTGGTACCTGAACAATCCCTGCTAGCTCAACTGATTCCAACCATCCACTAACAGGCAAACAAAAGGTATATCCTAAACACTGCCTCTTCTAAGCTACTACTATTTTTTTTAAAAACTAAAATAATTTCCCCGAACCATTTAAAATAATACTTCAATCCTTTAAAACTAATAATAACAACATTATACTGAATACTAAACATTTATAGATTTAACTTAGCGAATCTTTTCTGAAATACTATTACTAATGATTAGATTTTTTTTCCTCCTACTCTTATAAAGAAAATAAATATTTATACTTACCCGCACGTATCAGAAATAAACATAAATGTTTTAAGAAAAATAATTTAAGTGTTTTAATATTATTTTAAAATAAATTAATTGTTTTATCTTATAATGAGACACACACACTTCTTTTTTTAAAGATTTTAAAATAAATTAATTGTTTTATCTTATAATGAGACACACACACACTTCTTTTTTTAAAGATTAAAATAAACATTTTAATATATTACTTTAGCAAATAAATTATAAATGTTACATCATATTTTATTTGCTCATTTTTTTTAAAGTTTTAAAAAAATCAAATCACACATGCATGCATGCTATTGTTTCAAAAATATTATTTAATAGAAGCTGCTTTTACTTATTTTATTATTGCAAATATTAATTTTTTGAAGTTTAAAGTTTATTCTTTTTTTTTTAAGTTTAATTCAAAAAGTTCAAAGTTCTTTTAATAAAGTCTATCTTTATTTTAAAAAGAAATCAGGAATATTTAGATATCAAAGTCAAATAATTATATGCTTTTAAAATACGACAGAAACAGCATAATGTAATTATTTCTTAACTCATCGATGACTGGTAAACTGATTCTTCCATAGATCCTGTGATTAGGTATGATTTTCATGGCTGGTTTGGCATTCCCGCACTCCACTGTCCATTTAGTCTATTTCAACATGATTACTTTCCGAACTAATCGCAGATCTTAGATGCATAGAGAGCGGCTTTCGGTCAACTGCAAATACGTTGGTTTTAACAATGCCACATTTTTTGGAAATATTACTTCAAGAAATATTTTATTAAAATGAGAAAGTCAGACCCAAAAATTATAAAATGATGTGCTATTTATACTGTTTTAAACCATGGAAAACTTTATTAGCAGCAGCATTCTTCATCTCATGAAATAAAATCAGCTTCTGCATCTACTTTTTATTAAAAATTACATACACACATGCACATATATTTATTTCTTTTATTATAAGATAAAACAAAATCTCTTTATTATTTTATTAAAAATTTATTTAAAGAATATTAAGTCATTTATTTATTACAAGACTTTTTTTCTACTTTTAAACAAAAAAAACTTTTATTTTAAACAGCTTATTATTGTAAACAGTGTTTACAGTTTATTTTATTTAATACAAATCCCCCCTCCTCCCTGCTCTTTAGTTTTTACATTTTATTCTCTTAATATTAAATTTTTATATTTTTTAAAACATGGGACTCATACAATTACTTTAATATCAATGTACTTTAGTACATTATCTCCGTCCCTCCTCTGAAACTAAAATATCATTCTGAGCATTTTAGTTTTCCCAGAATTTAAACCTATAAACAATCTAATTTTATTTACTTAACATTTGTTTAACTGTATACGTGTATTCTTATTTATCCACTATAATTTTCATTGCAGTATAATTATATTCTATAACCGATCAGGTGGCTCTTTCTTTCTATCCATTAAATTACTTTTCCCATCCCATTTCCTATCTCGATCTAAAGGTTCCCGAGTGTAATTGACTTGTGTTAAAAAATTCTGCCATCTCATCTATCGAACATCCATCCTTACTTAACATTAAATGCTGTATCTCTGGTTGGCATTTTGTTCCACATAAATCCTGATCATTTGTCCCTCTGACATAGGAAATGCTGTTAATGCCATAAGCTTTGCTGTCTGTTGACAAAAACATTGTGTATGAGTTTCAAATGATTGTGGCATATCACCCACAGTGTACCACCAATTACATGCAGTCCCCTGTAAGTAAGCACTCGCTACCACAACTTTATCTTCCTCTGTCAATCCCTTAAATGAAAACAAACAGCTTAAACTTTCTAAATGCCTTAACGGGTTCTCTCCCGCTTCTGCCTTAAACACTGAAACACTAAACTGCTTTTCCATAAACTTATCTATCCGTAAGTCCTGCCTATCACCAAAACTAAATTCATCACACTTCTGTCCAATCTGTTTTACTGTCTGCTCTATCTTTTTCATCATGTTATTACATATCTTTTTTAATTCAGCCCTTACATTCTCCTTGCTCTCTATTTTCCTTTCAAAATCTTCCAATTCTTTGTCATTACCTCCTTCTATACTCCCTACTTTTAATTAATTTACCTTTCCCTTATTTAACTCCTCCTTTAATTCTTCCATATTTTCTTTTACTTCTAAAACTTCAGTCCTTTCTTCATCCACATCTTTCCTTATTATTCCTACTACTTCCTGACCTACATACATTTTTCCCATTAATTCCTGCCTCATTCCCCTTATTTCTGTCCTAAGTTCACTAATTTCTTGTTTCATTATCTGCTGATTCTGATTTATATCCTCACACATCTCTTTCATCATATCTGCTAACATTTGAAAAACATTTTCTTCAACTAACTGTGGATTCTTAAAAGATATTGCACTTACTTCCAACATAGCCCTTTCTTTACTACCACTTTCTTCCACTATATTATTAATCATATTTAAATTTTATCTAAATACAAAGAAAAATTTATTTCAATGTATGCACAGTCAACCCCCACCCTCTTAGTTCTAATTCTATGCCTCGTGTTCATCTATCTCCCTCATTTGGAGTGCGTCTTCTCTTTTTATCTTAAAAAAAAACAATATGTTTCTACTTTCTAACGTCCACGAAAATCAACTTTTTGTCATACACCAAAACTAACCTGTTCAGAAAAAAATACAAATACTACCAATACCTTTATTAAATTTCTCTTCAGCAAATATCCCCTATTAATATATAACAATGGTAAACTTTGACCCACCATATAAATGACTAACTACAGTTCAAGTTGTTTATCCTATTTAAACAACTAATTTCAAACCACGTTGATTCACCAAATGAATTCTCAACTATGTTTTATAGTAATCTTATCATTTGCTACAATTATTTTCAGGCTCCTTTAAATCTCTACATCAATGTCCAATTATCCTTTACATTGGTCCTACATTAATGTGCAAATGACCATTCAACTATGGTCCTATCATTTAAACAATTACAACTTTTGGGCCATGTTACTGTGCTTAATAAACATCCAACTATCTACATTAATGCACCACAGGCCCCTCCAAACTACAACTATCAGTTTCTCCACTTAAAATGACAACTTTTAAGCCACGTTACTGCACCTAAATAAACATCCAACTATCTATGTTAATGTGCCATCTGCCCCTCCAAACTCAACTTCCATCGGTTCTTCCACTAGAAACATCTAAGTCTCGGGCCACATTAACATGCTACATAAACCAGTTTTGTGCCACATCAATGCAACAAATGAACAGTTTCACATCAGTTGATGCGCCAAATGAACCAGCCTTCTCTGAACAGCCAATAAAAAAATAACTACTACTACTATTTATCACTATTTTACTTACTACTTTCAAATCTCTTAACAATATAAAAACAAAAATTTAAAATTTACTACTTAAACTTATGAGAAACAACAAACATTTACTATCGACAAATAAAATATTAAATAATATTTTGCTATATTTTGTCCTCCTAAATTTCCCTTTCAGAAAATGGTTGGTTTTCAGGTAAAGTGCCAACTATTATCAATAGCGAACATCAATAATATTCAACATTCGACTACCAAATATACACCAATCAAATAAACAGTTTATTTTTATTTTTAAAGAAGAAAGATAAATCCCTTAGGCACCAGCTAATAAATTAGAATTAACGTGTCTATCTGATCAGCACATTTTTGTAACTGAACAATCCCTGCTAGCTCAACCAATTCCAACCATCCACTAACAGACAAACAAAAGGTATATCTTAAATGCTGCCTCTTCTAAGCTACTACTATTTTTTTTAAAAACTAAAATAATCTCCCCGAACCATTTAAAATAATACTTCAATCCTTTAAAACTAATAATAACAACATTATACTGAATACTAAACATTTATAGATTTAACTTAGCGAATCTTTTTTGAAATACTATTATTAATGATTAGATTTTTTCCTCCTACTCTTATTAAGAAAATTAATATTTATATTTATCGCATGTATCAGAAATAAACATAAATGTTTTACGAAAAATAATTTAAGTTGTTTTTAATATTATTTTAAAATAAATTAATTGTTTTATCTTATAATGAGACACACACACTTCTTATTTAAAGATTAAAATAAGCATTTTAATATATTAGTTTAGCAAATAAATTATACACATTACATCATATTTTATTTGCTCTTTTTTTTAAAGTTTAAAAAAAATCAAATCACACATACATGCATGCCATTGTTTCAAAAATATTATTTAATAGAAGCTGCTTTTACTTATTTTATTATTGCAAATATTAATTTTTTGAAGTTTAAAGTTTATTATTTTTTTAAGTTTAATTCAAAAAGTTCAAAGTTCTTTTAATAAAGTCTATCTTTATTTTAAAAAGAAATCGGGAATATTTAGATATCAAAGTCAAATAATTATATGGTTTTAAAATATGCCAGAAACAGCATAATGTAATTATTTCTTAACTCATTGACGACTAGTAAACTGATTCTTCCATAGATCCTGTGACTTGGTATGATTTTCGTGGCTGGTTGGGCGTTCCTGCACTCCACTGTCCATTAAGTCTATTTACTTTCCAAACTAATCGCAGATCTTAGATGTGTAGAGATCAGCTTTTGGTCAACTGCGAATACGTTGGTTTTAACAATGCAACATTTTTTGGAAATATTACTTCAAGAAATATTTTATTAAAATGAGAAAGTCAGACCCAAAAATGATGAGCTATTTATACTGTTTTAAACAATGGAAAACTTCATCTCGTGAAATAAAATCAGCTTCTGCATCTACTTTTTATTAAAAATTACATACACACATGCACATATATTTATTTATTTTATTATAAGATAAAACAAAATCTCTTTATTATTTTATTAAAAATTCATTTAAAGAATATTAAGTCATTTATTTATTACAAGACTTTTTTTCTACTTTTAAACAAAAAAATCTTTTATTTTAAACAGCTTATTATTTTAAACAGCTTTTACAGTTTATTTTATTTAATACAAATTTCCCCTCCCTCCCTTCTCTTTAATTTTACATTTTATTCTCTTAATATTAAATTTTTATATTTTTTAAATCATGGGACTCATACAATTACTTTAATATCAATGTACTTTGGTACAATATATAAAGCTCAGATTTTTTCTATTTATTTATTTATTTATTTTCACTTGTTCTTTTATTCCACTGATGATTTATTTAAAAAAGCCAACAAATATTTAAAATAACTTCTGCAAGATTATGTGAACACATGTACAATATGCAGATTGATTCAATATATAATTTTTAAATATTGAATAAATTATTACAGAATTCAAACATCTTAAAATAGCAAAACAAAAAAAAAAGTCATAAAAAAATAATTAGGATATTTGTGCATATATATCACTATATTATGTTTAATATTTAAATATAGGTATACTTTATATTGCTGGAGTTTGGGATTTGAACCCATATTTTTAAGCTTTATTCAGCTATCTAATTTTTCTCATTCAACCAATACACATCATGACTACACACATATGAAAAACATAAATGGTCTCCAATATACATATTACATGCTGTACCAGGACTCATTAGTTGGTCCAGATCATCATCTTCCATAGATCAATTTATATTAAGATAGCAAACTACAAACTTTAATGGACAGGCTTAATGGTGAAATAGATTGAAGCCTGGACATTAAAGCCTGAAGATTTGCTATCTTAATATAAACTGAGCACTGATTATATATATATATATATATATATATATATATATATATATATATATATATATATATATATATATATATACGCAGGAGGTGATGATCTGGACCAACTGATGAGTACTGATTCAGCATGAAATACATATATTGGAGATCATTTATCATTATCACATGTGTGAGGCCATGTGTATTGGTTGTGTGAGATAGATTGTATAACTAAAGGGAGCTTGAAAGTTAGAGTTTAAATCCCCTATAATTATATTATGTTTAAATTTACATACTTTTTTAAAAAGATTGTGATTTTAAAGCTCTAAGTAGGTAACTAACTATCATTTATTGGATAATTCTCTTAAAATTTATTTTTTCACTTACAAATCATTTTTCATGGATATGATTGCTTAATTTTAATTGATAGCCAAAATTAATAGGTTTTCACTTACAAACAATTTTGGAAAAGTAATTTATTTTAAATTTAGACAGAAAATTTAATTTATCTTAAACACACAGTTCAATAGAAAGATGTACAAAGATTTAGTGTTGCATTTTTAGTTACTTGAATTCAAAAATAACACAAAATAGTTGTATTCAACTTGCATGTTATAAGGAATACTAACACTGGTGTTAAATTTTATTTTGTTTTGATTTTTTTTTATTATTGTTGGGCACTGAAATCATCTCTATTATCCAAATTTATATAAACTCCAGTTTTTCTCTGAAAACTTAGAAAAAAGAATAAGAATTGGATGGAAAAATATAATAAAAACTATTTCCCACTTTGCTTTATATAGCTATTTGTCTGTAACATCACAACTTATTTTTTTCATAATAAATTGTGTAATTATTTATATATTCTTATTGCATCCTTTTAATATTCTTTTCTTATGTCAACTGGAAAATAATCCCTGTGTTATCTTGATAAGGCTGCTTATGGAAATAATACTTATTTATCAAATTATTTAAGTTTACAACTGCTTGATTAAAAAAATATTTTAATTATAGAAGAATTCGTTTTGTATTTTCTGTATGAATTCTTTTTGTTTTATAATTTTAGAAATAATTACAGGCTTTATAAACATTTAAATATTACCTCGATTGTCATTAAAAAAAAGAAATAAATGATTTGATCATGTCCCTTATCTCCTAAGAATTATCTCAAATTTTATTTTTTCAAATTCAAACAAGTTATTTTTTTCATTTTTTTTAGAGAACAATATTTTATTTATATATGAACTAATAATATACACTGATTTAATAATTCAGTCTACAAAGTTATGTATTATTAATGACTATTTTGTGCTTAATAAAGCAATATTTTGATATTTGAAAATTATTGACATGATGACAGTGGTATGTATTGTCTCATTATCTATCTATCTACATATGTGATAATTCATTGAATAATAGATTTCTAAATTGGATATGAATTGGCTGCTTAAAGCAATTTTGAATTTGATTAGAAATTTTGGAGCTCATAACAAAATTAGCAAGCTTTATTTCATTTTTAAAACTCCTGTCAACAGAAAATAATTCCTTAGATAAAAAAAAATATGCATATTTGCAAAAATAAGTGAAAAAATGTATTCTCAACATATTATTATCATGTATAAAATATCTTGGCAATATATCATTTAATAATATAATCTTGAAAAAAATTGAAAAGTGTAATGCATTCCAACCAAAACTGAAATTAAAAGTTCATTGAAAATAGCTACTTAGATTATGTCAAACTATGTTTAAAATTATGAGATTTAGTTATGAATTCAAAATTATACAAGTGATTGCAAACTGAATGGACTATTTCTTAGCTCATAAAAAAGTTTTCCAAAACTATTACCCACCTCTGTCATATTTATATCTCTTACCTTAATGATAAAATTTATTTTTTAGAGATAATATTTTGAGTTCTTATTAAAAATAATCTTTAAATTGCATTATAATTTTGATCTATTCTATTATTTATTCAATAATACCAAGAAAATACTTATTTGAATCAAATGATTTAAACTAATAATAATAATAATAATAATAATAATAATAATAATAATAATAATAATAATAATAATAATAATAATAATAATAATAATAATAATAATAATATAATAATAAATAATAATAATAATAATAATAATAATAATAATAATAATAATAATAATAATAATAATAATAATAATAATAATAATAATAATAATAATAATAATAATAATAATAATAATAATTCAATTCAATTCATTTATTTAAGTGCTAAACAACAGCATAAAGCCAATTACAGCTTGCACATACAATAAAAGTGAAAATAAAATATTTAAGTTTAATAAGATTACAAAATTTCTTATAATCAATGTCACACAGATTAAGGGTACTCCCAATCTGATTATGTAAAGTGAGTAACCTAAATAAAGAAGAAAATTTAAGAATATTAGAATGACATGTTTGAATCTGATATACACAAATAGACCTAGTATCATAACTCAAAGACCTAATTGAAATAGTTGAAACTATATCTGATAAAATAACTTCTTTATTAACAATTTCATAAAAATATTTCAAATCCCTATACTTTCGTCTAGATGAAACATTAATCATTTTACCCTCCCAAAAAAACATATTTGAAAAATTTCTTAGAAATAGACTGCAACAAGTTACATCCTTGCCAAGAACTAGGGTTCCAAATTATTGAACCATATTCAATAATAGGAAGAACCAATGATAAAAACAATTTCCATTTAGTAACATTACTGAACTGATAACCATGTCTAAGAATGGCACCCATAACTTTGAAAGCCATACCAACAATCATTTTTCTTTTCCCGCACTTTTTTTCTATAGTATAAACCTTTGGCTATTTAATGTGATGTTACAACTCAATGTTTGATTTCTAGCATTATAGTTTTTAAATATTGTTTTTTACAATTATAATACTGATTTAGTATATAGCATTGATAGACCGGACTGAGATTTTTAAAATAGCATTTATTATTTTTCTAGTGATCGCTATATTTTAACGCCTTTTTGTAAATATCATTTACGATTTTTTTTTAAAAATGCTTTAACATAGGGTTAATCGTTTAAGATTTACTATTGCAATGTTTGATTATGACTATATATATATAAATTAGCATTTTTGGTTTATTTCAAAGTATTTTTAAATTTTCAATGTTCACTTCTTTTCCTTATATAGCATTGATAAACCAGACTGAGATTTTTAAAATAGAAATTATTATTTTTCTAGTGATCACTATATTTTAAAAGGTTTTTGTAAATATTGCAATGTTTGATTATGACTATATATATAAATTAGTGTTTTTGGTTTATTTTAAAGTATTTTTTTAATTTTCAATGTTCCCCTCTTTTTCTTTTCCCACACTTATTTGATAGTAGCACCTTAGGCTATTTAATGTGATATTTTCCTACCATTTTTTTAAGTGTAGTCCCTTCCCAACACCTTTTTTAATTATAGTGCCTCAGGTGTTTTATTTTTTTGAAAAATGAGTGTTTCTAGTCGATGACATTTATCGCTTGCATGTGCCAGCAGTGTTTTTGGGTGTTTCCAAATTCAAAATGGCCACTGAGTGCATACTATATCAGCACCAATGTGATCTCCAACTTATGTAAAATTAAAAACTGGATCAGAGAGACAAGGCTACATATAATAGGTCTCTTTAAACCAAGATATGTGGCATCACAAGTAGATCCCAGCAGATATCTAAATACTGACAGGGTTCTGTGCATGATCCAAGGATACCATGTCTCCCATGGAGACACTGGCCTAGTAATTACCAATATCTGCCCATTCATAACTTTCAAAATAATACATATAGATTCACATGTATTAATTGTTATCTTTTATCACAAAATCATCACAATCAATATAGTCTTCATCTACATGCCAATACAAAACACAAAAATTGAAACAATAATATCAACCATAAATTCAAGGCTAGCAACCACAGGAGACCTGACAAATCTAGTCGGTGACTGTAATGCAATCATACCAGGAATTTACAAAGAAATGGATACACAGAATATCAGTTCCACTTATGAGTGCCCAATGTTTTCTGCCAGCAGATGCAATATCATTTCACAATGGTCAGTTTGCATCTTTAATTGATCTATGTTTTTATTCACCCATATTACATCATTTCATTAAGATTAAACTTATCCCAACAACCTTTTCCAATCACTCTGGCCAAATGATCACAATCAGCATAAATAATATACAGAGGACCACACTTCCTATCACAAGAACAATCAGAATCTTACTACTTGCAACTACAACTGAAATTCTGTTTTCAAAATCTTATATAATGCTAAACAAAATTTAATCAATGAATGTCATACAACAGTATCAAGCTTTCATAAACATACTATCATTTAACATAAACCATTTGGTTAGAAACAAGCCACTGCCATCATATATATATATATATATATATGCTATGTAATATATATATATATATATATATATATATATATATATATATATATATATATATATATATATATATATATATATATATATATAAACTAAAACATGAATATGATAAGGCTAGTGATGGTCTCAAAGATTATTTAAAAATTAAGAAAAGTAAGATGTGTATCATGGAACAACACAACATGGACATGGAAATATATCAAATGGGCACTGGGTTATGTACCTGAGATAAAAGTGCCACTGGCTATTCAATGTAGTAATGATAATTTTGCCGGGCATAACATGATTCTGCCAATATTTAAATACTTCCAAAACAAATTGCAAACAAACCAAACAACTCAATATGACAATCAAATGTTTGGCACAATCGAAGACCAACCCATATTCAAAAAAGAAATCTTCATTAAAAAATAGAAAATATGAGCAACTCATGTCACCCTGGACCCCCTGGAATAACATTAGTTGTGCTAAAGCACTTAGGATGGTTTATGGCAAACTACCTTACTAATTTGGCCAATTATCTGTTCCAACAGGTTATAGACATGCAGGGAGTCTACCCCATTGCAGTAGTTCCATATAACAAAAAAAGACAAGTACTTCTACTCTAGATGAATTAAGACCCATTTCAATGGGTCCTCTACCAATAAAAATTCTAGACACGTAATAAAAGTTATGATAAAGCCATACCTACTACCCATCATCTCAAAAACACAATTTGCAAAAAAAAATTCATCAACTATACAGGAAACCTTCCTATTTAAAGCTTTAATGATAACTGTTAGAGAGAAAAAGAAATATGGTACAGTGGTGGTGCAAATAAATATAACATCAGCATTTGACTCAATCAAAATTCCAGTTCTATTGCAGATGCTAAAACAGACAGACATTCCTAGGAGATTATTATATATAACAGCAAATCTCTTAGTGAACTGTGAAATACATATCACGGTGAATGAGAGAAACTCACCATCTTTTGTCCCCACTCAATCACTATCGCAAGGATTCCTTCTTAGTGCATTGCTGTTTGTTTTCTACATTAACCATCTCATTGAGAAAATCAACCAAACATTTGAGGAAATCAACATACCTGCAGCAGTGCAACAAGTAACATCCCAAGCTTACATGGATGATATCACAGTCTTCCTGACATCCAAAAAACAGATATCTAAGCTACAAAAGATAATCAATAATTATTCAACAGAATATGGGCTTAAAATGAATACAATCAAAACTTCAGCCTGGTCCATATACACAGTAAGGCAGTGCAAATCCATGTACATAGGAAATCCAAGCTCATTCCTGGGATTTCCATTATATATGGAAAGCACAGGAATGAAATGCAATATACAGAACAAACTGAAAGAAAAAACTGAAAAAATTACATCCCTAGCCAAAGCATACTTATCAATACATTCAAAGATACAATTGATTAATATATTAATCACAACTAAAATAGCATATTATATATCAATAATTTTTTTTTTCAAAGAATTCAAATCCAAGATAAACTCAATGTGTAATCAATTCATTTGGTTAGGAAAAACAGTCGCAATTTCCATAAAAAAATTTAGAAAACCAACAGATATAGCTGGACTGGGCTTACACGATATCACCATCCTTCACATACAAAAACTTAGAAATGTAATAACCACAACAATCAATTTCCCAAAATTAAACCTCTACTATAAATAACCCCTACAGATAGACCATCACCCAAGGGTTCATATATTGAATTAATGATATACCAATGTAAAATAGAAAAAAAAATCCCAGATCAGTACATACAGAAATACAAACAACAATGGAGACAATAACACAACACCAATAATAGGAATAACCATAAAAAAAATGTTAAATATAAAAATGGACATTGGAACCAAGGTTTTTTGATTTTGTCCTGGAAATGAACCTGGATGCACTACCAACTACCAATTTTCTATTCCACAGAAGGATGTACATATCTATTGATCCTTTCTGTGGATTATGTCATGAAACAGAAGAAAGTGGAAGCATATAATGGACCACTGTAGAGGACTAAATCAAATAAGAAGCATAATACAATATATATACAGGAAAAACAATACCAGGATTGGACAATTAATGGAAGTTTATAAAGGCAAATCAATACCCACCATCAGAGCAGCAACATTTCTACTGTATACTCTGTGGTGCATCAGGTGCAAATTTCTAATTGGGAAAAACACTAGATGACATCCTTCAACATTTCAAAACAAGCTAATGCAGATACAAAGTAGGGACAAATTGATCACACCACCAGACATATATGCAACCACTTGGTCCCTGATCAAGCAAAGATCAAGCCTATAATGGAGCTTCAGATGGCAAGAATTATGAACAAAGACTATTCATTTGATTGTAACTACACAAATTAACTCATGTACAATCTATAAATCTATTTTATCAGTGTATTTTTTCTGGTGATACCATATGTAATCTACTTATTGTGCAATAAAGTATATTGTCGAAATATTATTATTATTATTATTATTATTATTATTATTATTATTATTATTATTATTATTATTATTATTATTATTATTATTATTATTATTATAATAATAATAATAATAATAATAATAATAATAATAATAATAATAATAATAATAATAATAATAATAATAATAATAATAATAATAATAATAATAATAATAATAATAATAATAATAATAATAATGTGATCTTGATTATATTTTAATTTTTCAGCATTCTCTATTTAGCTACAATAAATAAAGAGATTATAAAGTCATTTGAACTCTATTTTGCATTACGTTAGATACATATCACTTGAAGGAAAAAGTAGTGCAACTTTTATTACTATGTTTGTATTATATCTGCTTAAAATAAATGTAATATTGTCAAGCGTTGGTAGCCGAGAGGTCAGCACAAGCTCCTTTCCAAGCAAGCAATTGCTTGCAGACAGTTGTAGCAGGTTCGCTTCCCGGCCGATGCTTTGACATATGGGGGGAAAAAATGTAATATTAACAAGAAATAATAGTTTCTCCTATTCTAAAGATAAAAAAAAAAGACTGTAGAGATATATGGAGCTAAATCTTAATTTTAATTATTATTTATCACTAACTTATTATCTGCATTTTATTAAATGAAAATATTATTAAACAATATATACAAAGAAATATTATTTTAATTTACATATTTTGGGCCAAATAGAGATATATTATATTTGACAGATATTAGCAATTGCTTTCTTATTTTTAAAATTAAAAAAAACAAAAAAAACAGGAATGTTATATGTAATGTATGCAAAACAAAAGTAAATAATAAATAGTAAGGAAGAAAATATTAAAAGTTACTTCGAATTAAAATTATCCCTTTTTTTCATCTTTTTTTTATTCTCAGTTTGAAAATAATAAAATCAAAAGTAGAAAACTTTTCTTCATGTCTTTTTTTCAATCAGTTTAGAAAACAATTTGATTTGATTTTTTCATTTCAATAAAAATTTTATGAACAATAAATAGTGATTACATACTAATAAAGGATAAATAAATGAATAAATTGTACAATAATATGATTATATAATGTTCTATATGTCATCTGGCTAGATTATGTTATGAGAGCACAATGTTATACTCTTATGTGGTTAGGTATAGTAAAGAGATTCTAAGAACTTGTTTTAATGATATTAGCATTTTTAATATAGACATGAATATTTTCTTTTATAAATGACTATTCTATAATGCTGGGTAGGTGGGAATTGATAATCAGGAAAAGGAAAGAGCAATTAAAGACCAGGTGTCAGCAAAGACTTTACTGGAGGCAAGGAGCTGGTCACGTTTCTTGATTTTTTTGAGTGTTTGATAAAACAATGGTATGATTTGTGTGTGTGTGGGGGGGGGGTAATTCAATGAGACTTTTGCATCTCACTATCCATATGGAATAAAGAACAAAGGTAGAAAGCCTTATTATTGAAAAAAAACCATTATGAATGGCATTTTCAAGTGAGAAAATCATATCAGGTCTTATGTTGGAGTTGATTATAATTATATCTTTCAGAGTTTTAAGTCTTGGGCACCGGTGTATAATATGGTCTATGGTTTCATCTTCACGAGCACACAGACCACATATAGGGTCAATGCTGGTAAAACCTCTTCGGTGATAAAGAAACCAATTCATGGGTAGCGCATCAAGATTTATTTTAATGATGAAGTCAAGGAATTTGGGTTCCAGACTCCATCTTTTGAAGTGTGTAATGAGTCTATGATTGGTTACTTTTAGGCTGGTTTTAATGGGTTGTTGATTATAGTTGATTATATTGTATGCTTCCCATAAGGTGATTTTTTGGTTAAGGTTAAAGGGTATTATCGGGTTATAAAGTTGTAGTTGTTGTATTAGGGATGCTATTCATGAACTGGAAAAGGGTGGATTTTTTTTTAATTATGACAGACAATGTCTGAAAAAAGGAATCTATTGTTAAGTAAAAGATAATACATTGCTTCTCTTGAGGCCTTAAAAATATCCACTTCATGAATATTCAAGAGAGTAAATGATCATGAATGGACTGCTCTAATAGACATTAGATAGTATGGTGAGTTTGTACTTCAAAGTTTAACATTAAAAACATCATGTTTTTTTTTCAATTGCCTGATAAAATTATGAAATGTATCATGAGAATAACGAGAAGAGATCGTAAGTGAAATTATGTGGGTGAGTGAATAAATAGGTATCATTGATATCATTGAAATAATTAAGTTTTAAATGAAACTGGACTTGACACATTGATAGAAAAAATGACAATACATGATTAACTATAAAAGACCTAAAAATAAACCATAGTTAAGATGGATGATGTAGGAAGAAAGATTTTTAGTATGATGTACAATGAATAATGATTGAAATGTGGCCACACATAAAAGTCACAAAATGAGTTGACAACCCAGATAGATTGGATGATAAAAATAGAAATTGATCCAGCAATAGTCTTTTTAGTGGAAATATTTGTCTAAAAGATTATTAATTTGTCTTTTTATAAAATAATATTTATTAAGGCTATAACCTTAAGACTTTGCTGCATCTGAAAAAACGACAGTAGGGACCTCTGCAAATCTTTAACACAAGATTTATTTAAAAGACAAGAGCAACCAAAAAATAAACACTCGTTTAAAAATATGAATTTTGAACAATATTATAACAAACACATTATTTAGATATTTTGAATAATAAATTCTTAGCCAAAAATATTTTAGGTACATGAGAAAATTGTGATCGTTTAAGATTTAATAAAAATAAAGTAACAGATTTAGATAACTATTGCAGACCAAAGCTTTTTTTGCATTTTCCCCATAAACTGTTAACAATGATTGTAGAAATAGATTTTTAAGAAAGGTGATTGTCTTTTCTTATTTTTCGATATAAATATAATCACTGAAACATTACAATAGAGACAATATGTGGGCCACTAAAGTTTTATATTAGAATTCAAATATTTTACAAGACCTAAACAGAGATCTATTTGAGATGAGTGGATAACAAGAAATTTTTCTAATGATGTATAGATCAAAAATATAATAAGATTTAGAAATCTTCATCCTACACTGAATTTTTAACCAGAAATGCTGACAAATGTAAAAGGCTCATTACAATCTATGTTGCAGTTTTTTGAAATAGTAGACTAAATTGTGTAATGTAGAAAGCAAGCAATAGTAATGTTTATTGTTTGAAAGATTGATTCTTATATTTTGTTAGTAGTATCCTATTATCTATTTACTCTGTCAACTTTCATACTGAGAATTTAATATATATATATATATATATATATTGAAGCAGTCGGATCTGACTTCGATCCTAGCTTCATGACATCTAGCCATAAGCCCACTTCAAACCCTAGTACTAACCTTAAATTTCTGATGCAATGGGGCTTTATACATTCAATAAATCGTTTGAGTTTAAATTAATCAATGCTATTAATAAATTCATAATAAAATTATTCATGAATTTATATATATTATAACTGCATGGATTGTGCATATATATTTGTAAATATTCAGATATATATAATTGTTTGAACGTTTCATGGCGTCGGGAATGTTTATTTCACTTTTAAATAATTTGTTAAAATTTTAATGATTAAAAGTTACATTCTTTCGATAAGCTTTCAGATTTTCCCTTTCCAAAACAATGGTTAAAGTTTTATTAATTAAAAAAAAAGATAAGTATTTAAAATGTAAGGATTCCCTAATTAAAATCGTTTTTAGATTTAAGAATTCATTTTCTAATTAGAAAATGAATTCAAGTTAATGAGTTTGAAAGCCTTATCGAAGGAATGTATCTAAAAACAACCAATAAATTTTGTAACATTGATAATGAAAAAAGCGCTAGCCCAAAGGCATCAAATACCGTATATATATCTCTGAAAAGTTTGGAGAGGGAGAAGCCATCTTTGTTGTAGAGAAGTGCCATTCAAGTCTGTGCGTTTTTAAATTATGAAATGAAATAGTGTTTCGATCATGGTGAAGGGCTAAAATGTCAGGATTCTGGCTGCAGTTCCTGAAGTCCCCTGAAAATCTTCAATGAAGCAGCTAAATCCTTTCCGGACCAATCATGCTGACAAAATCAAATAAAATGCTGTTCAAGTAATCAATTAAATGCGTGCCTACATTTTACCAAACCGGACGTGTAAATTAAGGAAACCAGCCCTGGAAGAAATGGGTAATCTATTTCCATAATGAACCTTAAACTTTCTGGCCAGTTTCTGAACTTTACTTTACACTCCTTTAAGAGCTGTTTTCATCCTTTAATGTAATAATCTCTGTGTAACACCTTTTATTTATGCTATTATAAATTAGCAAATCTCTCAATCTCTAGTCTTTAAATTTAACTTTCCTTCCTTACTATGGCAGTTCATTTACTATACTATATATATATTTTGTGTGATTTATTAATGTTGTTTATTTTTAATTATATGCCAATAATCTTTCGACTCGATAAACTCCTTTGTTCTATTTGCCTTACACAAAAAATATAATATTAAATCTGATAATAATTATCATCCATTAGAACTAGATTTATACAGTTCTATCAATCATCGAGACAAAAGAAATTATTAAATGTTTGTTATTTTTATAATTGGCTAATAATAAATTATTAGCTCTGTTTTGAATTTATGCCCCAGCTATTTTCTTATGTTTACCAATATGTATTTATTCATATATATATAATGTTAAAATATTTTTGCAAAAGAGCTGATAAAGGTATCAAATATATTCTAATTCAAATTTCTATTTTCTTTTAAAATTCAGGAAGGGCGATGTTTGGGATATAATTAATATGATTTACAAATACTTTAAAATAATTTTAGTTAAAAGCTCATTTGACTTTAATTAAATTGATCAAGTCTTCATGTAGAGCATTCTATAATTGGGTTTTATTTTTCAAATGGTAACTCTCAAGTCATCATCGTCGAACGTTGATGACATAGGGCAATCTTCTGCTTCATTAGGCTTGTCAGTGATAATATTTCTATTATTTTAAATTATCGAGGAAGAAAGCACTTTCTCCCCCACTCATGTTATATTTGGAACATCAAAGGCTCATAGTTATGACTCTGCCTGGCTCTCCCGTGTTCCACATCTACTAAAAGGGCATAAGACTTGTCAAATACAAGCCGTTATACTACTTTTAAATCACCTCTCCTTAAAGGGCAGTAAGACTTGTGAAATTCAAGCCACCATAGGACTTAGATCATTGACCAGATATTATCTTTCAATTTCATTTTATAGCTCATACTTCGTCAGCATCGTTGCCTCTCTGTTCCGGTAAAGCCTGCTCTGATGCTCGTAATTCATGACGAAGTAATTTCAATTAAAGTCGAAAAAATTCTCAATTATCTCAAATTAAATAAGTTTTCTAATAAAGGTTAAATTTATGCCCTAAATACATATCTTGCTCTTCATGAATGGATCTGAGAATGTGAAAATAAATCTCACATTCTTTTGTATGAAATTAGAGTAATAATGTCCTTTACAAATGAATACCTTTATCTACCTTTATTTTCTTGTTGGGGGCATAGACATAGCATTCCAAAATATTGCGTAATACTCATTGGCATATAATAAGGACCGCAACTCTTATTATAATTATAAACTTTGTTAAAGGCTAGAGGTGATTAATATAATCTTTATTTAAAATTCAGACAAAACAAACTATTATTATTAAATATTTTCTAAACTCACTTGATTTCTTAGTTCTTAATTCTTTTATAATTGTTTTAAATGTTAATGTCCGCTGTCTGTGTTGGCAACCCAAACATATACATATGATTCGATTTAAAATTATATTTAGTCAATTAATTATCCGATATTAGAGTCAGTTCAGGGGTCTCTAATCCTCACCAACTGTTGAGCTAGTTTCTTGGCACATAGCACTGTGCCATCAATTTAGATTTCTGCTAGTCTGACTTGGTGAGTTGGGTTTGAATTCAGTTTGAACTGCCTGAGTTTGGATCCAACTTGCGTTCAGGTGGTGGTGTTTTTTTGACTGGTACAATATATATATATATGTGTGTGTGTAAATATATATATATATATGTAAATTTATACATAAATATTAAAAAATACAGTACTTAAAAGGTTATAAAAATCTATCTATAACCTCACTTAGAAGCGCTTTCAACTATCTTTGTGTTTTTATCAACTAATACTTTTAAAATGTCAGCTTTCCCATAATTCCATGATGTCAACCTTCCCATAATCTGTGATCTTAATGTTTTCTGCTTGCCTATTAATTAAATTTTGCTTGTATTTATATATTAACATCGCTTCTTTAATTTTTCTTTTATTATTATTTCTTTCAGTTTCCAATATTTTTACATTACTATAATTAAAATCAAAACCACATATGCATGATTTATTATGGTCATAAAAGACAGAAGCTAATAAATTATCATTATTTTTATAATTTTGTTTTGTATTTTGAACCCTTTTTAATAATAACAAGTGCTCTTTCGCTCTGTTTTCCAATGTGCACCTTGAATCACCTATATGTCCACTGTTACACCTACATGTCTATTTGTAAATGATATAATTTTATTTGTTAATAAAGTCTTATCATTTGAATTATTTATCAATTTATTCAATGTAGGTGGTGCATAAAATGTAATATCACATATACCTAGATAAATTTTCTTAATAAAACTTGCCTGTTGATTTGGTATTGATATCCAAAATTTTATATAAGAAGAATTAACATTATTATTAATATTATTTTTATATTTAGAATTAAAATTTTTAACAGTATAATAAACACAATCATAATTATATCCAACGTTTAACAATTCATTATAGTAAATTTAATCTGATAACTCTTGCAAGATTTCCTGCAGCTTTAAAGCATTATTTGCAAAAAAACAACTATATCATCTGAAAAATCTAAATGATTTAAATAATCTCTATTTATTTTTTCTTCTTATTTCACAAAATGCTTCTTACAATACTTCTGTAAAAAGTTTTGGAGATATGAAAACTTTTACAGCATTTTTTTTTACATAATATTAATTTTGTTGTACATTAAAAGTGTTTATGTCATGTTACTGGATTTTAAATATGAACTTAGTTATATTTGAAAAAGATAAAATAAAATGTTTAATTAAATTTAAGTAATTAATATTTAACTGTAGATAAAAGTGTATTTTAATGTTGTTTTAAGAATTTCTAAAAGAAAAATAAAAAAAGAATTTATAATAAATTAAAATTAATTAATAAAGATTGTTTGCTTTATTAAATAAAAGATTTGCCTCATGAGTAATAAATAATCATGTAAATGATAAACTAAAAGATTTACATTATAATTCAGATAAATTAAAAATTTAAATTAAATTAAATTTCTTAATGAAATAAAAGCTTCTCAATATTAATATATAAATGTGTGGGAATATACATATATGCTATGTAAAAAAAAATATTATCCATTTTTGAAAATAAATAATATTATTAGTTAAATATGAAATGATTGTATAAATTTTTGTATTTAAAAACTATCAACTTATGTCAAATCAATACAAAAGAAACTGTTGTTATATCATTACCTAATTGTAATATATTTAATAAAAACAAAAAATTATAAAGTAGTGAGGAGTTATTTTAAGTAATATTAATAAATGAAAATATAATTCAGGCTCTATTATCAGTATGTTATATATTTGATGTATTGCTTGTGTTAAAAAACACATGCAGTGATGGAAGAGGAAAAAGTCAAAGTTTTGTATATATTTCTGTTGGTAAAGAATTAATTTTAATTCTTCCAATCAACATTTGAAGTCAATATATTTTGCTGAAAGCCATATCAGTTTTAATAAACCTAGAGATTACTTTAGCATATATGTGTTCTATTAAATTGCCTTTTAAGAAATATTGTTTTGGCTTAGATATTAAATTGATGTTATTAAAAAGTTTCATAAGTGACTAGCTTTATTTAATAGAAAATATTTAATAGTCTTACATTATTTTCTTCTTAATAATTTTATCAATTAACTCTTTGTGTGTTTGATTGTAGCTCTGGTATATTTAAATTTTAAAAGCATACATTGGACAATATTTATTTTAACCATTTATTCTTAATTTCATGAGTATTATTAAGGAGATTAAAAATTCTGAAATATGGAATTAATTTAGCATAAACAGAATTTCTCAAGGATTGAAAAAAATTCATTCCCAAAACATTTGCTCTTAAAACCAGAAAGATATGCAGACAGCTATTAATTCTCGAGTATGTGATGTGTTTTGAATATATTGTTAGCATTCTATTAGGAAGAAAAAAATATTATCAAAGTGAACATTAGTCTTACACATATTAATTTATAGTGAATCTAATATTAGAGAAAGTCATGCCAAGTTAATATAATAATAAAGAACCACTAAATATGGGGCAGAGAATACTTAGATTTTAAGATTTAAATAATTTGAGAATAGAAGTAGTATAAAAGAATAAAAAAATTCAAGGTCAACATCAACTTAATTGTGATAAAAATAACATTCATATGTCTTATGAAATCAAAAATCTTGTGGCAATATAAATTATGATAGAAAATAAATTGCAAGTGTAAATTTCTCACATAGATTAAATATTTATTATTAAGTTTCTGTTCAATTAATTTTGTATTATCTGAGAAATAGTTTCATGTAACAGAAATAACACGGAGTTCCACAAACTTTTGATTTAAGCTGAAAATAAATTGTTACATATGGACGTTTATATAATAGAAACAGAGAAGTAGAAAGTAGAGATGAAATTAGGAAAAAAAAAGAAACTAAAATAATTACTTATAATTATTACTATAGCCTTTATTATTAATATTATTATAATTTTGATGGTACCATAATCTCACATTAAAGCTAAAGATATGTTTTAAAAAATATTAGGTTTAGTCTAAATTCACTTTTTTTTAAGTTTTAAAAGAACCTAGAGGCAAATAATAATAGAAATAAATAAAATAAGGAATCAAAAGAAATGTGATCATGTCAAATGGTGTTACAATATATAAATACATTGAAACTGTTACATTAAATATTGAGACTCTTACTATATGTATATTGTAGCTATAAAATATAGGGATGGGGGTGAGAAGAAATGAAAAATATGCACAAAAATCAACATCAAAAAACAAAGTAATTAATATACAAATAAATAATATAATATAGCCACCAATACATGGAAGCATCCAAATGAAGGTACAGCAGAATTGGATTATATTTTGACTAATAGGAAATACATATTTCAAGATTGTAATGTTCTTAATAAATTTAACACGGGAAGTGATCATCAATTAGTAAGGTGTAAGATACTTATTAATGTGAAATTAGAGAGACAAAAATTATTAAGAAAAACAATATTTACAGTTGATATTCCTAATCTTCAGAAACATTCTAATGAATTTAAATTAGAACTTAGAAATCAGTTTCAAGTATTAGTAGATTTTGAGCATGATTCAGATTTGAATGAAATTAATATGAAAATAACTGATACAATTTTAAAAACTGCAACAAAGATAGCTGGTAAAAAAAAGCAGCAATTGACCAATAAAATTTCTACTGAGACTAGAGAATTTATGAAGAAAAGAAGGAATATGAAGATATACAAAAATGATGCATTAAAAATAATTGAATATCTCAAATTTTGTAAAATGGTGTGGAAAAGAGTTGAAAATGATATAAGAAAGTATAATTGTGAACTAGCAAGGAAAGCAGTATAAGAAAATAAAAGTCTTAAGAATGTAAAACAACATTTTGGTATTGGTAGGAAATTTATATCTGCAATAAGAAAAAAAGATGGAATTGTTACTAAAAAGAGAGATGACATCATGAAATTGGTACAAGAATTATATAGTAATAAAGAACAAGTACCTCCAATATCTATTACATCTTCCAAATTGCCCAGAATTTTAAATGAAGAAGTGAGACATGCAATTAAATGTATGAAGAAGGAAAAGGCTCCAGGTAATGATGGGATTATAATTGCTATATTAAAAGAATCAGGTGAAGAAATAGAAATTTTTTTAGCAAAGTTATATACCAAATGTGTAAATGATAAAAATGTACCAGATGATTGGAAGAATGCAGTAATAATATTAATATTTAAAAAAGGTGATAAAGTAAGATATTAGGAATTACAGACCTATCAGCCTTTTATCAGTTTTATATAAAATTTTTACCAAGATAATTACAACTCGTCTACAGAGAACATTGGATTTCCACCAACCAAGAGAACAAGCTGGATTAAAAGTGGTTTTAGTACAGTAAATCATATCCAGGTGTTGAGAGAAGTTATAGAAAGGACAAATGAATATGAGTTGTCACTATGTTTTGGATTTGTAGATTATGAAAAGGCATTTGATTCTATAAACATTTCTTCAGTGATTAAAGCATTGGATCATCAAGGTATAGATCCAGGATATTGTCATATTTTGAAGAAAATTTATAAAAATGCAACAGCAACAATTAGATTACATAATGATACTGGGAAAGTCAACATTGAGAAAGGTGTAAGACAAGGTGACTCCATATCTTCAAAACTTTTTACAGCAGTGCTGCAAAAAGTATTTTGTGGATTAAAATGGGAAACTAAAGGAGTGAAAGTAAATGGAGATTATTTAAGTCATTTAGATTTTGCAGATGATGTAGTTGTTTTTGCAAATAATGCTTCAGAGCTGCAGGATATGTTGCAGAAATTATCAGATCAAAGTAGGAAAGTAGGACTAAAGATAAATGTTCAAAAGACTAAAGTAATGTTTAATCGATTTGCTCAAAATATGAAAATAAAGATTGATTATGATGAATTAGAACAGTGATCTTCAACCACCGGTCCGCGGCCTGGTGCTGGGCCATAGAAGTTTTTTGCTGGTCCGTGCTAGACTGGCAAAGTTTTTAATAACAAAATAATAAGATTTTAAACTTTTAATTAATATAAACAATTTTTATTTATTTTTTTTATTGCACTTTTACCTGATTAAAAAAAAGAAACAGAACAAAATCTAATCAGTCATACATAAATTAATTTGTTTTTCTAATTAACACAGATGTTTATGGGGGGAGGGGTAGAATTAAATATTTTATTACTTTTCTAAAAAAATTCAAAATTAAAAAAAAAAAAGTTTTTTATTATACAAACTCCATATATATATATATATATATATATATATATATATATATATATATATATAACTTCATTTAAGGCTAAGCTGTTTACATCTTTAAGAAAATTTATCTCTAGACTTCTTCTGGTCCATGAAACCTTATCCTTATTTTTGCCAGTCCGTGAAATCTTATCCTTATTTTTACTGGTCTGCAGGTTGAAAAGGTTGAAGATCACTGAATTAGAAGAAGTTAACAGTTACAAATACCTTGGTCAGATTATTAATACAGATGGAAACATAATGGAAGAAATTAATCATAGAATTAAACTTGGTTGGAGTGATTTTGGTAGAAATAACTTGATACTAAAAGGAAATATGCCTATGTGTTTGAAAAGAAAGGTTTTTAACAAATGTGTTTTACCAGTTCTTACTTATGGATCTGAGACTTGGACACTTAATAGAAGAGCAATACAGAGACTTCAGACCACTCAAAGAAGTATGGAGAGATGTATGTTGGGAGTAACACAAAGAGATCAAAAATGCAATGTATGGGTAAGAGAACAAACAGGTGTTACTGACCTCATTGAAAAAATTAAAAGATTGAAGTGGAGTTGGGCTGGTCATATTGCTAGAAGAGATGATAATAGATGGACAATTGAAATTTTAAACTGGATTCCAAGAGATTGTAAAAGACCCAGAAAGAGACCACATGTGAGATGGATGGATGAAATAAGAAAGTGTGCAGGGGTGATGTGGAGAAGAGAAGATGAAGATCAGAGAAGATGGATTAAACTTGGAGAGACCTTCATCCTGCAGTGAATTGATAATGGTTGATAATGATGATGATGATGAGTCACCAATAATCACTATTAAACAGATAATCAACAGTCTTAGCATTGACAGTAACACTTTGTGACTAAATTTAAAAGAGATGTACACTAAATTCTTTGACTAATTATCATCTAAACAATGGAAAACTTGATGCATAATATTATTTTAAAAAATCATCAACATTTCTGATGTATATATTATAATAGTAACTTACAGTTATTACTATTGGTCTAACGTGTTTTATCTCTTG
>JAQFVV010006315.1:0-173755 GCA_028023455.1 Epiperipatus broadwayi
CACCAATATACAGATTTCATATTAAACCAGCACTCATCAGCTGGTCCAATTATATAACAGTGCTCAGTTATATTAAGATAGCAAATCATACTTTAATATAAATTGAGCACTGATTATATATATCCATGTGGGAGATGATAATCTGGACCAACTGATGAGTGCTGGTTTAGCATGGAATACATATATTGGTGATTACTTATCTTTTCTACATCTATGGGGTCATGTGTATCAGTGGTATGAAATAATATGGATAGTTGAAAGGTGATTGAAGAAGTCTGAATTCAAATTCTCCATATTTACAATTAGGATCCAGGTAAGTGAAGAGTGTCTGTATTTTAAATATTTATTTTAATTAAACAAAAACCAAACCTAAAATTGTAATATACTATTGATTGCTATATTTTTAATAATATAGATGGTTAAATCTGTTTAATATATTACATATGTTTGTGATGGTAGATATTTTTATTCGAGTAGAATTAACATTTTTAGAAATAACTCATCACTTCTAGAGAAATAGCTATACTTTAATATTATAATATAATAACTATTTCACTCTGAAGTCATTATCTGAATACAAAAACTATATTCCCAATACTGTTGACGGTATTTATGAATAGTATTCAATGAAATTATTTAAATTTTAATATTAAAAAATACTGATTATTTTAATATTATATAACATTGTGATTAGTCATGTATTTATTAGGTGTGTTATTATCAATTGCAATCTGTATATTTTTGTTGAAGTTTAGATAATGAGATTTAGTAATAAATTTGGAGTTATTTATTTTTCTAAAAGACAAAGCCATCATCATCATTATCATAATTAACTATTATTAACATGGCATGATGATGTTTGCAATTTAATCTAATTTCTTTGGTCCTGTCTTTCCTCTATATGCCAGTGCCGTAAAATGTTCTTATTTGATTCATCCATCTTATATATGGTTTTCTTTCTAGGTCTTATCAATATACTGAGATTCTATATGAAATAGCTAACTTCTGTTCAATATGTATAATCTATTCTAGTAATATATGTCCAATACAGATTCCTGCGAGTCTTTCAAATTTTTTAATGATGTGATAATACATGTGTATTATTTTATCCATAAGATTTAATTTTAAATATTTTAATGTTACTCTAACATACATCTTTCCATATTTGATAGTGTGTGATCTACAATCTCATTGTTGCTTTTCTGATAGGTGTCCAAATTTCAGATTCATATGTAACAACCTTTACACAAACATACTTATATATATTATATTGTAAAAATGCCCTTTTTCAAATAGTTATTATTTTTTTAATATTAAATTATTTCTAATAAAGGCCTCGTTTCAAGTTTAATTTTATGATTAATTTCAAACACTTTCAATTTGTATTAATAATTTAACCAAGCTATTTTATGTTTTTAACTTTTTCTAAGTCATAATTATCAATATTTTTTTAGTTCTGTAAAAAGCTACAGATCATTATTTTAGGCTTTTTAGATCTATTTTCTTATTTTCATTTGATATCTCTTGCAACATTTGTCTTAAAATATGAGCCAATCCCACCATTTAAAAAAATCTAGATAATTTAAAGAATCTATATGTACCACTATTATTCCTTTATGTTTTCATCTTAATTCAGAAAGCATTCTCATAAAATGCTCTTAAAAGTTTTGGAGGTTTCATTTTAACTTCCTAACGATGTGAATCTCCTTAGTGTCCTATTATAATGTAATCATCACTGTGTATTTTGATCAATATATTTCAAAGTGTGAACAATATTCAATCTATGGAAATACTTATAGTGGCAATTTTATAATCTCCAGATTTAAGCATAAAGAGAACTCATACTCTTTGGTTTCTTCTATACTTCACTCAAGAGTTGGATGTTATTCACTGCCTGCAATATGCAAATGATAATTGTTTGAGTAAAGATCTGGGATAAAATTGATAGAATACCAAATGATCTGCATTTATGTCATTATTATAAATGTTAAATATTGCTATAGCATCTTTCAATTATGAAGTTCATCTTTATCGATTAGAATATTTAGCATATAATTTTGGCAACAGATTTTATATTTATCATCTACTGTTTCACTTAAAATATGTAATAATAATTCCATTTGTTTCTGAAGCTTTTTCATGGTTCATAGATTTAATTGTATTTTGCATCTTTTCGGCTTGGCCAATCAGAAGATATAACTTCTTCAGTAGTTAATTTGTTTTTTGGTTGGTTTTCATATGTCATAGCATCGGCTGGGATCCGAACCCACAACCGTCTACAACTTCAACTACTTGCTTGCCATCGTTCTCAAATACCTCTCTCGGCTAACAACCTCAAGACAGTTACTTTATTTTGTTTTTTATTAATATATATTTTTTGTCGCAAAATCATTCTTTACACATTACTAATGTTATTTTCTTCTTATAATAATTTTGCATTTTATTCTCACATTGCTCAAATAACTTTATTTCCAATACCAATATGTTTTATACTTTTGAAAATTTTATTTTTCTCTATAGCTTTCTTTGACAATTTACAGTTTTAATTTCCTGCAATATTCAATCTTTTTATACCATTTTACTGAACTTAGGATTATTATTTTTATATATTTCTTCTATTGCTGAGTCCATTAAGCTTATTCTCAGTTAAAAAGTATTGTTTATCCACTAAATCAATTTATATTTTTTTATGAACTTTCATAGTGTCCAATTACACACGTACCCACATTTTTGTATATTTAAGAATAAATTTTAAACGTTTTGTTGACAAAGATTATCAAAATAAAATAAAATGTTACAGTGAAATTATATTGAAATTTACAGCCTTTTTAATGTTCATACAGTAAATTTAAATTATGACACATTTTAATAACTAGTGAAAATAACACTATATATATATATACATTTAAGAAAACTATTGAAAAGT
The DNA here is from genome assembly GCA_028023455.1 of Epiperipatus broadwayi. Lineage (NCBI taxonomy): Eukaryota > Metazoa > Onychophora > Udeonychophora > Euonychophora > Peripatidae > Epiperipatus > Epiperipatus broadwayi. Next base: position 2,927 of record JAQFVV010006315.1, read on the forward strand.
CATTTCAATTCAACTTACAGTGAGTGACAATTTAGTTATTCCTTTTTTCTATAAGTAAATACATCAACATTTAAAGGTTTTAATTTTTAATGCCAGTTAAATAGCAGTTTAGATTACTGCATGATTACTACTTTAATTTCAATTTTTAGTATCATTACTCACAATTATGTCTCAAGTTAAATCAATAAATTACATAAATTTATATGGTTTGTAATTGTAAGCAAATTGTCTAATTTTTAGAGCTGATCTTTTTTATTATTTAGTTTTATAATTCATATTATTTTAATTTATAAAATCATCTACATAAATAAATTAAATTCTGAAGGGATATTTTTCTATCTTGTACTAGATTTATTTATTGTATAATATAAACAATTTTTAATGTACATACATTCTAATATATGCACATTAAATACGTAAATCAATTTTAAATTGAACACCAACACGTCATGTTCAAGTATGAGAAAATAAAAAAAAGTTAAATATTTAACAATCAGGTTAAATAAAAATAAAATATAAATTATAATAGTTAAAAGTTTTATTTAACAAAGAAAAATATTTTAGCAATAAAAAAGATTCAGTGATTTGATTTTGCAAAAGCTATTAATAAAACTTCAAGTTAAATAATTAGAGCGAAAAAATGACATGGGGATGTTGAGATAGACTTTAAATAAAATAAAAATGTAACAAAACTATGGAACATGTGGTTATTTTATCAAATTTTACTCTATTCACATGTGCTATATACAAATCACTTTATGTAATCTATTTTGTTAAAAGAGAGTACTTTTATTTAGTAATGACTGTAGGAGTTGCCAATTAGAAATGATAAGTAGGATTCACAGAAACAAAAAAAAAAGATGATAGAAATTCTGAAGAAAATGTATTTATAGACTATCAGAAGTTTATATCAACTTGATAGTACCTAAATAATAATAATTTATTTATTTATTTATTTATTTATTCAATATGAAGCAAACAATAAATGTATAATACAGTGAGATAAATTCCATACAAAAAAATCTTGTGTGAGGAATTTAAATGTAACAACTAAAAACACTAATAAAATACAAAATAATAATAATAATAATAATAATAATAATAATAATAATAATAATAATAATATTGTAGCTGCAACATGGTCACTCATAGAACAATCCTCCAATCTATAATCACAATACATAGTCCAAATAGCCAACATACATTCACAGATTCATAAATGTAACTATTTATCTTGTCCATTCATCAAGCCATCTTCCAAGAAAAACTTATAAGAAACTATGAAAGTACAAGAGAATTCCCAAATATAAAACTATACTAATATTCAAACTTAACCCATGATTGCACTTATAACATGACACAATCAAATTTGTGAAACTATTGTAACTTTTTTAAAGTATTAATAAAGATGTATCTTTGAAACATAATAATAATAATAATAATAATAATAATAATAATAATAATAATAATAATAATAATAATAATAATAATAATAATAATAATAATAATAATAATAATAATAATAATAATAACAACAACAACAAAAACAACTACATCATCATCAACAACAATCATAATAGAAGTGAAAAAAATATGAAAAAGTTGATAAATAAATTCTGAAGATTATCTTGGTGATTTGATTAAAAGCATCACATAGGTGAGATTAAAAAAGATAGCATAATTACACACACACACACACATATATATATATTGACATGATTTTTATTGGTTACAAACATAAATGATATACTTTGTGGGATCATCCATATATAATTTTGATAATGGACATACTGGCATTTCAACTTGATTACACAATCCATAATTAGGTGATAAATAAAATATTATAAAGATGGTTGTAGAGGCATTGTAAACACTAGTTCATATCAAGGTTAAAGTTCTACCAATAGAAAAAAACAGATATACAAAATTGGAAAAAATATCAGAAAATTTTTTAGAATAATGTTTTTTTTTTAATTGTTCCAAATAGAAGAAAGTATGCATGTGTCATTATGTTTATTGATACAATTTGGTCTTTTCAATATCTCAATGGCTCCTCTAATTTTATATTGGTAGAAAGTGTCACATATGGATGAATTTGATATTAGAGACATCAATATTGCAACCTAAATCCATAGCATGAAGTGAGAGTGCTGCTGATGATAGTGTTGCTTAACTGCTTTAGCATATTCATCTCTTCCAATACTAATACAAATATTGCTCATGCCTACATAAGAAGCTTTACAAATGGCATATGAAATTTATAAAGTCCATGAATCTCATAAAGGATTGAATATTTAGATTTGCTTATAATGTTACTAATCTCATGATAAGTATTACATGTGGTTTTTAGAATATAGTGTTCCTAGTTTACATCTTATACTGTCTGTAATTTCTTTTATATAAGAAAAAAATCCTAATGGTTGTTTCTTTTGTGATCAGAGATAGTGTAAAATAATTTAAGATGTAAAATGCAGAATTGTGAGTGTATATATAATTACATCATAGAAAGATATATACTGTAATTTATCTATCCAGCATTTAAAGTCATGGAATAAATTTAATGTCATCTAGATCACTTTAAATAAATTAAGAAGGTAATATGTTATGGATTTATTTGCATTTTTGCAAAAAATAGTTAATGTACCACATATTACAAAAAACATATTGAAATACAAAATTGTGAATTTATAAGGCTTGTAGTATATGGGAATTGTTTTATTAACATTTTTTAAATGCAGTCTATGTAGTCCTGTTACATGTGCCTATAAAGTTAGTCTTTTGAAATGCTATTATTTTATATATCATGGCTTAATTAATAAATGGAAGGTTTTGGAAATTTGCTTGTATATACCTGGGTCTCATTTTACATGAATTTTTTTAATGTGATTTTGAAGTTATGCAATTTAGGTTTCTTTTTAATATCTTTGTATGTAGTTTTCTTTTATGCGATAAAAATTATTAAATCAGAAGTCAAGCTCCGATAATGCCTATTACTTTAAATATTATAAATTTTGTACACTCACATGTCATATTTAAAGTATAGTGCATTATCGAAGTTTGACTTTCATCTAATAATTTCAATATTTTCAACACTTTATAATAATACTATAATAGATTTTATGCAATAAAGAAGTTCATCATTCACTTAAAATCAGGATTTCCCCATTTTATATAAACACATTCAATTTTACAAGATTATAATGTAAATCTGCTCAAATGTTATAGATGCCTATACTATGCAAGTTGTTGCTTTTGCATTTTAAATCACATTCTATTTTTGCTTTTTAAAAAAAGAGTACATAATCAATTAATCATTTAGTGTCTGCAAGTTTATTTTTAAAAGATGTAATAGTGGCAGGCACAATTAAATTTGACAATTAAAAATTGAAGTCTGATTTTTAATTATAATTAAGAATTTAAAACATATGTAACATGATCTGAAATTAATGTGATGTGAAACAATGAAATTTGATTTTTTAAATGGAATTGAAAATTAAAAAATTAAAGACAAAAATAAGAATTTAATTTTTAATTGTAAATTTTAATTAAATTTTGCCCAGCAGTGGTGAGTAGGTGTCGTTTTATTATTATAAGACTAAGTTCTTATTTTTATTTTAAACTTTTAGTTTACCCTAATGGAAAGGAAAAAAAACACCGAAGAAAATGAATTTCTTTGGAAACAGAAATTTTAATTTTAGTTCACTTAGAGAAATGGGAAGGATCAACAGTGTTTGGAAATCATTTTAGTTTGGGTGAGTGTATTATAAGAGCAATTAAAAAAAATAAGTTGGCACTAATAGTATTTCCTCTTGTGATGAATCTGATGTCTTACCAGTTCACAAACAAACTTGCACATCATCAAATAGCGATAATGATTAAAATACTGTACATGTATGAAAAAATGCAAGACACTGTAAATTATGCATAAAAATATATTGTTTTGAAGAAAATTAAATATTGTAGTTAAAAAAAGTTTGTTTTGTATCAATTTTTTTTCAAATTTGAAATTTTTTATTAGTCATATTTTCTTTTCTTATTTTTTGTATGCATATTTTAAAATAATTTTATGTTGTTGCTTTGCTTTTATGTGATTTTTGAAAATTACAGTATGTATCCCCCATTTTTCAAGATGAGATAAATCTATTATTGTGTGAGTTCTTTTGTGTGCATTTTCTGAGGAACCTTAAAATGAGACCTAGGTGTATTTGTTTTTATTTAATGGATATTGCTTGACAATATAATATTTGCATTTTAGCAATTTTATTTATTAACTCTATTGCATATTTCAACTTTTGTGAATTTAAAAATGGTAATGTAGTGTGGATAATACAATGTTCAAGAAGCTCAAATTGAATATCTGGTGAAAATTATTAAAAAGATTTACAAATAAATTAGGATATTAACTCAATATTAAGAGAATTTACAAATATTGAAAGCATTTTCAAAAGCATTGTTTCCATATTTACATATGTATGTCTATAAATGTTAAATATTTTAAGAGTATGAGTAAAATATTTATAACATTGTCAGTGTTCCATTAGTATGAATAGAATTAGTATTAGTACACTAAATGAAAAGTCATTCTTTTGTTAAGTTGTCATTACTTTGATCATCTAATTAATCAGAATAAAAAAATATTTAAAAGAAATACCCTAGGACTCAAGCTCAATTTGACATTAACTATATTACTGAAATAAAAATAATCTTTGTGAAATTAGTAGACTTTTGTGGGTCAATTAGAATGGAATATATTGAAGCATCTACAAATGACATAATTGTATATAGCTTATATATAATTAAGATCTCATTATGTTTCTTAAATTAATATTTTTCTATGTGTTACCTAGAAATAGCTTCATTCAGCAAATACATAAAAAGCTCATGATTTACTGACCTATGGTGTAAATAACTTGCTGAATAGAATGGTCATGAGAAGAAAATAAAATGATAGGAATGAAGAAGGATCTGTGGAAGAGAGCCAGAAAGATTATATTTTGATAGGTAACAATGTTGTGATGATTTTTAGTGTATATTATAAATACTCAAAATATAAAGATATATTTTATAAAATATTAGAGTTAAAACTCAATATCAATCATTTTCCAAACTTTGGAAGAACATTGTGACATCTAAAAAAACCAAATTGATGTTTTTTTTTTTTTTTCAGAGATATTCTTTATCAAACTTTAAAAGGCTCTTATTAACCTTTACAATAAATATAGTAAAAATGACTTGTGATATAAATACATAATCATTAATGTAAATAAATTAAATCAATAACAAACTAACATAGTCTTATATTTTAAAAATAGCTCATTAATTTCAATATATATATATATATAAACAAAAAAAGACTTATAAATCCAATAAATAATATTATATTTCAACCAGAGGACTGGTTTTCATCAGAAAGTAAAAAAAAATACACAGTAAAAATGGCCATGTATTTCCTTTGGTTAGTTTGTTATATATTAATATTTTGATATATAATATACAAAACAATCCACATTCAAATTTCTTCTTTATAAATCATGTTTTATTATACAACTATTGAAAATTAAATTGAGAGAGTGCAAACTTCTCAAGCGCTTGTGACTCTTAGTAACCATTCAGATCTTAAGCACTGGGACAGAGAATTTAACAAGAAAAGAGTGGTTCCCACTCTCAATTCTCTGTCCCAGTGCTTAAGATCTGATTGGTTAATAATAGTCACAAGCGCTTGAGAAGTTTGCACTCTCTCAATTTAATTTTCAATACCGTCTGCGCTTTATGAAAATATTATTTACATATATTGCTGCAAAGTTATAATCGAAAAACTACTGCGTAGTAAATCGAAAGATTTCACGCTGTATGTTTATAATTTGAACTCAGTCAATTAAGTGTGATGATATTTAAGATTCACGCTCTCAGATATAAGTATTTTGGACTGGCTTGGATATATAGAAAGACAAGTAAAGAAGAGAGTGGGAACCACTCTTTTCTTGTTAAATTCTCTGTCCCCGTGCTTAAGATCTGATTTATTACTAATAGTCACAAGCGCTTGAGAAGTTTGCACTCTCTCAATTTAATTTTCAATACCATCTGCGCTTTATAAAAATATTATACGAACTATTATAAAGTACAAAAAATCCTCCAACGTTTCGACTATATTCTTTTACGGTCTTTATCAAGGAACAACATTTAGGTTATATTCTTTTATAGGCTTTATCAAGGAACAACTTAAAAGTTAATCTGATTATTTGTTTGAAGAGTTTTGAGTTGCTTTTTGATAAAGACTATAAAAGAGTATAGTCGAAACATGGGCGTATTTTTTGTACTTTGTAATAGTTCATATAATAAATCAAGATTTATAAAAAAGTTGGTATATGGTTTGTTTTGTATATATAATCAGTAATGTATGTTAGTATAATTATTTAAAAATAATCAGCAATATATGTTGATAACTTTTACAGATTTTTTCTAACAACATAATGGCTCAAAAATATTTAATTGTTTCTAAAGCTGTTTTTATTGGCTCCATTTCTTTTAGCACAATGTTTATATACAGTGGTTACCTTATATAATTTATAACTCTATGTTACAAATTGATGACATTTTATTTCACATATGATATATATAATTTAGATAAGTAAATTATGAAAAAAACAACAACATAAACTTATTTTATAAAGCGAAACATTTGATTAAAACAGATCTTCAGGCTACGTTAATACTTGACAGTTATTTTTAAGTGAAAAACAAATGTTTGAAACTGCCGATTTGAAACTTTCTGAACTTGACAAATCACTTGCATATAACTCTTTCTATTTATTTGTATTTGAAAAGCATAATTATAAAGCTTTCGAAGTGACTGACAATTGAAGACGTATCAAATCAGCACAAACTTGATATCACTCTTGTGACTACAGCATGTGAGTACTTATGTTAAAAACAAATTGATATAAAATGAATATGTTTTTTTTTTCCTTCTAATATTTATTTTGCTATATATAACATTTTATTTTATTAAATTTTCGATAAATTTTCTATAATAATATTTGCATTTTCATACCTTTATATCGAAATGCTATTAATATATAATATATATTTATATAAAAAAAAAAGCAAATGAATTTAATCCTCGGGAATTATTAAGAAGTTCAGCGCCAGAACTGCGAGATCAGAATCGATCCTGGGGCCTCTCGATCACAAGTCGGCCGCTCTATCAACCGCGCCAAATTGCACAGATTATTTAGATTTATAAATAACATGAACATAATATTATCAGCAATCTCAAGTCCTAACTATAAATTATAATTAACTCATTATATATATATATATATAAATTGTGGTAAGTAGTGCCTAAAATGCTTAACATCAACGAAAAAATGACTTTGATTTATCACTTGAGGTGTTTAAATATCACAATATACTACATATTTAATTATTTGGATATTTTTAACTTACTAATAAAATAATTTGTAATTGATTGCATATATTTATGTGTATGTTACATTGAGTCTCCTTAAAATGACGTTATTAATAAAGCTTTTAAATTTTTATATATATTATTGTTAATTATTGTAAAACTACATTGGGAGATAGCACCCATATATATATATATATATATATATATATATATATATATATATATATATATATATATATATATATATATATATATATATATCAAGTGATATAAATATAATAAACAACAAAGATTAGAATAACTCTACAAAATTAAAAATGCCTATATATTACAAAATTTCTTTGCTATAGTCAGTTTATGGCTTCTTCTTCCATGTTGAGTAGCAATACAATGTTAATATTTAATCAATTATTACAGTCACACAACAGTAACGTTCCCATGTGAATGACCACTCAAGATGGCAGGCTGTAAGCTGCTATAGCAAAAAAAAATATTTTTATTTTTACATTGGCATTTTTAATTTTGTAGTGTTATTCTAGTGTACTTTGTTTAACACACACACACACATATATATATATATATATAAATTGTACCGTTACCTAATTTAAAGACTATCTGGATAACTTTCATTACACTTCTTAATTCTCAATCAAGTTGTTTAAATGACAATCTAATTAGAAACAATATTTTAACTAGCTCATAATACATTTCTAAAATACTACATTTTTTTAAAAAAATTATCATAAAGCATTAAAATAATTACTACTACTTTATAAATTATATAATTTTAAATTTAACACCAAATAAAATTCCTACACATTATCACCTAATCTTGCTCTTAAACTTTATTAATATCTCAGGTTCATCTTCTTTTAATAATTACATATAAAATAATATAGCTAAATATAGTGAGGAATTTTACATATACTCAACTATACTAAAAACAACACTAAGCAACAAACTAAATATTTCATGACCCTCAAGATAACACATTTCATTTAAATTCTGTCCATCAATAAATACAAATAAAATTATACAACTCTTATAAACACAAGAATAAATATCTCAAATAAGTTTCATCAATATTTACTTATCATATTATTCTATAAAATTTTATTATACTTTTATGTGACATTTGCAGAAATATCATACTCTCAATATAATTGTAGCATTCTATAATTTGTAAATTGACATTATATAACCCTCATATTTAACAATAATAATATATTCTGCAATAATCGTAATCATAATATATTCTTATTAATCATATACAGTAAGGTAATCATACAATTAATCTTTACAATTCATGTGTGAGTGAAGATTCAAAAACACTCAGATATAACAAGTAACGCAACTCTTAAGACAATATTAATTCAAAAACATTAGCAAATGTATTCTTTAACAAACATTCTTACATTTAGAAGATATAAATTTATAAACTTTAAATATTTACAATTTCAAAAGATAAAACAAATTAAAATATTTATCTAAGAAATATAACAAAAACAAAACATTAAATAACCTTCACTCTGACTATTCACTATAAGAAATTATATAAAATATTATACATTGTGACAGTAATATTATCACTATCTTTTATACTTGTGATAGTGAAACTCATTCTTACTATCATAATGAAAAATAATAATATCATTAATTAATAATATTTAAGATATATCAGTCATAACTGATAGTATATATTTATATTTTCAAAAGAAAATTATGGTCATAGTGATATTCACCATCATTATAAATCTAAACCAATACTAGTATTATAAAAAAAATTTAACACATAAAAATCATTCTTATAATAAGATGTATTTTATTCATATACCAACAAAATATTTTACATTTACCTTCCAGGTATATGTTAATATCATAGTATGAATATAAATAAAGAAAAATATATTCAATGGAGTAACTTCCTTTATAATTTTGTAAGTTATTTACTACAAAATGTTTATCATGATTTAACTTTTATTAAATTTGCATTTTTGTAAAATAATTAGATTATTTTATATAATCACAGAATACTTGAATGTGTTGTATTTATCTATTTCAATTTCCATCATAATACTAGCATTGAGATGTTGCATTCAATCATCCTCTTATAAACAAAAATATGCATTTAACTTTTAGCGATCTCTACTGTTATTATCACTAGGAATATCATATCATTACCTTATCTTTACTCATTTTAAAATAAATATCATTTGTGATTAATCTTTCCTTGTTCTTGCATTTGACAAATACTATAACCTACTATAGTCCAACTATTATTCTTTCCAACTTTTAAAACTATAACATTCACAATGGAAAATCCAGTGATAATAAATAGTGATGAAAGTGAGGCTACAAATATGACAATAATTCATACTGATGCAAAATATCATGAGTGCAGTGCTTAAGGTCACATATTCCCATATATATCTTAAATTCTGGTTATGGCTTCTATCTGAGCAATTACTGAACTATGAAAAGAAATGCAACTGCCCATGTACTGAAATATACAGAACTCTGTTACCTGTGTTTTATTCATTAATTCATGACAATATACTTCATAAACAATATTTCAGCTTTATATCCCTGTCACCAAGTTTTCATTTCACAACTAATTTCCTGGACCACTATATTTTATCTTCCATACTCAGAATACTTCTTTTAGCATTGCAAACAAATTTATCCTTTTTACACAAAAAAATTTCTAAACTTTACTTCAAAGTAAATATGTAATATAAAAAACAAGAAGGTTCAAAATATTGTATACACACATGATTTTATAAAATTCATCTATATCATACTTTCATCCATTATTTCATAATATTAAATAATTCAGAGATCAACATGTTCATTTTTATATCTGTACAGATACTGTATAGAATAATACATTGGCAGTTCATCATAAGATTAAAGCTATGCTGACTTAAGCATTCATAAATTATCTAAATAACTTTAGATAACTCACACAGTTTATTTTATACCTTCATATTACATTCTGAAACAATTAACATATTACCAAACATATAAATATTATACCATCTGGGTTCAATAACCTATCAATATGATAGATAAATAAATATACATTAAAATGTTAAAATTAATGTCAATGTACCTTAATTCCCAAAATAGTAGGATTTAAATACAGGGAACTCATCTTCTTTATGGTCATGTGCACAGATAAAAGTTATAGACATTTTTTTCCATTTTTACTTTTAAGAAAATGTTAAATTTTCTGATACCCATTATTATTTTTTATTTCAAATAAACTATTCAAACCTTAAAAACTAAACTTATTTCTAAAAAAACAACATATTAATGCACATATTATTATTACTTATAAAAAATATTAACACTAAAAATATAAAAAAAATGATAAAAATTTAAAACCATGTATAAAGGGTTTTTGTCTTTTTTTTTACAAATCAGTTGAATTGGGAGAAAGCCATTGCCATTGATGACCATAAGTTTCTACAGAAAAGAGATTTTTTTCTTCTGTACTCTGAACAATGAATTTCACAAAATACAAAAGTTAATCTTTTAAAATTTCAAGGAAGCAAACTTAATAAACAATTACTTTTAACAGGAAAAAAAATTTCACATTCAAAGATTTTCTTTGTTGGCCAGACTTTTTCTAGAATTGCAATAAAACTAATATTTTCATCAGGAATCACTTGTAAAGATTTTAAAGAATAATATCACTTATTATTTTAATCATTTTTATCAAACAATTTTCCATTAAAGTTATTTTCCATGTATATCCATGTGTTAGGATAACAATAATTTATAAGGTACTGGTTGATTAGACATGCACAATACTTGATGGCATTGTTTACATGCTAAAACCCATAAAAATGACATTTACTGGACAAACTTTTCATTGCAATACAACATTATTTTCTAAAATGGAATAATTACATTTTTAAATTACATATACATTTTAGTGCATGTTGACATTTTTCAAACTAGTTTTAAACAATTTATGAACAAAATTATTTTCTAAAATGGAATATTTACAGTATAAACTCCATTGTAAATGTCAATGCATAGTGCTGGAATGAGCAGGACTGGGGACTGATGATTTTTCTGATCTCAAGGCTCATCCAAAAGATGCAGATCTCTGATCAACCCAACATTATGATTTTCCAAAACAATGTGCAATTTTAGTTGTCTCATAGATGCTCTTTATTTGAAAAAAAGATACTATTTTAAACATTATGGACTGACATTTTGCAAAGTATTTGTAAACAATTTATGAACCAACATTATTTTATAAAATGTAAGAATTAAATTTTTCTCAAATCGAATAATTACATTTTATTTCCATGTGTCAAAACATCAGCCTGGATGTGAACCCGTGAACCTGAGACAACTGCTTGTAAGAAGGCTGTGCTGACCACTCAACCACCAATGCTTGACTAAATTTTTAAATTACATTATAAAGGTCAGCACATAGCGCTGGAATATTCAGGGCTGAGAACTGATGTTTTTGATGATCTGAAGGATTGTTCAAATGATGGATTAGTCTGCTCAAACCAAGCTTATGATTTCCAAAACAATGTGAAACCTCAGTCATTTAATTTGTCTCATAGCTGTTCTCACACAATTGTGCATTTTCATGTGAATTCTGTGAAATTTTGCTTGTCTCTATACTTCTGCACTTATTTTCCCCTTCCAAGCTGTGTAGAGAAGCACAGTGATGAGCGTATAATTATTAGTATTAACAGTACATCAGGTAGGGTGTAAGATCATTACTTTGAATGCAGATTACAAGAGTTATGGCCAGTTGAATTCCATACACACTTGGTATGGTAGTGATCTGTGAAATGTCCACATTTGCATAGTGTCATGAAGCACATCAGTGATCCATAATATTTGTGTGCAACACAATATAGGCCCACAATGGCTATATATGAACATAACTGTTCTATTAGGCCATAAACTTCAGGCTGCATAAACAGCATTTTTATGTGTTTTAGCACATAAACAATACCATTAAGCATCATGCATATTTAATCAACCAGTACCATTTATAATATGACAGTTTTTTAAATGTCAAGTTTTTTTTTCCTTTTTTCAAACATGCACACATTTATTAATTAGTTTCTTGCAAAATTTTTAGTTTTCTCCATTCAGATAATATTTTATTAAAGACATAATATGAGAATTTTATGTAATAGCAAAGGTTTATTCTATCTTTAAACAGGTAATCTTTTAATGCAAAGTTTTAAAAACATTTTTCTTCATTTTCCACACATAATTCAAAGAATATATAGTATTCACTTAAGCTGTTTTTTCTGGTCTTAAGAAGATTAGTAACAAAACATTCTCATTTGCAGATAATATATATATATATATATATATATATATATATATATATATATATATATATATATATATATATATATATAAATGCACAGTTATAGAGTTTATTCTCACACATTAATTTACTTGCAAAATATATTTCTATCTTTCTTCTCTTCTTTTTAAATAAAAAATAACTTTTCAAATAGCATTTATTGACTTTCTTTAAAATAATAGGGGAACATAGGTCCCTCAACAGTTTATATTTATCAGGATTTATCATCATTAGTACATATAATTGTATATCATTTCATTTGTACAGATAAAATGAAATAGAAATTTTTTATGACTCCTACTTTTCTTGGCTGTATTGTCCCAGATTTGCACTTTTTCTTTCACATTAGTGCAGTGGTTAGATAAGTAGTATTGGTCTCCATAAATTATCATGCTTTCATTAAGTTTCAATATGAATTTCATTGACAGGGACTTATCTTGTTTATCCCATTATGGGATACATTACCACTAAACTTTATGTTATCAATCATTTTAAATTATACTTTACTAATTTACTAAAAAAATAAAAAAAAAAATTAAAAAAATAAAACTTTACTTCAGTGATTTAGACTAACTGAAATATCTAATTAAATGATTAAGTAAATAAAAAGTAAGTGTAAATTAATTCTAGACTGACTAACGTGAGCTAAAACTCCTGTATTTACAATTTTATTCTACTGTTACCGGATTGGCTGATATTATTTGTCTTCAGACACTAATTTACATATAAATTCAATTTTTTTCTCTATACTTTATTTTCTAAAATAATTTTTCTTAATTAATTTTCTATATTTTAATACTTTTATTTAATACATTACAATATAAAGTACATTTATTTAAACACAATAAACATTATAACTAACTTTAATAATAACTTTAGAATACAAAATATTATTTAAATACTATAATAAAAATTGTTACATTATTAGAAGAGAATTTAAAACACTATTTTGCAACATTTAACTGTATCTAGTTGTATTAACAAGGATCTAAAATTAATTTTGAGTGTTCTAGAATATGCATGTTCCCAGACACCTCTACCCACACATTGAAGATTATGACATCAATTTTAAAACATTCTAGAAAAATTTAATTTTACTTATTTAAAATAATACACTGAATAAATAAAATTATTTAAAACATATTACAAAACTTTTATACTATTAAATATTACAGTTAACACTTATTTTAACAGTACATTATTTAAATATGACAGATATTAATTAATTTTATACTTAGAATAAACATCAATTTAATTTTATATTTTAATTAAAAAACAATTTACTACTTTTATATTTAAAATTATACTAATATAAGTTTTAAATATTTTATATACATTTATTAATCATTTATCTGGCAGGTTTAAGCTTATCTTTACACGTAAAATTAATACAAAACAATATTGACTAATAAAAAATTATTAATTGCTTAATATTTGTATATTTACTTCAGTGTAGCATTATGCACTGGGATTATATATATATATATATATATATATATATATATATATATATATATATATATATATATATATATATATATATATATGAATTATTTTTCTATGAAATTTTCTTGGTTTTTTTTAATCAACCAACTCTTGGAAAAGTTTTTGTTCATGAACTTTAATAAATTATGATTATTAAAATCTTTAATTTCTGTTTAATTAAATTAAGCTTAATTAAAAACAATATCTAAATTCAAGCATTAATAAATAAAACATTGATTTAATGTACTATTTCGTATAATTATGTGGTCTCTAGGAATTTGTTTCACTTTTGTTAAGTTATATTTTTAGATACTTAGAAAAAATATTATTTTTAGACAAGAAACATCACATGGTCACCATTTCTTATGCTTCCTTATAAAAGTAAAACAGGCAAAACTCACTGTACATATTACCACACAGCAAGCTAAAGTAATCAATGGTTTCCAGAAAGCTTGTGCATAAAATTCCCATCTAGTTCCTATTCATCCAATCTTCCCTGACTAGTTTCTGGTTTGTGGCCTTCATCAGTGAGAATCCTTCAATATGAGAGCAATGCATCTCGATCTTAGGATCTAATGCAACTCTCTAGGAGTCACCTTTTATCTCTACTTAACTACAAAACTTTGAGTCTTTAATTGAAAACACCTTAATATTTTCAATCCAAGTTCATTAGTTTATACAGTCATATAGGTCTGAACTCAGTTTGGGAACTGTACATTTTGGTGACTTTGGTTCTTTATTAACTGTAGCCACCACTATCTTATTAGGAAGGATTGCTTTTAAGCCAATAAACACCACATGATCACCATTTCTTGTGCTTGGTTATAACTGTTGTTAAAACAGGCAAAACTCACTATATGTATTGCCATATGCAGCAACCTTTCTGACATCCATTGATTACTCTAGCTTGCTGTTTGTGGCAATATGCATAGTGAGTTTGCCTACTCTAACAAAAATTATAAGCAAGCATAAGAAATAGTGATCATGTGATGTTTATTGGCTTAAACCAACCCTGCCTAATAGGATGGTGGTGGCTATGGTTATTAAAGAACCAAAGACATCAAAACGTATAGGTGCTGAACTGAGTTCAGACCTATGTGACTCTGTAAGCTAATGAGCTTGGATTGAAAGTATTAAGATATTTTCAATTTAAGATTCATAGTTTTGTAGTTACGTGGAGATAAAAGGTGGCTGCTAGAGGGTTGCATTAGTTTCTAAGATCTAGATGCAGTGTTCTCAGATCCAAGGCTCCTCACTGAAGAAGGCCACAAACCAGAAACTAGTCTGGAGATATTGGATGAGTAGGCACTAGATGGTAATTTTATGCACAAGCCTTCTGACATCTATTGATTACTCTAGTTTGCTGTGTGTGGCAATATGTATAGTGAGTTTTGCCTGTTTTAACAACAGCAATCATAAAAATGGTGATCATGTGATATTTTTGGCTTAAAACCAATCTTGCCTAATAGTAAAGTGGTGGCTATGGTTATTAAAGAACCAAAGACACCAAAATGTATAGGTGTTGAACTGAGTTCAGACCTATATGACTCTATAAGCTAATGAGCTTGGATTGAAAATATTAAGGTGTTTTAAATTTAAGACTCATACTTTTTAGGTAAGTGGGGATAAAATGTGGTTGTTGGAGGGCTGCATTAGATCGTAAGTCCTAGGTGCAGTGCTCTCAGATCCAAAGCTCCTCACTGATGAAAGCCACAAGCCAGAGACTAGTCTGTAGATATTGGATGAGTAGGCACTAAATGGGGATTTTATGCACAAGTCTTCTGGCATCCATTTATTACTCTAGCTTGCTGTGGGTGGTAATATATATAGTGAGTTTTGCCTGTTTTAACAACAGTTATAAGCAAGCATAAAAATGGTGATCATGTGATGTTTATTGGCTTAAAACTAATCCTGCCTAATAGGATAGTGGTGGCTATGGTTATTAAAGAACCAAAGACAACAAAATGTATAAGTGCTGAACTGAGTTCAAACATATATGACTCTATAAGCTAATGAGCTTGGATTGAAAAATATTATGTTTTCAATTTAAGAGTCATAGTTTTGTAGTTAAGTGGAGATAAAAGGTGACTCCTGGAGGGTTGCATTACTTCCTAAGATCTAGGTGCAGTGCTCTCAGATCCATGGCTCCTCACTGACAAAGGCCACAAGCCAGGAACTAGTTTGGGGATATTGGATGAGTAGGCACTATATGGGGATTTTGTGCACACTAGATGGGGATTTTGTGCACAAGCCTTCTGGTATCCATTGATTACTCTAGCTTGCTGTGTGTGGCCATACATATAGTGAGTTTTAGCTGTTTTAAAAATATTATTGTCAAAAACACAAAATTTTTCATTTGATGTCTATTTCTTACCACTTAGTATGCAATTTTAAAAGTTTAAGAGACATTGTACTGTACAATGTTGATCATATATTTTTTTTTTCTTTATTTTATAAATTTATAAATGATTATTTAGGGATTGTCTTAGTAAAACCTTCCTTTTTAAACACATAGGCATATTTCCTTTTAGTATCAAGTTATTTCTAACATAAGCACTCCAACCACATTTAATTCTATGATTAAATTTCATCCTTTATATTTCCATTTGTATTAATAATATGACCAAGGTATTTGTAACTGTTAACTTCTTCTAACTCATCATAATCAATCTTTATTTTCATATTTTGAGAAAATTTATTAAACATTATTATAGTCTATTTAACATTTATCTTTAGTCATATTTTCCTACTTTCATCTGATAACTCCTGCAACATTTGCAAAAACAACTACATCATCTGCAAAATCTAAATGATTTAAATAATCTCCATTTACTTTCACTTCTTTAGCTTCCCATTTTAATCCACAAAAATACTTCTTGTAGCACTGCTGTAAAAAGTTTTGGAGATATGGTGTCATTCTGTCTTACACCCTTTTCAATGTTGAATTTCCTACTATCATTACGTAATCTAATTTTTGCTGTTGCATTTTTATAAATATTCTTTAAAATATGACAATATCCTAGATCTACACCTTGATGATCCAATGCTTTAATCTCTGAAGAAATGTTTCTAGAATCAAATGCCTTTTCATAGTCTACAAATCCTAAGCATAATGGCAACTCATATTCATTTGTCCTTTCTATAATTTCTCTCAATACCTGGATATGATCTACTATACTAAAATCACATTTATATCCAGCTTGTTCTCTTGGTTGGTGGAAATACAGTGTTTTCTGTAGATGAGTTGTAATTATCTTAGTAAAAATTTTGTATAAAAGTGATAAAAGACTGATAGGTCTGTAATTTATAATATCTTCTTTATCACCTTTTTAAAATATTAATATTAATATTGAATTTTTCAATCATCTGGCACATCTTTATCATTTAGACATTTGGTATATAACTTTGCTAAAAAAATTCTATTTCTTCACCTGCTTCTTTTAATATATCAATTATAAATCCATCATTACCTCTAGTCTTCTCTTTCTTCATAAATTTAATTGCGTGTCTCACTTCCTCATTCAAAATTCTGGGCAATTCGAATGATATAATAGGTATAGGAGGCACTTGTTCTTTATTACTATATAATTCCTGATAGAAGTCTTCCACAGATTTTATGATGTCATCTCTCTTTTTAGTAATAATGACATCTTTTTTTGTTATTGCAGATATAAATTTCCTACCAATACCAAAATGTTGTTTTACACTCTTTAGACTTTTAATCTCTTCTACAGCTTTCGTTGCTAGTTCACAATTATACTTTCTTATATCATTTTCAACTCTTTTCCACACCATTTTACAAAATTAGAGATATTCAATCTTTTTTTAATGCATCATTGTTGTATATCATCATATTCCCTTCTTTTCTTCATAAATTCTCTAGTCTCGGTATAAATTTTATTGGTCAATTGCTGCTTTCTTTTACCAGCTATCTTTGTTGCAGTTTTTAATAGTGTATCACTTATTTTTCTATTAATTTTATTCAAATCTGAATCATGTTCAAAATCTACTTTTACTTGAAACCGATTTGTAAGTTCTAATTTAAATTCATTAGAATGCTTCTGAAGACTAGGAATATCAACTGTAAATATTGTTTTTCTTAATAATTTTTGTCTCTCTAGTTTTGCATTAACATGTATCTTATATCTTACTAATCAATGATCACTTCCTGTGTTAAATTTATTAAGAACACTACAATCTGGAAATATGTATTTTCTGTTAGTCAAAATATAATCAAATTTTGCTGTACCTTCATTTAGATGCTTCCATGTCCATGTCCTTTTAACATTTTTCTCAAAAAAAGAATTCATAATATATATATATATATATATATATATATATATATATATATATATATATATATATTGTAACCACATCAATCTACACCTATATCACCTTATACACACATAAATGCCGAGGCGCCAATTCTATACAAGATAGAATAAAATTTATAATTTAAGTTGTGTCTCTAATTATGGATAAGACTGTTATTATAGTATTAATCTACAGCTCACCTCAGTTGGTCGTTACAGGGTCTTGTGGTCATCTAGAATGCAAATAGGGTGAGAGAAGCATTTATAAACAATAATTATATAATGTTCATTTAAAAGTATTTACTTAAGTTACCAAAAGGAAGCAATTCATGGATTAAATCAAGAATCATGATATGTTCAGTTCCCCCACCATCCAAGCAAATGCCACACCAATCATTCCACTCATCTAATGTGTTTGGGAATCACTGTAACAATAATTAATCTACAAACACTTGATTTAGAGTGCACACTTAAACCAATGTTTATTTAAATGATGAAATAATCTCAGGGTTCTATTATATGAACAATAATTCAATTCTATTATAAGATAATAATTAAGTAATGAGGAACTATTTGAAACTGACAATTCTTTCAATGAAATAAATGATAGACAATAATATAGATCGTGTGCATTTTTATCACCCATCATTATCTATTTTAAATAAGGTAAAATCTATATCTTGGCATTACACAATGTTTGGATTCATTATTTCAGCGTTATCTACATAGATTGCCTATAATATTAAACTGACAATTATTATAATTATATTATGTTGAACATATGTGTGTGATGAAATGGTCAATTGAGCATACATGACATAATAATTCAGAGGGAATCTTACTTCAACAAACATTTACTACAAGACACATCGTTTTACAAACATATCGATGATGATTTAACATCAATTTTGCAATGACTATAATCTTGACTAAATAACATTTAATTTACATAAATCCTATACACTTAATATATGGAGGCTCTTTTTCATATTTGTTTTTCAATATCATTTATAACTCTATTTATTAAACTAATAACAATACAAAATAAATATATCTTTATGTACCAATGTTTATATCATCTATTCTCATTCTGTGCTCTCAATGAACTAAGAAAAGTGGTATCAAATAATCAACTAATGCCAATGAAATTATTTCCCTATGTCTATAACAGTATACTTACTATATAAATATAATAATATTTACTAAGGCTGTAACCTTTAGCCTTAGTAAATATTACTTAATATAATAATGTGCGTTTAATAAAATTTATAATTATATAAAATTAAGTAATAATATTATTAAAATTAGGATTAAATAAAGTAAAATGTTGTAATCCAATATTACATTCATACCATGAGGGTGAATTGCCAGTGATAATAATAAATGAAATAATGATCATGTGGGTGATATGATTTTACAAGCTACTTAGAACTTACAATTCCAGTGATGGTCTCCCTCTATATCTTTAAGTTTATTATACCTTCGAATGTGTGCACATTTGTAAATTCACAATCACAACGAATTTATTGATTATAACCTTTACAATACAGATGGTACAATGAGCTAATCATTAAATTATTAATCCAACTTCAAGTATATCACAGAAATCACTAAAACATTTATCTGAAATGACAAACATATACTACATGACGATAATTATGTGTAATAAAGAGGGAGAGGAATATAATAACAATTAAATGAATAACCTTTACAATACAGATGGTACAATGAGCTAATCATTAAATTATTAATCCAACTTCAAGTATATCACAGAAATCACTAAAACATTTATCTGAAATAACAAACATATACTACATGACGATAATTATGTGTAATAAAGAGGGAGAGAGAATATAATAACAATTAAATATTCACATAGGTGTGCATGAGGGTTAACAAGACTTCAAACACCAACTTAATTCATCAACATATTAGCTACCAATTTTGCTACACAAATAGTGCAGAACCTAGCCAACTTATCATGTATAAATGGGGCATCTACCACTTCACTTTAAAGAATATAACTATCACATCATATACTATCAAATAAGAAATATACCACTACTCATGGCTCAATAGGTAAATAATTAATTGGAGCATCACTCAATCTGAATAGCATGATTATTCTTTCAATCTCCTCTTCACTCAAAAGGTATTCAATGCATTTCATATAGGGCAAATCCATAAGGAGATAAACTCTCAAATTTTCGCACTCTTTGTGTGCATAGCATCAGCCGAAACTGATAGAAAAACAAATAATTCATAAATCTAAGTTATATACAATAGCTTATGATAGTGAACACACACACGGACATATGATCATTTATGAAATATTTTTGAAATCACATCAAATAATAAAATGTTTTATTAGCATTAATTAAATTATACATGAGTCTAATACCTATGAAAAACCATGAACATCAAAGTGAACACACACACGGACATATGATCATTTATGAAATATTTTTGAAATCACATCAAATAATAAAATGTTTTATTAGCATTATTTAAATTATACATGAGTCTAATACCTATGAAAAACCATGAACATCAAAGTGAACACACACACGGACATATGATCATTTATGAAATATTTTTGAAATCACATCAAATAATAAAATGTTTTATTAGCATTAATTAAATTATACATGAGTCTAATACCTATGAAAAACCATGAACATCAAATTTCAAATTAATGTCAATACTATCAAGTCAACCTGAACATTTGGGTATAGTGGCATAAATATTTCCATGTATCTATTGATTATTACCAACTAATGAATAATGCTAAAGCATTTGACTTGAACCAATAATATAAGCTTGGGGATATAACATTTTTACATAATACAACAAAAGAAAATATTACCGGTTTGGTATAATTTATATCAAAATCTCTGAGATGTTCTAGAGTAGATTAGGCATATAAATACATAATAATAATAAATCAAGTTAATATCAAACTAAAAAAAGAAAATCTACCTATCTATCATATGCAAAGGGAAGAAATGCTTGTCATATCTTCTATCATTAAAATAAAGTTCTCCTTTTCTTTTTTTTATTTCACACTTAAGAGTAGAAAATAACATGAAAACATATAGACATCACTCCTGCAGAATAAACATGAATTTGGCAAAACAGCAATAATCTCCAATGTTCTTGTGGCTTCCTAATGGACATTACAAGCAGCTTTTGCACATATTTGAATCAACTTATTTGTCATAAAATCTCCAAAACTCGACAAGATCATCTAAATAGTTGTTTATGATTGACACTATTTTCACCTTTGTTCTGTCTAAAATTTCCAGCATTTAATAAAATTTAATAACAGTTAAGTTCAGGGTTGTGCAGTCATGCATGCTTATATACTTTTCTGATAAATAATTGCCAAATATTAAGTCACACTTTATATCATGCATTTATAGGTGTGAATGATAAGGTAATTTGGTATACATAGCTATTCTAATAATGTAAAGCATTAGAATGAATAATTTCTGTGTTTTAGCCTTATTTTACACAATAAAAATAGAAAATTTATGAGAGTCAATAAACATTTCATTAAATAGTTCAGCATAACTTTTCCAATTATTATCATTAATTTACATATTTCCTGTATCACACTATTTATTATAAGTAAGTTATAGCAAAATTGTATTATCAATTTTTTATGTAGTATCCATGCATTTTGAATAAAAGTAAATTCAAACTGTTAATCGATAAAAGCTGGTGCTGGTGTACCTTTAAAAGTGTAGTCTTCCATATTAAACAATCCTATCATGTGTCTTTCACAAATACATGCTTGAGTAGTATGAGAGAAGTTTACTTAGTAAATGGAATAGTACAGAATTTAATAAAAATATTAGGTTCACAAGGTTAATTATTTAAATTATCTCTACTTTATTTTAGTGCCTTTTTTTTTTTTAAAAAAGTATTTCTTCTTCTCTAAAACTTTTTCTGAAGTCCTCAATCTACTTAGCCATGCTTCCTTTTTTCCTTTTTTAATTATAATGAGGCCAACAATTTGCAAGAATTCATTACTTGTAAAAAAATGTTAGGAATAGAGTATTAAAAAAATATTAAATTACAAATACTAACTAATAATAAATAAAACACATAACTTTTACATTTTCAAATCAAAGATTTTATGTAATAAATAATTAATAAAAAAAATCATACTAACCAATGGTGTGTATGTGTGTGCATGTGAAATGATGTGAATGGACACGCACCCACATATACCAGTTAGATCTTAGAATGGCAATAAACAATAGATTAGAAAATTAATGAATATGCATTCATTGAGACTTTACAGAACAAACAATACTTATTCCCACTAGTTTAGCTTTCATGCACACAACTCCTGATACAATCCAATTCCCTCTCCCACTATTAGATATACAAAAATTTTTAATGGTTGATACACCCCAACGAACATCCCAAGGACCTTTCAACCAAATTATACTTTAAGTTATATCACAATTCATTTTTGTATTATATACCCCTGACTACTATTGGCACAATGTGAACTTCCCACATTCCTTCATGGTGGCAATGTGGAAGGTCATAATCCCCTCTTCCTTATGAGAAAATGAATTGGACAAGCAACAACAAACATTATTAGCATATTAAACTTCATACTAAGGTTAGTTTATGATGGAAAGTTATGCTTATGAAACACTGATGCTCATCAATCTTCCATTAATTATTGTGTTTTTGTCCTGTCCTCTGATGCCTTTAGGCTAGCGCTTCTCCTTCATTATCAATGTTTTTATATTTACTGGTTGTTTTTTAGATACATTCCTTTGATAAGGCTTTCAAATTCATTAACTTGAATTCATTTTCTAATTAGAAAATGAATTCTTAAAATCAGAAAATTATTTTAATTAGGAAATCCTTATGCTCTTCCGATCTAATTAATAAAACTTTAACTGTTGTTTTTGGAAAGGGAAAATCTGAAAGCTTATCGAAAGAATGTAGCTTTTACTCAATAAAACTTTAACAAATTATTTAAAAATAAAATCAAACATTCCCGACACAATGAAACTTTTAAACAATTATATATATTTAAATATTTACAAATATATATTCACAATCCATGCAGTTATAATATATAAATTCATAAATAATTCTATCATGAATTTATTAATAGAATTGATCAATTTAAATCTGAAACTAATTAATTTTAATACGCATTTATGAAATAAGTTATTCTTTATGGAAATTAGCATGGATTGAATGTATAAAGCCCCATTGCATTGGAAATTTAAGGTTAGTACTAGGGTTTGAAGTTGGCTTATGGGTAGATGTCATGAAGCTAGGATCGAACTCAGATCCGACTGCTTCAATAAAGTTGGTTTATGCATTTTAGGATACACCAATTTAAAAAAATTTATGGACATTATTTTATCCAATACTTTTATATTTCAGATAGTATTATTACAATAATGATGTATTTAATCAAAATAAGTTTTATGAAAATCTAATATTTCAAATATGAAAATTTTATATTGTTAATATGCAGTGATGATGTTTCTTTAATAAGGACAAAAGAGAAATACAGAATCAATTATATTGTGTTGTCACACATACTATATGATGCTATTAGAGATTTGGTAACTCTAACTTTATCATATACTATTGTGACATAGAAAGCACTGAATGTTTTACCATGATTTGGTCTTCTTGTTTAACTACCATTGTGACTGACTTTATTTTATATTTATGCTACATTTGCTAAAGATATTCTTTAAAAAACATCTAGAAATTTGTAAAATACCTTGAAAGTATGATCTAATAGAATAAAAGAACTTAATTTAAAGTAATGATATGAAACAATTATTTGTTCAACATAGTTAATAATTAATTGTTTTGTCAATAAAACAATTACTTTTCCTAAAGTTACAAATTATTAAAAAATATTACAATTAAAAAAATCAGATAATTTTAATAAATATGACTCAGTAGTTTCTCAAAAATTTATTTAAAATTTAAAAACACTTTTAAACTCTAAGAAGATGAAAAAAACGTTCAATCAGATTCTAATTCGATAACAATTAATTAATAATTATCACCCAATACAAACGAGTAAAACATTTAGATAGAAATAGCATTAACAAGAATTCCTTGTTTTTATAGTTTTTTTTTTTACTTATTCTGAGAATGTTGTACAACTATAGAATAAATTACCTGCTATTTTAAATCTTGTGACACAGCAAAAATAAATCTGTTAAAAATATTATCAATGACCATTAGGATCTCAAGAGTACACATTCTAGATTTAATTGTAAGACAAA
Organism: Epiperipatus broadwayi; assembly: GCA_028023455.1. Lineage (NCBI taxonomy): Eukaryota > Metazoa > Onychophora > Udeonychophora > Euonychophora > Peripatidae > Epiperipatus > Epiperipatus broadwayi. The sequence continues at coordinate 27,779 of JAQFVV010006315.1, forward strand.
GGTCAAAATTTAATTAATTAATATATATAAAACGAAATTAAAAAAATATAAATGAGACAGCATTAATGGAGAATAGAAATCACCAACATGTAATTCGATATAATTATTCAACTTTTTGAAAAGAATATCATGTAGCAGATATTTTTAGGAAAATCAGATAAAATATTATGTTCAAGAAATAAAAAAATTAACTTTTTAATAATAATAAAAAGAAATTAATTAAATATCGATTTAAATATTAGTTTATCTTTTTATTTTTATTTTTTATATCTTACCGAAAAATATAAATTACTTTGTTGAACATCAATTTATAGAATAAAAACTTAATATCATAATTTTTAAAAAATATTATTTTACAGCAATGAGAAATGATATATGATCTCAGGAACTTTTCAAAATGTGCAAAAGAACTGTAATAATTGATGTGATGTCGATTGTAAAAATTCAAAATATGAAAATTGACAACTGTTTATAACAAAAGAAGAAAGTCAAATGCTTTTTAAATCGAAAAATGCAGATAAGAAAATATATGTGTGCATAAATAATATTATCTTCCAGATGTTAGTTCATTTTTTAATGCACATTTTTATATTATAGCTATTGAAAATACTTATTTTGCAATATTATCACTATCTTTTTTATCACTTTATAATCATTCAAAATCATTTAAATACTATTCATGAATTTTAATTTTATGATTAATTATTTACCATATTAAAATTATATATTTATTTAAATTATGTGAATTACATACTAGATTTTATATTTTAAAAAATAATAGTAGTAATGGATATAATTCTCTAAAATTCCTAAAACAACTATCATATAATTTTGGCAGAATAGATCATGTCTAAGTATTGAAAGAAGTCATAGACAAGACCAATGAATATAAATTTTCATTATGTTTTATATTTTTTAGAAAGTGAAAAAAGACTTTAGTCCATAGTCATATCCAAAATGATAAACTTTTTGGACTTTAAAAATATAAAATAACAAAATACTGTCATATTCTGAAGAGTATTTGTCAAAATGTAATAAAAAATATTAGATGACACTAAAAAATTTAACATTGAAGAGAGTATATAACAGGATAGTTTCATACCTTCAAAACTTTTTACAGTAGTTTTATTGGTATTTTATGGATTAAAATGTGAAGCTAAATAAATAAAAATACATGTATCTTATTTAAAGAATTTACATTTTGCAAGTGGTATGCTTACTTTTTGAAAATAAGATTTTTGAATTTCAGAAACTGTTGCAAGAGATATGATATGAAAATAAGGGCATTAGAACTAAAAATATATTCTAAAAAGACTAAAGTATTCAGATTTTTCAGAAGAAAATCAAGAATGATATTCTTTAATTGAAAGAAGTTAACAATTACAAATTTCTTGGCAGATTAATAATACACATGGATGCACAATGAATAAAATTAATCATAGAATTAAGCATGAATGGAATGATATTTTTAGAAATAACTTAATATTAAAAGAAAATATGCCTAAGTATTTGAAATTCAAAGAAATTTAACAATTGTGTTTTGTTATTCTCAGATCTGAATGTGAGATGTGAATATTTAATAAAAAAGCAATAGAGAGACTTCAGACTACTTAATGGTATGTTAAAAGTAACAAGAAGAAATCAAAAGTAAAATTTATTGATGAGAAAACCAATAGGTATCAATGATATTGAAAAAAATTAACAGAATAAAATAGAACTGGATATGACATATTACTAGATAAGATGGTTGAAATTTTAAACTGGACCCAAAAACATATAGAGAGGCAATATGTCAGATAATAAAGGAAATAAAAAAAATTGCTGATGTGCTCTAAATAAAATGATGTGTTTTGGAAAAACTGATTTAAACATGGAGGGAAATGATGATAGTTAAAACTGATGATGATTATGGTAGTTAAGCTCCAGATAGTTAAAAATACAGTAAATGGACTTGTTCCAAACTTTCTAATATTCCGATTTTTCATTAAAAAGCTGATAATATTGTTTAAAAAATGATAGGACCCTTTCTATATCATCTGAACCCTATATGCAATAAAATTAATTTATCGATAATAATCAATAAGTATTAAATATAAATTTGAAGTTTCCTGAACAAATAATTTCAGAAACTTTATTCATTTTGTTTTTATGAGAGATAAAATAATATTAATGCTATTTCTCCAACAGCTTTATTTATGTGTTTTGTAAAAAAAAAATTTTTTTTTTAAAGGTGTGGAAAATATTAGAAGTGTCTTTTAACCAAGATTATTTTATAAGTATGTACACTTAAAGTTATATTAAGATATACTTTCTGCATTTAATATATATTATATTTTATAAATTTATCAACTTCAATCTCTGGCTATGTTTAAAAATTGAAAACATCCAAGAGGTATCTCACTTTTAACCTTTATGAATTGTTACTGCTATCTAATTTGAAGGATATATATCTGTTGATAATTTGAAATAGAAAACATTTTTATATCACTCTTTTTTTATAAATAACTTTTTTATTCAAATATTAGTTAACTTTTCTATACCTTTTTGAAATTCTGAAGGATGCATTTTTTTTATTTCAAATTAATGTTAGAGAATTATTTAATTAATAAAAAAACTGAAATATTTAACAGACTGGAAATATATACTATCGTTGTTGTTGTTGTTGTTGTTGTTTTTACATAATGCTTATACTAAATCAGTATTCAATTTAAGCTTACAAAAATGTTTTTATATAGATGAGTTTTCCTCTCATAAATAAATAATTTTTTAATGCTTAGTACAGGGCCGGCGGAAGCGGGCATGCAACGCATGCTAGGCATGCGGGCGCTGGCAGAAGGAGGCGCCATCACTGAGAGATTAGCATCTGAAAAAGAAGGCGTCATCCCTGAGAAATTAAAACTCTACTAACAAAAATACTCACATTTGAAGAATATTATTCTCAAATGTTTATTTACAAAAATTATTGAGAGTAGATTATTGAAAATCATATGAAGTCATATTATATCTTATTAAATGACACACACAAGCAGGCCTGCACACAAGCTCTGCTTAATATTAAAAATATAAAACAATCAAATCTATTATTTATCATGAACAATAAACTAAACATAAAGTTTATTATATTACAAATTTCATATTGTAATGTTTATATATATATAGTACTGCTTATAGTAAACTATAAGTAACTTTCTGCTAGCAAATATATAAATAAACACACACTAAAAGTATTATAAATTAGAACTTATGTATGTATATGCGTATATATATATTAGATCATGTTTGTTAAAAACAGACAGTGACGCAAATAATAAATATGAAATTTAAAAAAAAAAAAAAATCTAAATTTGCCGTGTTAAATTATATATTATTTCATACAAACCGTTTGTATGAAATAATATATAATTTAACAATCAATTTTATGCTATTTTTGATATCAAAAATAGCATTACATCGTGCATTCTTTCTAAAAATCATGACTTTTTTAAAACGCCACGGGACACGGTCGGGTCACCTTAGTAAACATACATATTGACAGGGGCACCAAAATCAAATTTGCATGCGGGCGCCTAGTACCCAGCGCCGGCGCTGGCTTAGTAGACCAAACAACAATTAAAAATACAACATAAAAATCTCTTGATAATAAGCATACAGAAAAAAATGGCACTTTAATGCTAACATTATTTATCGGATTTTTTTTAATCAATTCTACATTATTAAATTTTAAATTAATTTAAAACCTTTTACCACATAAATATTTTTTTAAGCTGAGTAAAGCAACTTACCTATTTAAAAATCTACAAACAAAAGTACTACACAAGAATCCCTAGCTCTAATATATTAATCACAGCACATAATTAAATATTTCTAAATATGATATTCATTAGTAAATAATATATTTTCAATATTTTAATTAGTATAGTGAAAGAAAATAAGAATAAAAATCCAATATGTTTCGCTATTTTCTCTTTTACTTAAACATAACTGTACTGCCTTTTTAAAAGCAGATATGAAAAAATAGTGATATATTTAAAATAAAAATATAAAAATATAGAATACATTTATAAATATGAACATTTATTTTGTTAGAAATAAGCATTAAACACATGTTTAATAAGGCAATATAAAATCCTGTATATGTGCATACAAATATATAACAGTATTTAATTTATAAATGTTTCATCAACCTCAACTTTTAGGCATGCACTCTGCTACAAATATGAAGAAGTATAAAAACAAGGAATTCAAGCAGTTGCATGTTTTCACTTTTATAAATTGTTATCACTTTATAATTTGGAAGATTTAAAAGCAGATTATGCAGGAAATAGATCTTGAAGATAATTTAAAATAGACTGTATCATTTGTAAATTCAAAATTTTATTTAATCTATAAAAAAACTGGACTACAGACTATTAATGAAAGATACTGTCTTTACTTAATACTGATGCTATGTGATTACTCAATTTTAATTTTAGAAAATGTTCTTATAGATCGTCTGTGTTATTATATTTTTTTATAAATTAAATATTAAATAATTATTTTTTAACAGTTGAATAAAAGAAACATGTCCATTAGTAACCTACATCAATTAAAAATATTGCATAATGACTCCTAAAAACAAGAATACAGTTTGATGCTAATATTATTTATAAGAAAATTTTTTATTAATTCAAATTTTTGCTTTTTAAATCTCAGCTAGGAAACATAGTTATATGTAAGGCTGCAACAATTAAAAATACTTTTCAAGACCTCTAGTCATTATTATTTCAAAGATTATTAATTTACTGCAGAATGAGGGCCTCTCCATGTTTAATGCAGTTTCTTTATCTCTAGCTTCTCTTCTCCATATTACCCCAAATTCATCCATCCATTTTAAGGGTAATCTCTTTATAAATATTTTGCAAATTCTTGGAATAAACAGTTTAAGACTTCAACTGTTCATCTATTAGTCCAAATCCACTTGTCTCTTAATTTCTTTAATAGTGTCAGTAATATCTTTTTGTTTATTCACCCATGTATTCCATTTTGATCCCTTCTTGATATCCCTATCATATATCTTTATACTTGATTTAATGGTCTGATGTCTCAGCACTGCTCTTTTGTTAAGTGCCCAAATCTCAGATACATAGTAAAAACTGATAAAATATATTTATTAAAAACTTTTCTTTTCACATTTATAGGAATATTTCCTTTTAATATTATGTTATTTCTATCAAAAATACTCTGTCATATATAAATTCTATGATTAATACCATCAGTAATAATAATCTGATCATTCAACAATACTTCAGACAGTTTAGCATTTATCTTTAATTCTACTTTTTTTATTTATTACTTTTGCAACAATTTCTGAATCTAAGAAGCATTATTTTCAAAAACAATTACATAATCTGCAAAATCTAAATTACTTGCATAATATCCATTTAAGTTTACACTTTATGTTCCCATTTTAACACACAAAATATTTATTGCAAAATTGATGTACAAAATTTTGAGATATGGAATCATCACATCATACACCCTTCTCAATGTTAATCTTTTTAACATCATTAAGTAATCTAATCATTGTTGTTGCATTTTAATAAATATTCTTCAGAACATAACAATGTTCTGGATCTATATATTGATGATTCACTGATTTAATCAATGAAGAAATGCTTATACGATTAAATGACTTTTTGTTATCTATAAATCCAAAATATAATGACAACTCATATTCATTGGTTCTTTCTATAACTTCTTTCAGTACATAAATGTAGTACATTGTTAGCAATCCACTTTTGAATCCTGCTTGTTCTTTTGCTTGATTAAAATTCAAAGTTCACTGTAGATGAATTGTAATTACTTTGGTAAAAAAATGTATATAAAACTGATAAAATACTGAGAGGTTTGTATCTTTTTTTAATATAAATGTTACAATTGCATTTTTCCAATGATCTGGTATTTTCTATTTCAATCAGATATTTAGTATGTAACTTTGCCAACAGTTTTTTTTTTTTCATTTTTTCACCTCCTTTTAAGATATTGATTATAATTTCATCATTACTTGGACCTTTTGCCTTTTTCACAGGTTTAATTGCATAACTCATTTCTTCATTTAAAATCCTGGATAATTCAGAAGACATAATAATTATAGGAGATACTTTTTCTTATTTTTTATTACTGTATAATTCTTTATGAAACTCTTCCACATCATTAATGATGTTATATTTATTTTTACTAATAGTTCCAACTTTTTTTATTGAAGAAATAAATTTCTTACCAATATCAAGATACTGTTTTACACTTTTGATATTTTATTCTCTTCTATAGCTTTTTTTTTCTAATTCACAATTATACTTTCTTATACTGTTATAAACTCTTTTTGTAAAATTCTAGACATTCAATCCTTCTTAATGAATCATTTTTATATATTTTCAAATTCCTTCCTTTCTTCAAAAATTGTTGTCTCAATGTAAATTTAACTCAATTTTTGTTTATTTGTATTAAGTATCTGTGGCAAGTTTTAATAGTCTATCAGTTATCAAATCAGAAACATTTTTAAAATCTGTTAATATTTTAAAATGATTTGCAACTTCTCATTTAAATTTATTGGAATGCTTCTGAAGGTTAGAAATATCAATTGTAAATACTATTTTTTTTAATATTTTTCATCTCTCTGGTTTTGCATTAGCACATATCTTACATCCCATTAACCATACATCATGTTCTATGCTGAATTTGTTAATAACATTACAATATTGAAATACATATTTTCTGTTAATCAAAAGATAACCTAAATTTGCTGCATCTATATTTTGATGTTTCCAATCCATTTCCATTTAGCGTTTTTTTTTTTTTCAAATAAAGAATTCACAATATAAAATTTATTTTCTGTGAATTCCAAAAGTCCATGATTTCTTTCATTTCTATCATCATAATCAAATTTACCCACAGCATTTTCATCTTTCAATCACTTATCAATAATCATATTAATGTCTCCCATGACAAATTAAAAATGTTGTTTGGTGTGATTAAAAGCCTTTTGTATATCTATTTAAAAATCCTTTATTTCTGAATTATTTGCATTTGATATATTTCATTAAATTAAATAACTAATCTTGCCACTCTGTTTGATACACTATCAATCTCCACGATGCTGTTCTTTCACTTTCAATTTATAATGTATCCAGTTCCACTTGTGCCTCGAGTATTTGCTCCTTTGTAGTATAGTATATGCTCAATCTTTGAATCAATTGTCTCTTCACCTTTTCTTCTAATTTCACAAAGTCCAACAATGTCCAATTTAATATTAGCCAGTACTTCCAAGTCTTGCAATGTTCCTTTACTTGAAAGTGATCTGCAGTTGTAAGTATCTAAATATAAAAAATATAATCTAATGATATGTGTTTGGGTCTGCAATCATGGGACTCTCATAACCATACACCTACCAACTGCTTTGGCTGGTGACTTTGCAACTCCCTGGCAAAAAGAGTCATAATTCTGCCCTCAAAAAAACTCAACTGATATTTCAGTTAACAGCTATGAGGCAGAAAGACCATAGTGTTTCTTATTATTAAACTCAGATATAAAAATCCAATAAACTCACCATGCTGGTTAAATTATGTTGATTATATTACAATTTTATTTATGTTTGTATTTATTTTCTAAAAAAAATTATAAACTTGATGTAGTTTGGAAATTTAAGATTTTTTGTTTTTTGACTGCATTTTATAGCATAACAATTTCATTATTTTTATATTGTAACATACATATGACTTGTGTGACCAAGTTGAAATGTCGGAATATCAATATTTAAAATTTTTTAACACGGATGAACCCGCAAAATATGTCATATATATTGTGACCTTCTGGTTTGGCACCAGAAGTAGTCATTGTAGTAGGGTGGTGGTGTATCAGTCTTATCTGATGCACTACCTCTTAAAAAAAAATGAAATAGCGTGAAATTGTTAAAACCTTTTATTCTTACTTAAGAATATAGTCAATAGTAGGTGCAGGTGTAATTAAAAGATTTTTTTAATGTTTGGTATTATTTTAGGGTATAGTCATTAATAGAATAAAGGGGGTGGCTTGTTTTGTATATAATCAATATAGTTTAATTTGATATTTACTTGGTTTATTAGCTCTTAGGCAGTAGTCAGTTTTATTTGAATGATTTTCTGGTCCATTTGTTATGTACATTTAAAACATATAGCATAAACAGCAGGACATAGTTCACTCATCATTATTCACATTATCATTTTAATTAGTATCGGTATAATATAATAGCATACTAATACTAAAACATTCATGCATTGTCCAACTTCATTTTTAGCTCACGTGTTTCATTAAGTCATTAAATATCCCATATTACTTTCAAATATTTAATTGTAGCAATAAAAGTGTTTAAAAAAAAAAAAAAAACTAACTTAATTACATTTAAAATATATCAGTAAATTATGGACAAGCGAATTATATAATGACCAATAATGAAAAATATTTCATTTATTAAAGTTATTGTCATTAACTTGATTATACTGCTTTAAAAACATTTAATTATTAATGTAATATATATTTATTTTTTTTAACTGTCTCCGGTTTTGCATATGTAATCAGATCGGGCGATGGGCGGAGTAATTGACAATTATTTTCTAATGATGTAACATTATCGCGAATAATTGGGAGATAGCCCTACGATGTAATTATTATTGTAAAAAGGTTATAAAAGTCAGTACTTGCTACTTTCAGGGGGCATTCCGTTGTTATTACTTAAGAGGCCATTCTACTATTACATTCCAAGTGGGCATTTCACTATTGCTTCAAAAGGCAGTTAATTAAAACTTTTATGGAAAACCGTTATAGTGAACCAGTACAACTATAACTAGTAATTATTGTTAGCAAAGTTTAATAACAAAGTTTTTTTTTTTTTATTTCAAAGTGCAATCTTAAAACTTTAATTGTATTGTTTGTTCGCGAAATGCGTACGTAAACCACAGAAGATATGTCAGTTCGCTCCCACCCGACTGTTTAAACTATTCCGACGTTAACCAAAATGCGTGTAAGTGTTTATTTAGTTATTTAATAGAAATTATTATTTACTTAAGGAAATGGGAAAACTTAATAGAACTTTTAAATTGCTTTATTTAAATTTAAAGTTAACAGGGAAGAAGAAAATGGTATTTAAAATGGTATTTAATTATTGTATTACAATTAAATATAGAAACTCTAATTATAGTAGGAAGAGGAAATTTACGGCGTCTTGCGGGTGTGTATTGGAAAAATATGAACTTTCGTTGAATATTATTAAAACTGTTATGTGTAAATTCCATGTTAAGTATAGAAGAAAATTTAATATTTAAAATATATGCAAGAAATATGCAACTTTATTATCATATATCTGAACTAGCACCTTAATTGTCTATATTTCATCATTAAAATGAAGGATATAAAATTAAGTATTCTTAAGTATGTTTTAATCATTATGTGCTTTCTAAAATAGTGACAGGAAAGAAATTATCAAAACATAAATTAAGTGACGCTACTATATTAATAGTGCCAACAGGTTTGTGTCAGTAAATGTTATTAATTCTCGTACCTATTATGAATGGGTGTATAAAAGTGTGGTTAAATATTTCGGATATCTTAGGAGGAAAATACCAACTTTTAATTTACATATATTTAAAAAAAAAAAAAAACATATTGTTCATTAAGGAAGTCTGTTATTCCCAACATTAATTGCGATTCATTAGTGAAAACTAAAAACATTGAATATGCTTTTACGATGTCAACAAATTTTATTTTATTTCTCCTGCAGGAAGTGTTTTATTTGATGTATCAATACATTCTTCTTTGCGTTTAATGTTTCCTATTTGTTTTGTGCAGTCCAATTATTTTCCCTTACTATTTGGAGACATGACAAGGACCGTCATGTGAAAACTTTTATAAACTTGTGTCTCATTTTGTTCAGAAAGGAGAAAGAAGAGAACTTTATTTTATGTAACGGTATATTTAGTAGATAATATTAGTTAAAGAATGTGTTATTATTTTGAATATATTTATTATATGTATCCTTATTGTATTATCTCTACCAGAACATCACCAATAGCATAATAGAATATATTGTGCTGGTAATTTTATTTTATTAGGTACTTGTGTATAATTCAACCGATGATGTTTTTGACTTACCAAATTCCCTTCCGGTAGACATCGACATTTGTTGCATGACAACGTTGTCATGGTAACCAAGTGACTGGCGTGATTAATCCATCAGAGAGTCTTTTTTTTTTTTTTTTCACCCGCGAGATTTAAAATTCGTAGAGAGGTTTGGGAAATTTTTTGATTTTTTCTGTCTATTGCGATTTTGCTATCCACGGCATCACAGTTACTTTTTTGAGCTGTTAATTCGGGTAAAGTGTTTTATTTATCTGTTTATTTTAAATTTACAAAAAAATTTTGTTAATATTTCTACAATTATCAAACTTACATTGAATTATTCTCCGGTAAAGTGTTTTTTATTTATCTGTTTATTTTAAATTTACAAAAATTTTTAGTTAATATTTCTACAATTCTGAAACTTACGTTTAATGTGTAAATAATTTATTCTCCGGTAAAGTGTTTTTTATTTATCTGTTTATTTTAAATTTACAAAAATTTTTAGTTAATATTTCTACAATTCTGAAACTTACGTTTAATGTGTAAATAATTTATTCTCCGTGTTTTTTATTTATCTGTTTATTTTAAATTTACAAAAATTTTTAGTTAATATTTCTACAATTCTGAACTTACGTTTAATGTGTAAATAATTTATTCTCCGTGTTTTTTATTTATCTGTTTATTTTTAAATTTACAAAAATTTTTAGTTAATATTTCTACAATTCTGAAACTTACGTTTAATGTGTAAATAATTTTCAATAATTTTTTAAAACAAATTTGGAATATACATTACCAAATGTGATAACAAGGACGCCATTAATGCCAGATTCGCATTAATTCGGGTAAAGTGTTTTATTTATTTTAAATTTACAAAAACTTTTTGTTAATATTTCTACATTACGTTTTTAATGTGTAAATAATTTGAAATAATTTTTTAAATCAATTTTGTGCAATATGCAGTACGTTTTAAAAATTACCAAATGCATATAAAAGTGCGGCGTTTTCTGGACGCCATTAATACCAGATTTGCATTAGATCGCGTCTTTTTTATTTAGGTGTTTATTTAAAATTTACAAAAAGTTTTTGTTAATATTTCTACAATTCTCAAACTTATTTGCAAAAAATATTTGTTAATATTTCTACAATTCTCAAACTTACATTGAATTACGTTTAATGTGTAAATAATTTTCAATAATTTTTTAAAACAAATTTGGGAATATACATTACCAAATGCATATGTGATAACATGGACGCCATTAATGCCAAATTCGCATTAATTCGGGGTAAAGTGTTTTATTTGTTTATTTTAAATTTACAAAAACTTTTTGTTAATATTTCTACATTACGTTTTTAATGTGTAAATAATTTGAAATAATTTTTTAAATCAATTTTGCAATATGCAGTACGTTTTTAAAATTACCAAATGCATGTAAAAGTGTGGCGCCATTAATACCAGATTTGCATTAGATCGCGTCTTTTTTATTTAGGTGTTTATTTAAAATTTACAAAAAGTTTTTGTTAATATTTCTACAATTCTCAAACTTATTTACCAAAAATATTTGTTAATATTTCTACAATTCTCAAACTTACATTGAATTACGTTTTAATTTTATTTTTAATTTCTGAATTATATCATACAGCTATGAGAGTAATACAATGTCTGATATACATGTACACCGGGCCTGCAGCCTGACAAAAACATCTGGAGGCCCCCCCCGCCAATTCCAGCACTACGCGCTGCTGTATTTTAAAATTGAGAATAATATTTTGACGCATGCATGTACATTTTTTTTTTTTTAGTATTTGCCGGACCTGTGTCAGATATTTTTCATTTTTGAATATTTTTTAGAATGTGACCTGGATAATTCAACCAATGACGTATTACCCTGAAGGCATATCACTCTAATCTTACGATTTTTAACGTACCATGTTCACGTGATCTGCGGACACATTTTAGCGATTACATGTGTCCGCAGATCACTTGGAGACGTTATCTTAAAAATCACAAGATTAGAGTGATATGCCTTCAGGGTAATACGTCATCGGTTGAATTATACACAAGTACCTTTTATTATTATTGTTTAATAACATAAGTTTGGTTGTGCGTGTGTTGATAACTCCCACACAAAAAAAAAAAAAAAAAACGAGTGGAAGAGTCCATTCAAAAGGGGGTGAACAATTAGTTAAAAGGGAAGATTAAAAAAAATATATATAAATTATATCAAATCTTACCGAGTGTATTTTGTTTCATTAGTAGCAAATAATTATTTTCAATAGCTATTTTGTTTATGACATATAGTTTCATTATTTACTTATGTTTAATTCAGCTACTGAGTTGTGCCAATATAAGTGCATTATAGTATATTAAAAAGAATTATTATTCGTCTTACTTCGCTTAGTAATTAATATTTATTTTCAAATGGATGTTTGAACGTTACCAAATCTGAAATGTTATCAGATATGAGATCTTTATTCTTTGCCAATTCTAATAATAATCATTAATATTTTAACAATGATTCTTTGTATACCGCGATTTTAAATTATCTGTATCTCTTATGCTCATATGTGTGTGTGTGTGTGTCTATTATTGAACTTATTTATAAGTGTGTAATTGCCATTGAAAGTGGCTTTAGGTCAATCGGATTCAGGAGGAATTGGGATGATCAATCAATTTTGGAGAATTAAGAAGTTGCTCAAAAGAGAATTATTATTTCTTTATTATGACAGAATGATAGGTATTTTTGTGGCTATATGTTATAAAGTTTTGCAATGTTTACAATATTTTATGGGATTAAATCGTTATATTTGTTAGATGAGTATTTAATGTGGGTAATTCACCTGGTGTAGAGCAATGTAGTATATTGAATTGAATATTCCTTTTCTTCTCCATGTATTGGAGCATATTTTTGATAGGAGTAAAGTAAGTCCTCCATTTGTATTTGATATATAGAATTAGATATGTATGAAGCTATAGGGCTGTATATTCTTAGTTTTCATTTGGTGGTGTGTTGTTCCACCAATTATTTAGTCTTAAAGATAGACTTGGTAGTGGTTGTTATATTTACCTATTTGAATTATAAATCTGTTATCCCATCTGAGTATTAGATATTTTCCAGCTCATGCTATAGCCTAGTGTTGATAGTTTGTGATAAAAGGAAGAATAAAAGAAAAGTCTGGTGTATTATAAAACAACTGTACTATAGTTGATGAATAAAGATTGATTGATCTTCACTTCCAACCGTATTATGATTATATTTGAAACATCATAAGAAAACCGATTGGATTTATTGACATTATTTAATTATTGTATTTAACACACCGTATAAGACAGATACATGCACAGATTATTAAATTTAATTGAATATAAAAAAAATCCATCATTAATGTAGAATTTTTCCCTTATCATTGTAAAATATTTGCAGTAGTTATTTAAATTTTATTTCATTGATTTTATTCTTAGATCATAAATAATTAAGCTAGGACAGGATATTGGTTGATGAGCACCAAGACTGATTTATATTTGGCAAAGCAAAACCTAGATTTAATGGTATATTTTTACTTAAAACTACAAAGCAAAACTGCATTTGATTAACAAAAGTGTTTATTTTCTCTGGTAAGATAATTTCAGATTATCCAAGGTAAATCCCCTTATTTGGAGTTATTTCAGATAATTGAAAATAACAATGCAAAATCCTAACTTATGTAATCTTTAGAATAGTAATTATGTTGTTGTTAGAAATTTAGTTAGAGAATAATTGATATTCAGTAAATGTTGAATAACAAAAAAATATATATATATATATTTTTGTAATTAGTTGTTAAAGTGTAAAGCTATATTTATTAGTTTATCTTATATCAATCCACCAGAAATCCTTAATAGCTAAATAGTCATTGTTCACAATAAATAATAGGAATTTATTAAATTCATTTAATATTTTCAGACAGATGTTATCAAGTTATTAATTACATTAAGGAATAAAATGTAGCAGATATATAAAATCAATGGGTTATATGATGTTATATCCTATGTATGAGTTGTTCCTAAGGATCTTAAGTCCTTTATTGGATTGGTATCAGTACCAACAAAAGATAAATGTTGATCTAACTATTTTTTTTTTTTATTGATTAATAAATATTTCGTTATTTAAGTTTGTATTTTGAAATTTCTTCTAACATTCATTCGTGTTCTACATTTCCACACATGCTTATACCTTTATTTTATTTAATGCAATATAATTGTATTTTATTTAACGATAATAAATCTCAAGATGATGATGTTGATTTCCTTGATTCAAGCACTATATGAGATGCCTATTGCCTACCGATCATTTTAAAAGGGTTTTGTTATTTAATTGTGTTTAGATGATGAATTGAAATCAAAACGTACCCTATTTCTTTCATTATCTAACTGTAAGTATTTAATTAGGGTATTGTTTGATTTATAATATTATTTTATAGTGTTGAAGTAATAATCTGGGTACAGAAATATCAAATCAAGCCATACTATAAGTCAATTCCCTGAGGTCTTTAATATAGCCTTTAGATTAAACAATAAGTTCATTTAGCCAGATTAGATTAGTGTGTAATTAAAGTTTATTAATGATAAATTTAGTTGAGTTTAAACTTAACTACTTCCGGTTTGTCGGTGTCATTTGCGCCCTTCGGTGCTCATTTGATGATGTGCTATTTTCTTTCTTTGCTGACGTAAAAAGTATAATGATGACGTCGAAGAAAATATGGCCGTTTTTAGCTATATATGTTAGCTTTCAAACGATCTTTATTTCAAAAAAATCGGTCGAAATTTAGATTTTTGGCGAATTTTTTAATCAACCACAGTATTTAATTTTTTTGTTTTTTTGGTAATTTTTGTACTTATCATGAAACGATAAAAGACATAAAATGTTTTACGGCTGCAAGTGAAGTTTTCTTTGGTATTATTCTCAAACAAGGCTTACAACAGACTAAGAATGTAATTATTCGTAAGTAAAATTTTTTAATTTTTTTTTTTAATTTTTTGAAAAAATATATTTTTTATTAATTTTAGTTTGTAATTAGTGTGTGCTAATTTGTAGTTATATATTTATTTATTTATGCTCATATACAATTCATATCTATCGAAAAATTGGTGTGTGTGTAATTATATATTTATGGTCGTATAGAATTCATATTTATCATAATTTTCTAAAGGTAGTTTGTAATACATTTATTTATGCTCACATAGAATTCATATTTATCGAAAAATTAGTGTGATTTAGTTTGTAATTATATATTTACTCATATAGAATTCATATTGTAATTAACTTATTAGTATATAATTCATATCGTAATTTTCTAAAGTTCTATGTACACTAATCCTCTTATTTTTATAAAAATAATGATTTTCAAAAAGTATACTTTTTGAGAACCATTAATTATGTTTATATTATATGGTTTACAAGCAATGAGTTATAAGACTAATAAACAAATGTATACAGACAGACATTGCATACACAAACATATAATCCAATTCTGATTCTTGTTTATGTTTATGCTTGATCATGCTTTGCTTTTGCTATATGTTTCATAACATTATTTTCAAGTCTATAGACTATATGCAAATAAATTATATCTGTGATACAATAAATATAAAAAGATAGCATCACTTCTGTACATAAAAAATATAAACATCACTTGTGCACTGCATAAAGAATATAAACATCATTGGTGATCACAATGAATATAAACATCACTATTGTACACACAAAAAATATAAAATGAAGAGATAAAACTCATTTTATCAGTGATATAGAAAGTAGCCTACAATTTCTAGTTTTAGACAGACAAGAAGCCAATTGCTATGATGATTTCTTTTTTTTATTTATTAGGATGAATCTTTTTCTTTAAAGATGCCTTGGACATTTAGAACATTTGGGGTACAAGATAGAAATGAACAAGTCATATCCGACTTTGTTTGGAGATTGTGAAGCTGTGGATTATCTCAGGTAAGACATATTATACATGTTTAGAAAGATAATTTTGTAAGGAATAGAAAGAAATTATCACTGAAGATGAATTTTGAATTTTAGTTAATGTTAATTTCCAAATTATGAACAAACAATAAAATAATAATTATTTCGAATGTGAAAATTTCTTTTTTTCCTTATTTTTTATATAGTTATCACTATTTATTTTATGCTTATTGTTTTTCTTAATTTTTCTAGTTTCTAGCAATGTAATTGTTTTTGTTCTAACATAATTAAAACTGAAGTTATTATGAAAATTGTGTCTCAGGCCATTATTTTAAAAAGTTCAATATGGTGGCTTGAAGCTGAAGTAGTTAATGAGTTATACATTACAATTTCTGAAATATTACTTTTATTTCATTTTAGTTGTTAGTTAATTGTATAATGTGGTAGAGGTTGTTCAGTGTATATGGATGATGGGAGGAGGTGAAATATAAAGTATTACTAAATTAAATTTAGCTGGTAGAATTTACCAATTTAGTTATTTTCTAGAAGAGAAATTAATAGATGTTTATTCCTATTAGTAATTATATTTTCTCCCACATCTAGTGTACATTGTACACCTCATTCACCTCTGTATCCCTCAACTGAGTTAGTTTAGGTAAATCTTCAATTAAGAGCCTAATGAGTAAATTTAAGTAAAATTAAATGAATATTTTATTCTATGATCCATAGAATTGGCGCCCCGGGTAATTGTTAGTGTTAGTGTTAGGTGGAAGGGGTCACAGGGGGGGGGGTTGGCCCCACGTTGGGCGCCAAAAACCCCACAATATATATATATAAACAAAAAATTATTTTGTCTAATTATCCAGAATATTTGTGCTTGTTAACTGTAAAGACCATTGTATGTATTCATTTTATACTATATTCTGAATTATGGATAATGATAATAGAATTATGCACAACTCATGAAGATTTTCTCTTGATACCAGTCTTGTGATCTTTTCATTATCATAGTTTACAATTCACATTTTAGTGACTAACAATGGTCATGTAAATATTATAAGCACCTTAAGTTTAAAATCTAATAATTAATGGAGAAATAATATGTAATTTTTATTTGTTTTTAATAATAATGGAAGTCCATTTAATTAAATATTTTTCTTACCAAATGATATAAAAGTTTTAAAAATTTTCTTTAAATAATAATATGATTAATTTACTAAGTTAGGAATGATTATAAAAGGTAGACAAAATTATAAAATAATGTAAACATTTTTTAAAAACTCTCTCTTCAGTAATTACAAGGTTTAATTTAAAAAAAGTTCATTAATCAATTTTTAATTTTAGCCTTTTAGAAAGACAAATAAAAGTTTTAAAAGAAAAAAACTAAAATTTTAACATTTTTTATTACATTTTTGATTTAATGGATTGGAGTTTTTTCTTTTCTTCTTAGATCTCCCCAAAACAATAAACAGTGTTGCGCAAACTAGTATAATTAAAAGATTAACTTACTTTTGGCATAAGAAAGAAACAAGTATGGGTGATTTTTTAAAATTGTTCTGTAATTAAAAAAGGGGGGAAATAATTAAACAATTTTTATTTGTTAAAATAGACTTAATTGGTCAGTGTTTAATTTGGTCATGTAGAAGATGGGATTGTGATTGGTTGGATAAGAGTGTTCCAAAAATATGGGTGTAGGTAAATCAGTAGACCTCAGTATCCTGGAAGAAGGAAAGACTTGATCCAGTTGCTGATAAAGACAATAGAAGTCTTGTTACAGCTTATGAAAAAGACTCTAGGACAAGAAACTTAATCAAGCTCTTGAGAAAAGTAGATTTTCCTGACTCAGCTGCTGAAGAAGAAATAAGCAAAAGTTTAACTAAAAAATGTTTTCTAGAATGAAGATGAAGACAAATATGTGCTAAGTGTAATTACAGCTAATCATCATCTACCTCCATGTAACCAGCTCACTAAAAATGTGTAAAGAAGAAAAATATCCTGAAGTAATCTGCCACTCACCTCTTGTTCAACCAAAAACATGATTATCTCTGTGTTTATGTGTTAGTCTGATCTGGAAAATAATTAGAAAAAAAATGAAGAAATTCTTTCTGTGGTTAACCTGAAAATAGTGTATGGTAGAATAAGTGTATACATTAGCCTGGAATTGATAAACCTTCAAGAAGAAAACCTATGTGGAAACAGAAAAATGCAAATGTCAAAGAAGAACTAAAAAAAATAAAACCATAGTCTAAAAAGTTCTTTTAATGTACACATTATCTCTACAAATATAGATAATTTTTATACAAATAATATTTGATTATAATGAGTAATTTTATTAATTTAACATTTTCTTGCAAAACATGTTTTTTTTATTATTCATTTATTTTCCCTTCCAAAATTTTGAAAAGGGTTTATATGCAATTTAAATTGAACATTTCTTTTGAAACATATTTTTTATTCATTTATTTTCCCTCCAAAATTATACAAAGGGTTAAACTAACTTATTTAAATATCTTATCTCTGATTTCCAACTTCTGTTATTTAAAAAAAAAACTTAATGAAAGCAAAAGTTAATTAATTTAAGGAATAAAACTCAACTGGTTAATTTTTTTTCTGAAATTGTATTGTATCATAAAATTATAAATTTAAATTATCATATCATTTTTAGAAAATTTTAATTATTAATCAGTTAGTTTACTAAATACGTGTTAAAAATTATTTAACCTTCCCAACATGCACTCACATTTCATCATTTTCAGATGTTTTTCTTTGTCTCATATGATTAAATCATTATTACTAATCTGAAAATAATAAATTTGCCTTCATTTGATAGATTTTTTTGTTTACTTTGAAATAAATTTTAAATGTTCACATTTTGTTTCTGTAAATATTAAAAAATGAGCTCATAAATAAAACAAAGAATTTAGACATCATCATTTCTAGAAAGATTATTTTCAGTTTATAAAATCAATGAAATATTTCTTAATTCTCCAAGTGAATAATTATTTATTTTTCTTATATTTAACAAATTATGCTTTAAAAGTTTAAAATTTTTGAGTGTTTATTGCAAAATTGTGATATTTTCATACTCGTAAATATAAATAGATTGCTGATGTAGAAACTAAGCTTGTAAATTGCTTCAGGCCATGCTTAGATTCACTGCTAATATAACATTATATTTTTGAAAATAAAGCATTTCAAGTCAAAATAAGTTATTAATAATTTATATTTCTTGATATTTAACAAATATAGTGTAAATTATTTTTAAAAAAATATATAAAACTGTAATAAATTCGCAAATAAACTAGTTTTTAGTCATTGGAACTATTTACTTTAAGCAATGTCATAAAAATTGAATGTTTTACTGCCTTGGCAAGATACAATGGCTGAACATGTCAGGGCAGGTCTTATGTCTATTGTAAGAGTATGAATTTTAAATTTCCCACTTTTTTCTGCAAATTTTTCAGTGAAAATTTATTATAATAAAATATATCATTTTATATGCATTTTAACATATAATACAAAAATATTTACCAGGGGAGAATTGGTCAAAAAATGAAATAATTTGTGACAATAGATGCAAAGGTTAAGTGTTAATGTTTTTATATGTCCAGCTATCTGTTCTATGAATTGGCAGTGTATGTAACAAAATTTCATTACAATTTATTTTTTTAGGAATTTTAAATTATTCCAGCAAAATTATTTAAAATAAAATAAGCTGTTATATTTCTTTCTCTTGTTCACAGTTAAAGTTCATTGAGTCTTACAATCTTGAGCAATCTCTAGATGGTGCAATAGTTATATAAATATAGGGGGTTATATTTGTGTTTGGACATCCAGATCATATGGCCCAAAGATATTACCTTTAAAGTTCATTCACTGCATTTTATTTTTTGTTTTTTATTAAAAATTAAGTTTATAATTGGCCTAAACACTCATTGTACCATATATTTAGAGCAATAATACTGATAAGCATGTCTCAGAATAGGCCAGCATTCATTTTGTTTTTATGAAAGATTAGTACTTATATTTCTGTATCTAAAATATTATGTTAAATTTTGCCCAAAACCTAACAGTGACTAGATAAGTAGCTCATTTTATAATGTACCTCTTTTAAATTCAATTATAAAATAGATAGCTGGTGAGTTATTGATTTGACTGTTTATGTATAATGATTTGATTATTATTAATATATCTACTTATAATATATTTATTTTTTTAATGCTGTCTTCTGGTTCATAATCCTTTTATTCATTTCATTATCCTTTTATATTTATTCATAATATTTCATGACTCTATGGGGAGAATGATGTGATTTTCATCTCCCTATCTTTACCCCTTTCATTCATGCCATTACAATATATAACATCTTATACTTTAATCTTTCTATTATCATAGATTACAATTCAAATTTTAGTTTTTATAAATATTTTACAGTATAACTGAATAATGAGCATGTGTGCAATTTTACATTGATTCTTTATTGAACATTTCTATAATATAGAATCTAAAATTAGAAAATGATATCTTGATAGTATAAACATTTTAATGCATAATCTTTTAATGTAATACATTATATAGAATATATATGTATATTATACATTAAATTTTATGCTGGATAACAGATTTAAATATCTGAAAAACAATATGCTTTAACTCAACTTCATTATTATTACCATAGTTATTTTGTAATTACTTTCCATGTCTTCAATTGTAAATCATTGTTTTCCCCTTAAATTATTAAATTTAACTGTTGAAAAAATCTTTGAATATTGTGTACAATAAGAAATTTTTGGATGATAATGTTCTAAACATAGGGAAGATCCCCCCCCCCCTCATTAATAGTTCATTTAATAAAATTCTTCAAGAAGTATATATATATGACTTTTTCGGCTACTTTTACATAAAAGTGACAGACCTAAGAGATAAAAGATTCTGAATTAAAATGCAAGATATCATTTCCTGGTACTTGAACATCATACAACTTCCTGAGTAATTAATCTTAATTATTTTTTATTAGTTTTGTTAAAAAAAAGTAATTACAAACATGTACATAAGTATATATAATAATTGATGATACTTCATAATGTTTATATATAATAAATGAACATGTAATAATGTATGTTAATGACGAAAATAACCAATTATCATTGTTGTTTTTATATCAGCAGCTAAAAGTAATATTTTATGTCAGCAACTAAAAGCAATATTTATAATGTAATGCAAATACATTCATTTTAAAAAGACTAAAATATTAAATGCATATCATTTATTATATGAATACATAAATATGCATGCTGTACGGAAAAGAGGTTAATTGTTTTTATTTTATTTAACTAGGTTTTTTCTGTAAGCATTTGTCAAGTTTGCTCACGCTAATTGTAATTGATTTAAATGACACTATAAATATTTTATTTACAGATGTTTCCTCAAATAAATTATTTATCAAAATAAATTAATTATAAACTATATGTCATTGTTTATATTTTATTTTTGAGTTTTTTATATATAAATTATTATTAATAATCAAAAGTTGGCTTTTTTATTCTAGTATGTACATTTTTTTAATTTCTTGTCTATTTGTTTTATTTTATATTTATGGATTTTATTTACGTGCTTAATTAACTTATTTTTGTTTATACTATCATTATATTGCTTGTGTCTCATTTAATGAATAAAAACAAAAATATTTTAATAGAAAAAAATACTAAAATATTATTGAAATATAATTTGTTTTCTGATAAAGGAAAGTTATATACTTACGCTTAGGTCAAATATGTACATCTAAAAAATTAAAATATACATTTGATAGATTACAATATATAGATGTATAATATATAGAGGATTTGAACACAGACTTTCAACCTCTTTTCAACCGTCCACTCTATCTCATACATCTGATACACATAAGCACACACATGTGCAAAAAAAAATTTCCAATATACGTATTTTGTGCTGAACCAACAGTCAGTAATTGGTCCAGATCATTATCTCCCACACACACATATAATCAGTGCTCGTTAGCAAATTTTTACACTTTAATGGGCAGGCTTTAATCTACTCCACCCTCCAACTCTTTAACCATCCATATCATTTAAAGCCTGTCCATTAAAGTATGAAAATTTGCTATTTTAATATAAACTGAGCACTGATTATACATATGCGTGTAGGAGATGATGATCTGGACCAATTGATGAGTACTGGTGCAGTACAAAATACGTCTATTGGAGATCATTTATCTTTTTCACATGTGTGTGGTGATGCACATTAGTTGTATGAGATAGAGTGGATGGCTGAAGGGAGCTTAAAAGTCTGTCTTCAATTCACCTATATTATAGCTAGATTCCAGATATGTAAAATATATTTCTATTTAAAATGATCAAACATGATCCATACATGTTACTATGTTTGTAAAACTTTCCATCTGCCATTTTATCTACATTTAAATTTTAGGCCAGTAAATAAGTTATTAAAGTATTAATTTTCTATTAAAATGTTATATATATATAGAATTACAGATGGAAACTTTTACAAAAATCAATATATAAAATTTTAATATGATATTGTTTTTAAGTATTTTATTCTGGAGATTTGCTTTCACGATAAACCTTACTAACATTCCATTGTGTCAAACAAAAAAAAATCCAATAACAAAATGGTAATGGATTTTCTTATTAAAGTAAAATTAAAATAGAAAAGATAATTTGAAATATAAATTCTCCAAATCTACATTTAATTAAAAATAGATTTGAAACAATGAAATTATTGGGTTTATCGAAAGAGTGGATCTCAAGTATACAATACAAATATACTTTAGGTTGATAATTGCGGTCATCGGAATTACAATATAGTCAGTTAGTCTGGAGTGTATAAAAAAGGGAATTTCCCAAAAATATTTGAAAAAGATATAAATAGCCAAAGAGAACAATAGAAGCCAGCCAGTCACAGTTTTCGTCAGTGATTTCCTGGCAAATCCACGTCAGTCAAATTTTTAAAATAATAATAATGTTCCGAAACATGGTAGCAAAGTAGATGACATCAACCTGCCCATCTCCTGTGTCCTAAATATGATCATCAAAATATATTAAGCCAGAAAAACCTCATAAAAATGAGATGATGAGCTGTTGCACTCTCTTACTCAATTCATAGCTAACTATGCCTGTGTGGAAATTCAGTTTTCATCGTGGGATTCAAACTTCCACACAGACTCATAATAAATTAGATAATATGTTTCCAATTTGTTAATTTTTAATCACCTAATTTATTCTTATAAAACTCCAGTGATCCAGTAATGTAAATCCTGCTAATTTTTAATGTCTTCTAAAATATAATCCGCATAATGTAATTTAAAATGTAACTTAATATTCTGGTAACTATGCTTGCTATTACTTAAAATCTAATGTCTTTGCTGTCCTTCTATTTGTCTAAAAGTTATGCTTTTTAACACTAAACTTCCTTCTATTTGCAGTTTAGAAATTATTATTATTAATTACTTAAAATGAAATGAATATATGCCAATATTGTTCCATCTCGACAAAAACTTTATTTAAATAAATATTTTGCTGCCTATTTTCCGACCAATGTTTGTCAGTAAATAAAAATAATAATTCTTTAGCTCTGAAGATTTTCTAGTGACCTTTGTTTTGTTGAGATGAAACCATTTTATATTATTATGTGTTTTTTTATATTTATACAATACACGGTTTAGTTGTGGAGAAGACACTAGATACAAGCATGAGGTTTTATTTAATTTAATTATTTCATTTTTAAAGAATAAAAAGAAGGGGGTTTATATAATTATACTCATGTTAAATAATAGAGAGAAATAGAATGTCATTTGAAATGTTAGTGGGATTTTGTGTTGAAGGGAGAGATGTGTCACTAATTACAGATATTCATAATAATAATTAATGCTTATTTTATTTTTCTTGTTTCTGATTTTGGTCAAACTATATAACATTTGTGTAATCTTTAACTCAGCACAATTCTATATTTAAATACTAAAATATATTTTCCAGTACATGTATTTTGCCTTGCCAGCATTTGGCTTGATTGCTTGTCTTTTGTTCTTTGTGATCATTAGATCAAAACTAGACCATGTGATAATTTCACTGGCCATCTTATCAGGATATGAAAGCCAAAATGGCATGAACTGGAGCAAACTAAGCTCAGCTAGCCTTGGTGACTCTCATTCTTTCATCTAAAATATTTTTGGTTTTCCAATGATGCAGACCATTCTCTCTTTATTTCTTGGTGTCACAGGAACAGAGCAAATGAATTGAGTCTGTGTTGGTAATGTAACATTGAATGCTGAGATTTGTTCACTTTCCTTTCTCTGAGCACATCATGGCAGATTGACCATGATCTGATTAATTTATGATTTTAAATCTTCAAATATTTATTTGCGAATATTGCCATCCATTTATATTTTAAATGTGTCACTCTCTCTGACCCCAATTCCTATAGTTTGAGTTAATCATTTCTCTCTTAAAATAAATTCACTCATAATAAAGTTGCATTTAAAAATAGGCTCTTTAAAATGTGTATTCCATATATCTCAGACTCGGGCAGGCATTTCCCATAAATCGCTAATCAAATGACATTTGTTAGATTGGCATATAAACTATACCACTCTCTTGCCAGAGGCATAATAAATGACAGAGTAGAACTTGTGTTAAATAATTCTATGAAATCAAATTAGAGACATTAGATCAATTATAAAAATGTGGTTCATCTCTATTTATTCATTCTAAAATTAGTATTTCTAATAAATTATTGTGCTGCTATCTGATGACTCAAGGCCACACACATACCATTTTATATTTAAATAAATAGATAGTCTAATTAAAGTTAATAATTAGAGTTAGACATATGAAATAGTCAAGGCTCATGTTCCACCATTGATGCTAGTGGGCTGCAGTGTAGAAAAGATTAATTGCTTGCCTCAAAAATGTTGTTAATTAGTTTGCAGATTTAGAGAGTGGATAAACAGGGCAGAATCCATAAGTATTCTGTATCTTTGATCTCGTGTACAGTTGGATTCGAGGTACTTTTACCCAGGCGGGGTGAGTTAACATACAATTTCAACTGGTACAACATATATATATATATATTATAATGATTGAAATGAAAGTGAAGATCGAATCTAACCACAAACTACGATATCTGATCTACAAGGCACCATCTAGGCATTTAAACCTAGAAAAATTTATAGAGTAGGCAGATAAGCGCTGTTAAGATTCCACTTTATTTAAATATTCAGATCGTTAGCCCAAGTCACTAGCTCAGTGGAGTAGCAGAGATAATAAAATATAAATTTTATATCTTAAATATAAAAGAGTAAAAGCCACTGCCAGAAATTAACACATAAAAATATTTATTTACGCACATATAAAATAACATTTAAATTTTGAGGAATAAATTCACCATTTTAGATTTTTCTATTAATCTTTAGTTTTACATTTAAGTAAATTACAACCATGAGTTTAATATTTATTTAGGGAGTCAATTATGAATAGACTACACAGATCTGCATTTGAAAAGAAAATATTCTTCCCTGATTTAACCTTAGGCAACAAATTTCGCAATCAAACCGGCACCAATCCATCTGATACATTTATGTATTCAATGTAGCATGAAAATACGATGACACAAAATACTATACTGTCAAGAATGTGCATCTGAAGAGCAAGTAGAATTAGAGAAGACATTGTCTCTCCACCAACAGGAATGTCACATCTGTTGGCGAGTAGAACAATAAACATAAAACTCCATAGGAATGGACTGCGGTCCTTTGCCATCTTACAAACCCATCCATAGGCAAACAGAAGGTGTGTGGCGTATATATATAATCCTGCCCGTAGTGGATCTCATATTACATCTACAATTACACAAATATATCCAATCCATCGAACCAATTCAACTACGAAGTGAATAACCTAAGATTACCCTCCCTTAATATAACTTTACAAAAGTATATAGCCATTCACGCCTGACTTAAATTTAACATTTAAATATGTTCGCACAGATTATTTTTATAAATTTGTTTTTAAAATGTTGAGTATAGATCGGCTGCACAGATTCCATGGTCAAAAACATCCAAATTAAACACAATCGATCAAAATACAAAATCATCGATAGCGTCATTTGCAAAGGGAATACCCAAGGCCCCATGGCATTCATTGTAAGATGCCCACATTAACATCGTTGACCTATATATTCTAATCAAATGTGAAAACTTCAATATAATCAACTGCTAAAGAAGCTATGCAACGTCTATACCCAACCTAAATTTCATCATTTAAAATTTAAACAATAAACAATTTATACAATAAGAAAAAAAAAATGGAAATGATTTTTATCAATCGGAAAACATATAAAATTAAACATTATTAATTTGATTTTAAACTTAAAAAAGTCAGATGGAAGTTCATAAGCTTGAACAAAAGTTCTTAATTATTTTTAAATTTAGAGTTCATGTCAATATAGCTTACAGTAGAAGAGTCCAGGTTTCTGCTTTTAATTCCCGTGATGCCTCCATTGGAAGATAATGTTCTGGAGATGGCAATAGCTGGTTCAAGGTATCACAGTCTTTTCCTTTTTCTTTTTTAAATAGAGAGTGTGGTATGTGTGTCCTACCACAACCCTCAAACACACAATGCTGGAACTGTCCTAAAAAACTGTATTTCTCTTTTTATATTATCCACACGCATTCAATCAACAAAACGTCACTAATCCATCACTTTCGTTAGGGTCCGAGCCAAGGCTTTGTGCTTCCATTGGTCAAGCTAATTTCTCTTTATTTTCTTATCTATCTTTCATCAGATCATTTTAATTATACAAGAGCCCAAGGCTAGCCTGCTTTTCAAACAATTTATAAACAATCATTTCCATTTACAGATTACATTAATTAATACCTGTTTTTATTTTTAAATCTTGTACTTTTTTATAAAAAAGTACGTTCGAATACTTTTTTGTTTTTTTAAAAAAAATATTTTTAAAGTTTGGCCTCTGTGCGAATGTATATACGTTTAACAAACATTTTAATTTTAGCATTTAGTTTTTTACTTTTATTTGCGAACTTTTAAGTTTTTATTTTAAATTAATGTAACGACATATTTATATATCATTACATATCAGTAAACTTCCTCAAAAAACAAAAACATTAAAAAAAAAAAAAGAATTTACTTAGTGTTAGTAATTACGTTACACAAATTGATTATATATGAAAATTTCAAAAGGACAAAACTTTTTTTTACAAGACAAAACAGTAATTACACACAAATATAATGATTAAAAAAAAGTTGACTGTTGATTCTCTATTACCAGCTAAATTTCTGCCCCCTCCCTTCCAAGTTTCATTTCTCCTACCTTTAACTATTACTTAGGCAAGTTGAACGATTAGATTTTAATTTAACAAGACTTTTTTAAAAAAAAAAATATGATTTATATTTATTATTACGTTTTATTCCTCGCATTTATATTTACATATGCGCAATTTTTCTTACTGGCAGTACCTTTAAGACCAAAAATTCAAACTGCAACTCCACGTCAATAGAACAAATATATTTATACTAATTTCAGAAAAAATACTACGGGCATGATTCACTTTTAATAATCTCAGGGCACTCGTGTTTATTAAAGATCGGCCAAAGTTGGGTAGCCAGTTATAACGATCGAAATGAAAGTGAAGATCGAATCTAACCGCAAACTATGATATCTGCTCTACAAGGCACCATCTAGGCATTTAAACCTAGAAAAATTTATAGAGTAGGCAGATACATGCTGTTAAGATTCCACTTTATTTAAATATTCAGATCACTAGCCCAAGTCACTAGCTCAGTGGAGTAGCAGAGATAATAAAATATAAATTTTATATCTTAAATATAAAAGAGTAAAATCCACTGCCAGAAATTAACACATAAAAATATTTATTTATGCACATATAAAATAACATTTAAATGTTGAGGAATAAATTCACGAATTTAGATTTTTCTATTAATCTTTAGTTTTACAAGTAAATTACAACCATGAGTTTAATATTTATTTAGGGAGTCAAGTATGAATAGACTATACAGATCTGCATTTGAAAAGAAAATATTCTTCCCTGATTTAACCTTAGGCAACAAATTTCGCAATCAAACCGGCGCCAATCCATCTGATACATTTATGTATTCAATGTAGCATGAAAATACGACGACACAAAATACTATACTGTCAGGAATGTACATCTGAACAGCAAGTAGAATTAGAGAAGACATTGTCTCTCCGCCAACAGGAATGTCACATCTGTTGGCGAGTAGAACAATAAACATAAAACTCCATAGGAATGGACTGCGGTCCTTTGCCATCTTCCAAACCCATCCATAGGCAAACAGAAGGTGTGTGGCGTATATATATAATCCTGCCTGTAGCAGATCTCGTACTGCATCTACAATTACACAAATATATCCAATCCATTGAACCAATTCAACTACGAAATGAATAACCTAAGATTACCCTCCCTTAATATAACTTTACAAAACTATATAGCCATTCACGCCCGACTTAAATTTAACATTTAAATACGTTCTCACAGATTATTTTTATAATTTTTTTTTAAATGTTGAGTATAGATCGGCTGCACAGATTCCATGGTCAAAAACATGCAAATTAAACACAATCGATCAAAATACAAAATCATCGATAACGTCAATTGCAAAGGGAATACACAAGGCCCCATGGCATTCATCATAAGATGCCCACATTAACATCGTTGACCTATATATTCTAATCAGATGTGAAAACTTCAACATAATCAACCACTAACGAATCTATGCAACGTCTATACCCAACCTAAATTTCATCATTTAAAATTTAAACAATAAACAATTTATACAATAAGAAAAAAAAATGGAAATGATTTTTATCAATCGGAAAACATATAAAATTAAACATTATTAATTTGATTTTAAACTTAAAAAAGTCAGATGGAAGTTCATAAGCTTGAACGAAAGTTCTTAATTATTTTTAAATTTAGAGTTCATGTCAATATAGCTTACGGTAGAAGAGTCCAGGTTTCTGCTTTTAATTCCCGTGATGCCTCCATAGGAAGATAATGTTCTGGAGATGGCAATAGCTGGTTCAAGGTATCACAGTCTTTTCCTTTTTTTTTTAAATAGAGAGTGTGGTATGTGCGTCCTACCACAACTCTCAAACACACAATGCTGGAACTGTCCAAAAAAACTGTATTTCTCTTTTTATATTATGCACAAGGATTCAATCAACAAAACATCACTAATCCATCACTTTCGTTAGGGTCCGAGCCAAGGCTTGGTGCTTCCATTGGTCAAGTTAATTTCTCTTTATTTTCTTATTTATCTTTCATCAGATCATTTTAATTATACAAGAGCCCAAGGCTAGCCTGCTTTTCAAACAATTTATAAACAATCATTTCCATTTACAGATTACATTAATTAATACCTGTTTTTATTTTTAAATCTTGTACTTTTTATAAAAAAAAAGTATGTTTGAATACTTTTTTGTTTTTTTAAAAAAAATATTTTTAAAGTTTGGTCTCTGTGCGAATGTATATATGTTTAACAAACATTTTAATTTTAGCGTTTAGTTTTTTACTTTTATTTGCGAACTTTTAAGTTTTTATTTTAAATTAATGTAACGACATATTTATATATCGTTACAATATATATATATATCAGCAATATCTATAAAAAATTGGAAGAATAGAATAATAAATTTCAAATTGTTTATACTAAAATCCATATCTATCATAATCTATAAGATCAGTATTCAAATTTATAAAAAAAATCAAAACTTAAAAATGATCTAATAATCAAAATAAATGAAATCTCATAAAGATATCCAAGAAAAATAATTAAATTACAGCAATAATAAATTTTTTGAAAAAATTGAAAGTTATATGCACAAAAAAAAAATATTATCTCATTAATAGACATCGATAACTAAAAAAATATTTTGGAAAAAAGTGATGTGTAGAAAAGTCTAAGCTACAGAAAATATGATTCAAAAAAATGTTTAAAAATATTTATTTCTCATAGTAAATGCATTAAAATTGAACAAATAAAAATTCTAAACAAAGAATAAAACAATTAAATTTTTAAAATAAAAACAATTAGTAGAAAATAAAGTAGGGAGATTTAAATTACAGAGTCATACATATATTATCAATAATAAAGTCAATAAAATATAAAAAAGAAAATTAAATAAACAAATTCTTAAAATCAAAATATTAATAGATAAATCAAAATTGATATTTCTTAAAATATTTAAAATCAGACTTTATAATAGCCAATTATATGCAAGTTAACCTTTTAAAAGATGACAAAGAATCTCTACTTATGAAAGATGGTAAAAACGTCAGTTATTTTTTAACAATAAAAAAAATGACAAATTTATAGTACTAATTGACTAATTAAGTGAATATAACAAATAATACTGTTATATATATATATATATATATATATATATATATATATATATATATATATTGTGACCATCTGGATGGGCACAAGGAATTGACATACTTTGTATCTGCATTGAATAATTATATTATATTAAAAAAAATGAAATAGGTTTAGAATTTTAAATTTTTTTTGGGAGATTGTTTAAAGCTTAGATATGGATTGCTTATGCAGTTGATTGACCACTTATAAGTATTTGTTATTATTGTTGTGGTTAGTCAAGCATTTAATGCCAGAGAGAGGGGTTGTTATTATAGGAATTGGTATATTTGGGCAGGAAAATGCAAAGTTATTTTATGTTGGTGTAATATTTGGTTGAATGGTTTCAAAACCCTTATTCTTTAATACTTATCCTTTTGCCAACAATTAATAGCCATTTCAATTATATTTAGTTAAGATAGTTTAATATTTATAGTATAGTGTATGTGCATGCATGTATGACTCTGCATCGTTTTCACTTCATTTTCATCTTCTAAAAACATTAAGCAATAGTACATTCACAATAAAAACATTTAAATTACAATAGTTATCTTAAATAATTTAACAAATATATATTTCTTTCCAATGATTAATAGATAGTTGATTCAATAGATTATTTTACAAATTAAATAAATTATTAATCATTTTTATTTAATAGTTAATTAATATTCATTTTTCTTTCAAGTTTATAAAAGCTATTTATTGTATTATTATTTTTATCTTGATTTTAATTCTAAAAAATCAAAGTGATTTTTTTTTTTGAAAACTTTTTTTGAATATGTAATTAGCTGAGCTAGGAGAAAAGCGTGGGAGTAACCTTGTAGAAGGAAATTTACTAAAAAAAGCTATTTAACAAAGATCTCCGGTGGAAAATTTGCTTATTATTATGTAATGTAATTGTAGCCAAAAACAGTGGCTCATTATTGTGAAAGTAAAACCAGCTGCTGAAGTCAAATTGATTTTAAAAAGACTTTAGAGTAAAATTTTGAAAGAATCACAAGAAAGTTATTATGGGACAAGTTAATTTCAGAATGCAGTTCTAAGTTTTAAAAGGTACTCAGTTCACTTTATTCTCTTCAATTTTAATGTTTTGAATTAACCTATCATAACTACTGCTCTTTTAAAAATGTATGTTGATAATGTCCAGTCTACACTACTTCATTTAACTGTTATTTTAAATGGGAATAAATTGCATGAATATTATTATTGTATCATTAACCAACGTGTGTATTTTAATATATCTGGGAAATGCATGCAGAACAATTTTACAGAATATATTTTAATTCTTCACTATTTTCCGTGTTATGTTTTTGTGAGAATTTAACATAGACTTAAGGATATGCATATTTTGATAAATCATGCCATGTTTCAATTCATCATAAAGAGATGACAGTATTTGTTTGTCTGGTATTTCTGGAAGTAATACGTATTTTAAATGAAAGAAATAAATGTGAGCTACTTCAAATTAAGTATTTGCTTAAATCGAATGGAAGGACAGAAATGCGGGTAATTTTTGTTCTCTTCGATAAAGATGGAAAATAAAATAAAATATTATTAATTGAATAATTACTAAGGAAACGTGGTATCTTAATGGACAATATTTAAGAATAAACCAGGCATATAATAAATTATAAAGTGTTAAATGCTATTTAAAAACTACTAAATAATTACGTATTTAATTTAGAACTACAACGGAATAAGTGAGATAAGTCCTGTCCAACAGTAGTTAAGAATTTATTAAATTCTTGTCATAATAGAAGACAAATTGATTGCTTATGTATGATACAGTAACTTAAATAACTTTGTTATGAACATTGAAGATGCTGAGTCCTATTTAAGCATAATTATATTTGTTGGTTACCCTACAGCAGTTTATTTTAATTTAAATTCAGTTTGGAATGTGTCCCATATTGTTTCATAAACCTGGAACCGAGCTTTGCAAGTGAACTTTTATTTTTAAGTTACAAAACTAATAACCTTTGTTTCTTTATTTTTTTTTATTGCTTGTCATAATTAATGTATATGATAGGTAGATAGGCTTATTTATTATTATGTTCAGTTATAATTTGGGTTATTTTGATCTCCAAGACCATCTCTGAAGCATATCGGAATGAGGAATATGCTGGTAAAAATTGATTGTGTTCAGATAGGTCTTAGTGTTCTTTTACGAAGGTAAAAGAAAGAAATATTTTTTTAAATATATTATTAGAGAGGTTTATATTTATTTTGTCTACTTTATTATCTCAGAGTGAGAATTTTGTTCTTTTTAAATCAACGAACGTATAATAGAAATAGTTTGCAAGATATGAAAGAAAGTTCGTTCGTGATAATTATAAATATTAAATTTTAAAGGTAACATAAAGTTTATTTTTGAATTAAAAGTTATACCTTAATGCAATATTTAATTACTATGTTGCCTGCACAATGTGTAATTTAGAGTTAATCTCATATATATTTTTGTTCGCGGGTGTGTGTTTGTTTTGCACAATTATGATATTTGTTTGATAAAGTTCAGATTGTGAATATTTTATGTATAAATTTTGGATGTTGTCGTATTCTGCTAAGGTGAATGGATTAGTATGTTATCTGTATGTATTTATCTGCCAATGTGCTCTTATAATGTTTGATATTTAGAAAAGCTATGAGAATGGAATGAAATCTGATTGCGTTATAATATTTGTAGGGATAAAAGATTTTGCTTATTTAGTATATGTTAATAATTTTCCATGAGTAGAGCCTAGTGATATTATATGCATATGGTTAAATGATATTTTTTTGAAGTTAAGTGATGTTCTCTTAGGGCCCTGGTGATGAGGAATAAATCCCCACCAATAATGTATTTAGAAATAGATGAATTATTGTTGAAATATTATTAAATGATGCTTAGGAAGTTATGTGATGTTTTTCTTAGATTCTTGGTGATGAGGAAAAAAGGCCCCACCAAAAGTATATTTAAAATCAGATGAATTATTGTAGAAGTGTTCAGTAAGACTTTGTCTGCTCCTCATGTAGATTCCCTTATAAAGTATAGTCTGTATAATCATGAAAATATAGCTCTGTGTTAATTAATATGTGGTCGGATAAATGGTTAAATTGAGCCTTGATGTAGTATGTGTCTTATTTTATTGATGAATTACGACATTGTCCGAAATAAAGTAATTGTGTGATATTTTCTTGATGAATGGAAAATTTGTAGAAAAGATTATTTTCTATTATTGTTGCTTGAACGTGCACACACATGCGTAATATAAATAATATCGTGTATATAAAGTATAGTGTTATTGAAATTAAAATGAGAAATAAATGTTTTGAAATACATTACATTCATTTAAATAGAAGTATAAAGTTATTGAGATTAAAACGGGAAATAAATATTTTAAACTACAGTGTATTTATTTAAATAAAGGTTATAAATCATCAAATCATCAGAATGAACATGATTTTGTTGCTATGCATGAAAGGTATTCGTAACTGAAAGTGACTATTTAGTCAATTAGAGAAAGTTGCTTGGTTGAGAGCCAAATATAATTAATTTGATTTATTTTATTAATCAATGGTAATATCTCTCAAAGTATTTTTTGTTTGCATTAATAATATGATATGTTATTTATTTATTGTCATGTAGATGAAACATGTAGGCAAAGCATGTGTTCGAAGTCAGGATATTTAAATTTTGTTATTAATTTGCTTTGATAATAGGGATAATCCCAAACTGATGCTTAACGTTTGTTTGATAATTTAAAAATCTGTAAGACAAATAGTCCATTTGTAAATATTACGTTAAACCAAGTTTATTTTATTGTAATAAATGATTTATTTTATTTATTTAAAATCTTAAAACTGTGTCTGATGTTATTATTGCATACATTCGTGTTTTCCATTTCCATTTCCACATCTCCACATTTCATAAATCTATTATAAAATAGATATATTATTTTAGAGTTATAATATTAAATCTGCTGGTGTTTGACAATATTGTTTTCTTAATCCAAACCTTATAAGGAATATTTGCCACTGGATAGACATTTTAGAAAGGTTGCCAAGTCAGTATATTTGTTAGATGATGATATGAGATTAAAATACCCTATCTCTGTTATTATCTTATTATTGAAACACAGTAAAATATTTAGTTAATTTGTTCATTACATTTTTATCACACTTTAGAATTATAATTTATGGGCCAATGTGGTTTATTTAATTCAACTGTGTTTGTTAAATTCCCTGAGATACTATTGTTTATTTCTTGATTGGCATTAAAGTAGATGTTTGGATTGTGATATGCCAAGTCATAGAATTGTTTAGTATTATAATTATGGCAAGCTGATATATGTTATGTTTGGATGAAGGAAGAAATTACATTTAAAGTATATTTTAATAGACTGTACCAAATAAACAATATGATTCTTTATCATATAATTAATTATCAAAGGAATTTACATTATGTTAAATGTTTTGTAATATTTCTTCTTTTATTCATTTATTATCATATATCTTATGAACTGCCTATAGCCTCCCACTGAGCTGAGCTGAGCTGAACATAAACTTAAATATAGAGTATCAATAATAATTTTGTATAATAATTTTGTTATATTGTTCTATTCATTAATAGTACTGGCGCCTGGGCATTTCATTCATGTAATGTATATAAGCAGTGTTAGGAGTGTAGGTTATAATATATATATATATATATATATTATAAGTGTAACTATTATATATATATATATATATATATATATATATAATAGTTACACTTTGCACTAGTGATATGAATAAAAAACAAAAAATATAGTTTTATAACAAAGTTACATCTAAATTTATTACATTTAAATCTCAATAATATATACTCCATACAATTACGTAATTCTAACAACCTTGTAAAGTTCAAGTTAATGTAAAAAGCTATCACAAATTATAACAAAGTCTTAAATGCACTAAGCCAAAATTTCAGCAGACTGCCGGAGTCTTAATGCTGAATAAAAATGTGCAATTAAAAAATACACCTTTAGATTAGCATGGTCCAATACATAAATATATCTGGAGTGATTTGATGTTCTCCATTTTTTTAATAATGGTACACAGCAATGTTTTTTATTGATGGAATATGATTCCCTTGCAATATACAAAGTCTTTTTATATTTAATTTTCCTATCACACCTCCTCACTTATATTGTTCTAACATTGATGAGAAAAAAGGTGTGACCTATAATAAGCTCATGATTGAAAAAGATTGACTTATATTCATGATGTTGTTTAGCCTTATTGAATAAATATGTGTGCTGTGCAACTCTTCCTAAACAACTACAAGTCATAAATATATGTGGTAACACACTCTCATAAAAAAACTATAATTGCATTAAAATTATATCCAAGCTTTAAATGTCCTTATAGTCATAGCCTCGAAATATAGTACACTATACACTGGTATTTTTTATTAGCTTATATTCAACTGGAGTGTGAGTCTGTAACAATAAAAAAATATGTTATATTTGATTGAATATAAGTACAATTTTATATACTTGGAGGTTTATATGTTCAGCATAATACATACATAAATTTTTTTATAAAAATTTTAAATTCATTTTTACAAGAGTATATACATATGTGATGCCTAAGACTAGCTTATAATTTTCTTTTTGAAAGTATTAACTTAATAATAATAATGAAAGTCAATTTTTAATGTATATTTTTGTCAGAAATTTTATATGTTAAATTGTACAAAAAATTTGTAAATGCCAAGTTCAAATAATGATTGTAATAATATATCATTTAATATCATTAAATGGTTGTATTTGATTCATGTTTTATATATATATATATATATATAACATGAATCAAATACAATGTAAATATGATTCTATGATATATATTATATATATATATATATATAATAGAATCATATTTACAAATTCTATCATTATTTAATATTCATTGGTTGGAATTATTTATATTTTATTATATTTATACTTGTACAAAAATTTATCAAAACCTGAGATACATGATGGTGGAAATAGATTGTCCATTTTAGTTAACTCACAATAATTGGAGTGATTTCATTTCTATATATATGTATACTATGTTTTATTACATTTGGTATCCCAATTGGAGATTTTTATTACATTTGTTGCTATCAATGATTAGGGCAATCAGATGTTCCATTCCATTTTGGTGCCTTGCAACAAATGTCTTGATTATTTGATTGGTGATTGTGAGGTATCATATTGCCACATGTGAGCTTGATTAATTAATTGGTTAGTGGTTATGGACAAGTGTTTCCATTACATTTTGACAACAACAACATTTAAGACCTGAAAGTAAACAATTAATGAGGCTGAACTCATATAGCATAAAATGGGTAAAGTTGTAATATCACTATATATATATATATATAGTACCGGGTTCGAAACATTGATGATCACACTTACTCTGCAAGCTTGGTTTAGCTGGGTTACAACCTTATCTATAATAAATTTATAATCTTATATTATAAATATGATGTAAATAAACTGCCCCATTCGAGCAGAGTGGAAAATACTATTGATAACAGAGCTGTCAATAATACTTACGATCAGACCGAGCTATGCAATGCATAACATGATCACATTTCCTGATCATGGACCACCTTGACTGATAGATTCAAACTCTTACTATACAAACACTTTATTTGTTTTGGAGTAAACCCCAGGTGCCAGCTAGTCTAAAACTAACATGTTTTGACAGTAGGCCCATAATCCAGTGCTCAAAAAATCCCTTAACTAGCTCAGTCTATTTTTTTTTTCAATAACAAGTTATTCTTTAACTAGTGGCAAAAAGAATTGACCAACAAAATAAAGCTTTAAGTTTAAAAGACAATTTATTTTAATTAACACTAATTGTTAAAGTTTTAAACTACTTTAGATATTTTTTAATTAACATAAACATTTAATGCATTTATATATGACCATGCACACACGTTATAAATACATATGAAAATATAATCTAACACTGTTAAATGACAAAGTATTAAATAGTATGATAAATATTAAATATAAGGCATTCAAACCAACATGCACATCAGTAGTACTTTATGCATCGATAGAATTCCTTTACTACTGACTCTGGAGGCTTTATGGATGGCAATGACTACTTTGAATTTATAAATGGAAATAAGAAAGTTATTAAATACCTAGGTTTTTGGAGTGGGAGATTTTGGTGGTTTGCTTCCTGTGTTTCCAGTGTGTTTCTGCATAGTTTTTTTACCAGCCAGCTGGTTTTACACTTCTGCGGAGGATTCCTGTTGATTGATGAACCTGGTTACTTCTTTTATTAAGGTTGAGGATGGTTATTTATTTCGCGGCACTATTATTATTAAACAGCTTTTTAATGCATTTGTTGCCATCAATCATTAGGGCAATCAGATATTCCATTACATTTTGGTGCCTTGCAACATGTGGCTTGATTATTTGATTGGTGATTGTGAGGTATACTATTGCCACATGTGAGCTTGATTAATTAATTGGTTAGTGGTTATGGACAAATGTTCCATTAAATATTGTACCCTCACTTCTAGAAAATTTGTAATAATAATAAATTGGTCTAGCTCATATAAATAAATAATCATGTTCATCTAAAACGTATCTAATCAATAACAACTATATTATTTAATACTATCTATTATTAATTAGTTCAAATTAACAAATAATAATACGGTTTTGTTTCCTAAATTAAATAAATAGATATCTAATAAAAATCATGAGACTATGAAGTGAGTTTACAAGTGGCAAAACGAATACATTGAGCCAATATCCTACAGGATATCACCTCAATGGCATAAGAATACTATATTCCCTCTTATTACTTTAAAACAATAAATCTTTAATACTCCTATAT
The DNA here is from genome assembly GCA_028023455.1 of Epiperipatus broadwayi. Taxonomy (NCBI): domain Eukaryota; kingdom Metazoa; phylum Onychophora; class Udeonychophora; order Euonychophora; family Peripatidae; genus Epiperipatus; species Epiperipatus broadwayi. The sequence continues at coordinate 66,177 of JAQFVV010006315.1, forward strand.
CTTTAATAAACTTCATTAAGTAAATGACTCTTAAGAAATTAATTTAAATATCTCTATTAAAATTTTTTATCTCAAATTATCTCAGGTTCTTTTAAAACAATTCTAAATAATTATAGCTTTTCTAATTAAGTATGATAAGGGATTTAATATTATTCCCAACTACAACTAACTAATAATAATACTAATAAAATAATAATATTGATCTTCAATTTATAATTTAATCTCATATATTTTCTACTTGTAATATTAACCATGTGTAACATCAATAATAATATAATGTAATCTTCTATTATCCATATGGCATCTTAAACAAACATATATGATATGATCTTATAATCTGAGAATATGTAGCAATCATTACTAATGTAATTCTGTGTAAAATTCTGTGGTTATTTTATGACCAGAATAATGATATAAAATATAAAATTTCTTAAATAAAATCATATCAATAAAACAGTATAACTCTTAAATAACGACTTTATTTATGTTGTGCAAATATTATGTCTTAATTCTAATTATCTGTGATTATGTAATTGTGATGCGAAGAAATTGAGTCGATATCAAAATTTATAAACAAAACTTAACAAATTTATTAATAAGCTTGAACAATAAATTATATACAGTATCTACAACATGAATGAACTTTGTTTTACTCCCATTTAGGTAATATCATAAAAAAACAGATTAAATAAAATAAATATCGGATACAAAAACATTGCTTTATAAAATACTTATTATTAAAACATTACCATAATATTTTTATGGCCTCTATTAAGTTTCTTTAATTCATTACATTGCAAAAGTATCATTTAAATTATTAATTCAGTATACATTTTATTCTCTATTATTCAGTTTTTAAAATACTTTTATTATCTCATATAATTATTCCTAACCTATTCATAATGTAAATAATCTTAATTAATAACATATCCATTAATCTAGACTGCTTATTAATCAACAATATAAATTAAATAAAATGTAAATATTGATGTGTTATTATTATAGAATAATTTTTATATAAAATTATGATCACTTATATTCTTCAAATGTGATTTAGTTATATCTCTTTTACTTGTAAAAAATATGCATTAAAAGTGAATCTTTTAAAACTTAATGTATAAATAATATCTTTAGAAAACACACTTTATTCATCATTTATTTATTTGTAATAAACAATAATGAGTCCCAAATATAAAAAGTTTATGATTCCTTATTAACAAGTTATAATCTTGTACTCTTTACACCTTACTTATATCCTTACTTTAAAACAATATAACCCATCTTATCCTCTTTAATAAGACTTCTGCATTTTAAACTTATTCATCATTTCATATTTTGAAATACTATCCTTTACGATGCAATCCGAGCAATATAGATAATAAATACACAAGAAGGTATATGGAATAAATTAGATTTTAATTCAATAGCACTTCTATTAAATATCCATCATGGTACCAGTGTATCATAAATAAGGTATGACTACTTTAGTTCATCACCTCTACTAATAAACATAATGTCCAACCTATTTATTCAGCTCTATGGAACATTACAACTTTAACATACAGAAAATAACACTACCATGAACATATACAAGCTATAGGGCTAAGTTATCTATACTTGCACAATAACCACTATTATATTTCACTTATTCCCATACAAACAAATTCTACCTAAAATATTATCTTGGTCCTATTTAACTTAATACCAACTTTACATCACTAAATCTACTCCTACATTCTTATAACAATAAATAAATTCATGTCCAAAATAACCATCTAACCAATCGATAAGAAAAGATTATTTTATCCCTTAGTAACTTTAAACATAAATACAAACAATCAGTATTGATATCCCAGTTTATTACTTTTATCACTTAAAATAAACCTTAAATTCAGTTATAATACAATCATATACTTATATTTTTCTTATATTAAAATGTACTTATAATATTATTAAAAGTACGCATATTCTTTAACATGAATAAACAAATTATAAGCTATGTGTATGCATTGTGTTTTCATTTCAACAAAAATTTTATTAACAATAAATAGTGATTACATACTAATAAAGGATAAATAAATGAATAAGTTGTACAATAATATGATTATATAATGTTCTATTTGTCATCTGGCTAGATTATGTTATGAGAGCACAATTGTTATACTCTTATGTGGTTAGGTATATTGAAGAGATTCTAAGAACTTGTTTAATGGTATTAGCATTTTTAATATAAACATGAATATTTTCTTTTAGAATTGCCTATTCTATAATGCTGGGTAGGTGGGAGTTGATAATCAGGAAAAGGACAGAGCAGTTAAAGACCAGGTGTCATCAAAGACTTTATTGGAGGCAAGGAGCTGGTCACGTTTCTTGATTTTTTTGAGCGTTTGATAAAACAATGGTATGATTTGTGGCAGGGGTAATTCCATGAGAGTTTTGCATCTCACTATCCATATGGAATAAAGGACAAAGGTAGAAAGCCTTATTATTGAAAAAATCCATTATGAATGGCATTTTCAAGTGAGAAAATCATATCAGGTCTTATGTTGGAATTGATTATAATTATATCTTTCAGTGTTTTAAGTCTTGGGCACCGGTGTATAATATGGTCTATGGTTTCATCTTCATGAGCACACAGACCACATATAGGGTCAATGCTGGTAAAACCTCTTCGATGATAAAGAAACCAATTCGTGGGAAGCGCATTAAGATTTATTTTAATGATGAAGTCAAGGAATTTGGGTTCCAGACTCCATCTTTTGAAGTGAGTAATGAGTCTTTGGTTGGTTACTTTTAGGCTGGTTTTAATGGGTTGTTGATTATAGTTGATTATATTGTATGCTTCCCATAAGGTGATTTTTTGGTTAAGGTTAAAGGGCATAATCGGGTTATAGAGTTGTAGGTGGTCTATTAGGGATGCTATCCATGAACTGGAAGAGGGTGGAGTATGATCTGTCAGTGTAATTTTTTAATAATGTTGGAGTATCCACAGGAGAGGGTCAGATTATGTAGAGTGTTGTGGGTTTTCTGTAAAATGATTGCTTGTATTGAGTGGAATGATAGTCCCTTAAACCTGCATGGTCATTGGATACCTCACAAGCTAATAGCAACTGTTCTTCCTCTCCAGAGAAGTTTGGTGCATAATTGGTTAATTTTATTTTGAAACTGTTTAGACATTTTTACGAATGGAAGATAATATGAAATTTTTGGCATTATAATCATGTTGAGGAGGCCAACCTTTCCATATAATGAAAAATATACTCTAGAGAGTGAAGTGGTGATGGCTTGTTGAATGAAGGATTGCATCTTGAATCTCTCTTGTCATTGCAGTTGGAGTTTTGAAGATTGGGAAACCTAGGTATCTTTGGGGTTTTGCAGAAAAGGGAGAGTTAATTTGTTTACCAGACATTATCTTCCAGATGGAAGATTTGTTAAAATTTATTTGTAGGCCAAGTTTCACTGTATTTCTGTTTAAGATGTTCATGAGATGGGGAAGGTATTTAATGGTGGGGAGCACAACCATGATGTCATCTTTATATGCAAATACATTGAAGTTTTTATTGAGAGAAGGAAGGAATATTCCAGGGAGGTTTTTTTCTATATCTGTCAGAAGAGGGTTGATGTATGCTGTGAAGAAAATGGCACTGAGTGGAGATCCTTGAAAGATTGACTTGTATGGCTTGAAGCCTGGTGTGATCTTGCCCTCAAGAGAGAGAAAAATCTCTCTATTGTTGAGCAGATTGCTGACCTCATCTGAACAATCCCGGCTGGAATGTCACATTCCAACAGAATATCCAGGAGGATATTTATCTGGACTGAATCAAATGCTGCCACAACATCCAGCTGTACAGCAATAGGTTTTGATTTACAATGAACTCTGATGTAATTGAAGAGTGCAGTTACATTGGACATGGAATGTGAGGTTGATGATCCCTTTTTTCTGTATTGGTTTGATGAGATATGGCTAAGAATTTGAGTTTGGATTTGATCTTTAATGACTGACAGAATTATCTTAATAAGTAATGGGGTCAAGGAAATTGGCCGGATATTGTTAATGTCGTTTAGTGGTTTTTCTTTTTTAATAAAAGGCATGAATGCCACTGGATAAAGATCTGTTATGTTTCTGTTGCCAGAGGCTAGGTGATCAATCATTTTTTTAATAATAGGCACAGTGAATTGACTGAGGTTTTTGAGAAAGAAATTTGGGATGCCATGAAGGCCAGGTTAATGCTGTCAGGGAGAGATGTTATCTTTTTGATTTGGATTACTATGATGCCATGTTTGCCAGGGTCACCAGCATCCAACCAGCTGTTTATAGGAGGAGCTCCATCTTTTTGCATTAATTGGCAGAATTGTTTGCTGATGTGCTGCATCATTGGAAAGCCAATGAGATTGGTTCCATTAGTATTAATGGATAAGGGAGTGATTTGTTTTTAATTGTACCCCAGTGCCCATCTGAGGTAGTCTCTCATCCAGCAGTGTTATTGTGCTAAGAAACATTTGGCTCTTCTGATGGATATAAATTCTGCAAGGGACATTTGCTTGATTTTGTAGAGATTTTTAAAGAAGATAATTTTTTCTGTATTTGTGAAATTTTGCTGTGATGCTTGAAGTTGTATATTAATATCTTTTAGGTCATTTAGAAGGTCATTAGGTCCTTTGATTTTCCTGGTGTGGTGATTTAATATGGACTGTAGTATTCTGATGAAGGAAACCAGCCCTCCTTAGCAGGAAGGGAAAGGATGTTTATTTTCTGGAAAAGGATGTATGCCTCAGACACTATCGCTTCAGTCATATTTGATTGGGTGATCATACAAATGGTTTTACCAGGTCCATCAATAGGTGTAGGGATTGAAATAGGTGTAAGTTGTAAGATTATAGCCATATAATCAGAGAAAGCAACAGGGGCCAAGGCTGCATCAAGGTTGAAATGGAGGTCTGGGGTGTAATAAACCAAATCAATCAGGGACTTTTTAGTTTTAGTATAGAAAGAGTAGGCTTCAGGAGGAAAGAAGCCCTCTCCACACATTAATCTGCGATTTATTAGATGCAAAAATCTCTTGTTGAAGTCATTGTATGTGGTGTTAAAGTCTCCCAGAAAAATAGTAGGGGAGGTTCTGTTAGCATTGGTGGCATTTAGGATATGGATTATTTTAGATATTGAGAGGTGTCTTTGGCTGTATATATATAAGGTATGATGTTTGGATAACCCCAATAGTCTATTTCAATGATAATAATATTGGCATCTAGGAATAGAAGGCTAAAACTTTTTATGCATTGTGTTTTTCATACTCGTTTCATACATCCATACTAAAATATACAATAATAAAATACATAATAAAATGATCAATACTTTTATAATTGTTACCATCAATAATACGTCTTCATTGTCAATTATTCCATTAATATTTCTGGATCACAAACTAAATAAAACATTATTTAAATACCATTTATTCCACATCATCATACTTTAAAAATATTAAGTTTCTTTTTTTTTAAATTATTACAGATTTTTTTAATAGTTAAGCACTAGGTTAGTAAATAATTTAATGTTCTATGTTTCTACCCTACTTCTATTTTATAAGCATTATTATGAAAGTTAGTAAAATAAAATTTAAAAATTCATATTTATGAAAGAAACTCCAACAAAGTTTGTTATAGAAAATGTTCTTTTCCTCCTGTACAGTATTTATTGACAAAAACATATTCCTTTGATGCCAACAAAACCACGCATGCTCCAATGGTTCAACTTTCACTACATGTCCGACAATTCTTTTTAAGAATAAAGAGAATAATACAAAAGTAAGTCAACTTGTAAAATACTCCAATTGCAATACAAATAGTTCAGAGTTCTTTTATTTCCAACAGTAATTGTTAAATGCATTTTTAATCCTCTATTACAACATATATCTTCTAAAATTTTACTGCTTTCAGTTAAATTTCCCACCGGTCAGTATTCCTGGATACAACACAGCATTCACGGTATTATATAGTTTTAAATATTTTTATAAGTAATTTTCCAAAAATCTTTGCATGTCCAGCATACAACAATTAACTCATTTTAAAGATTTTTCCAATATAATATAAATTATTTTACTAGCAATTTTCATTTTTTACTTTTCTTAAAAATTATTTTTTTTAAAAAACCAATTTTCAATACTTCTTCATAAAGAAATATTTCAGTGTCTTAAATAATTGTTTTTAAATAATTAAATAATAATTGTTTTTTTTAAAAACTATTCTACTTTAAAATAGCTTTCAGAATAAAATATTTCATATTTTTTCTATCCAGTTCTGTCTATTAAATCTACTATTAAATTAGCACAACCAATCAACATAGGCAAAATTATGTGCCTAGTAGAAAAATAATAATTCAATATTTCCATCAATAAATTTAGATTCAGTGATGACTTCTCCATGTTTAAGTTGATGTTAAATTAGATGTAATAAATTAGCAAGCAAGGAATTACTTAATTTTTAGCCACACATTTCTATATCACACAATCTTATAATAATGAATTAATATCCTTTTTTAGAATTTAAAATGATAAAATTGACTATTACTAAAATACATAATTAAATAAAGTTGCAGTAACAGTAACAATGATAGTAAGAATTATAATAATAGTAATCTGCAAAATATGCGCAGCTCTTTTATATTCCAGCTTCCTACACATCTGATTGGTGAAATTAAACAATGCTTACTTCTTACAACTCTGGGAAAACAATGCTGGATTAAAGTTAAAACAAATAATTTACTAAATATTTATTTTTATTATATTATTTAATTCTTAATTAATTTTCATATTTTATTCACACTTAATAAATACTTTAAAATAACTTTTAAAAATCACTTTACAATATTTATTACTATTTCTATCCTTCTTTTAAACAAAACGTATGTATTTTCAAAATAAAATACAAATCTGATTTGATTTATTATATTCACTTTAAAGACCCAATTTAATATTTATAACAGCTAATATTATTTTATTCTGGGATAGACAAATCTAATATTTTTAAAACCTATATTAGAAATTTAACATGTTTTTGAACTTTACTAAAAAAAAAACTTCTCAAGCACATGTGTAAACATCTACACATCATGTGATTTACAAAAATACATGAGACGCTAATAATTTAAATGAAAATAAAATAAATAATTTAATTTATAAAATATTACATAAAAATAATATTATAACCAGAATTTAAATAATTATTTTAATATTATAAAATCCAATATTCACTTGTCCCACATTATTACTTTTAATTAAATGATTTTTAAATAGAATTATTAAATATAATTATTATTATTAAATATTCTATTTATTCAACTTTAAATTATTACTTTTAAAATTTACTTTGATCATTTATTTATAAGACTTATTAAATCAGTATTTACTATGGCCAGCTTTCCCAACCATACAATCTTATAATGATTTTTAGTTAACTGTTTTCTTTTAAATACTAGCACAATATTATACAGCAATTATTTTTACTTGCTCTATAACTAGATTTTAAAAGATTGTCCACACATTACATACATCATTCCCTTACTTAACTTTGAAATTTAAAATTTTCCAGTAAATTGATCTAAACATTTCATTCTTACCTAAACAAAAGGGTACAATATATATATTATAACAGTCAGAAAGAATCGAGTCTTACCATATCATGCAGAGTGCCACTAGGCTACTTGAACCTAGAAAATTTATAGAGTATGCAGATACACACTGTTAAAATCTTATTTTACATATATTTTTATTCCGACTGTCAGCCCATTGCCACTAGCTCAGTGAGATGCAGAGATTTATAAAATATGAATTCTTATCTAAAAATATTTTCAATATTAAAAAAAATAAAAGAAGCCACTGCCAGTAATAACACACACAAACATTTATTTAATATATATAAAATTTAGCATTATTATTTTAGTCTAACTTTTATTTTTTTACAAAACATTATAACTTATTTTACTTTAGATTTTAATTTACAATTTAACTGTTTTTATTTTATTTTAAAAGTTCACACAGATGTGTTTAATATTTATTAGAGTGTCGAGTATGAAGAGACTACATAGATTGCATTTGAAAAAAAAAAAAATTTATCCCTTATTTAACCTTAGGCCAAAAATTCGCAGTCAAACCGTAGCCAATCTATCTGATATATCAATGTATTCAATGCAGCATGAATAAGACAGCACAAATACCACACCATCAGGAATGCACATCTGAACAGCATGGTTAATCGGAAGACATTGACTCTCATCCAAACAGAAATACTACATCTGTCTGATATGCATTAAAAAAAGCCTCCATAGGAAGGGACTGTGTTTTCCATTTTACAATTCTGTAGGAAAAAAGGGGGTGTGTGGCATAATATGCGATCCTGCACATAGCGGACCTCATACTACATTTACTAATTACACCAATATATCCAATCCATTGACCCACTTTAACTATGAAACAAATATTCTAAGATTTACCCTCCCTTAAACTAACATAACATTACAAATCTATGCAGCCATTCATGCCCGACTTAAATTTAACATTTATTACAAGTTGTTTAACAAAAAAAAAATCATAATAAAACTTAAAAGAACAAAAAATAAATTAATGGAAATGATTTAACAAACAAATAATACATTCAATAAAATAATTAATAAAAAAATTTAGTCAGATAGGAAATTCTACTTCTATTTAAATATTGAGAAGTTTTTGGAATCAAAGTTCTTACTGTTTTGAAAATGTTCATTAACTATATAGTTCTTACTGTTTTTAGAAAAAGTCCATAGTTTCTAATTGCTTGTAATATGGAAGGCATTAATTCCCATGAAGTCATGATGAGATCAGTGTGCAGTTAGCTGTTGGTCCTTTATTGTAGCTGATATTTAATTGCTGAGCCCAGATGCCTATAGTCTGCAATATGGGAAAACGATGTTTCATTTTTTTAGAACAACTGAAGGAATTGAAAGTGCATCTTTCAATCCCTTCTCCTCCAACTCTCTCCGACTTAACACATGTCCTTCTTCTCTCCCAGCTCTTTCTTCACTTAATTAATTTTTTTATTTCCAAACTTTTCCTTTTATTGCAAACTTTTGGATCCAATGGACATTATGTCATGATGATGATGATCTTTTCATTGAGGTTTGTTTCCCTGAGTGATTTCTTTTATTGGCTATTAGTTTCTATTGTTTTTTCTCCTATCTGACCTTTACTTATACATTTTGAAATGCCCAAAGGCTAGTTCACTTGGACTAATTAAAATAATCATTTCCATTTTACAATAGCATTAATTAATTTATTGTATTTTCTTAAAGATATATTTTTATCTTTAAATCTTTTAAGGTTTTGCTGAAAATTTAGTCTTAAAACTTTTTCTTTTTTTTTTTAATAAAGTTTTCTTTTAGTAATATTTCATCTGTGCGATTTTCTATATATAACGTTTACATGACTTTTAACTTTCAATTTTTATTTCTTACAAAAGTTTTTATTTGTGAATTTTTCAATGTCTAATTTTTAAAATAAATAATGTAACGACGTGTGTGCCCATTACAATATATAATATTAATCGATATCTGTATTCCTTTAACTTATATATATAATTTTATTATTTGAATATATATATATATATATACTGATTTCATGTAAATAAATTTTTTGGTTAAGTCTGATTTGTGTTTATTAAATAAAATTTATTCATGTTATCTGGATGGTTGTGCAAAAATACTTTCAAAATATAGCAGATGGCAATGTGAGAAACAATGGCTTATTCACTTGTGATTTGTATAAAAAAAAACAGCATCATACAATGATTAATTTTTTTATGAACTCAGAGTATGTCTTGTAACCATATTATCAACTACCTTGTGTACAGTATAGGGAAAGTATTTTAACATAATAAAATATGATTTCAGAATAATTTTAAATAAAAATATCCTTAATTGATGACCAAGAAAATGTTCTCAGTCAATCATCAACTAAAAAATTGATACTTTATAATCTTCTGGGATTATCTAGGTCAATACTGGAACATCAGCAAAAAAAAGTTTAACAATCAGTTCTGCTTACATCAGTAAGATACTCACAAAAGAATGGAAATCTAAAATTCTTAAAACCGTGAAAGACTGCAATGCATATTCATTGTTTACCATATTGTTGATACTCTCTAAAAAACTTTGTTTTAAGATGTTGAAGCATCCTCCCTAATTTTGATCTTGACATATTGAAATTTTACCTGTTTCCCTCTAATGAAGAGATAAAAGCAGCTGTGCATTTTGGATTCACAGTTCAGCCTAAAACATGTTTGATGATCAAATATGAAAACTTGTTGACAGATCACCAGCATGTATTAAAAAGCAGGGAAATTTCAGCAAAAATGCTATATTTGTCTTTTCTGAAAGTTGATTAAAATAAATTCTACAAAATACAGACAATTTTTGACTTATACTTTATAAGTTATTATTTATACAACATTTAAATGTATAAAATAAACTGGCCATTTAAATACCAAAAATATATTGTATCAATAGAATTTCAGTCAATTAATAATACTATTATTTATTGTAAATATATCTTACTTTGCATAATAACTTTTAGCAATCTATGTAACAAAGATAAAGTAGTACTATAAATATTAACTAAAACCCTTTCTGATTTTTGGATCTCAAAGCAATTGTTATTCATATGGTGTAAGTAAAACCTATATTGATATTTGATAAAAATAAATATTCATGTAAATTAATATTAAAAACTATATTATATTATTACAAAAATAAATTCCTAAAATAGTTATTCAATCTCAAAATTTTTTTGATAAAATATAATTCCAGAAACATGCTCGATACAGATCTCCCTTCCAAGTTAGATGGTCGGCTTAAATGTAAATAAAAAATAGACAATATTCACCAATAAATAAAACAACATGAAAAGATTTTTATGATATTATTCAAAGTCTTTATATTTTGATATTATATAAATGAACATATTATAGATAAATACATACTTTACCAAGCAATGTTTTTCAATTTGAACACTATTTTTAAATAACCATCAAAATTGTATTTAAACGTTTGCATATGGATACCATGTTGTGTATATTACATGTTCACCAATTCAAATTATGACACCAAAATTTATACATGCTGAACTGGGTTCAGATCTATATGACAATACAAGCAGAAGAGCTTGAATTAAAAACATTATTGTATTTTCAGCTTGGGTTTATAGCTTTAGAGTTAACTAAATAAGTAAAAGGTGGCTGCTGGAGGGTGGCAATGCTCTCATATCCAAGACTGTTCACTGATGAGAGCAACAAGCTAAAAAATAGTCTCAGAACATTTGGTGAATAAGTACTAGTTAAGGATATTATGTACAAATATTATTACATCTATTAATTACTAAGACATGCATTGGATGCAGATGTATGGACAGCAAGGGAGGCAATTCAAGGAGAAATGGGATGGTCAAGTTTTCGTATGAGAGATACAAAAAGTAAAATGAGAATGTTTGGTAGATTGCAGTTTATGGATAATAAAAGGATAGCCAAAATAGTATTTAATTGGGTTATGAGTAAAGGGCATGTAACATGATGGGTGAGAAAGGTAATGCGGTAAGCAAAAGATTTGGATAAAGAATTTATGTCAGTATATTTGTACAAAAGATGGGATGATTGTGATAAGAGGATTATTGAGTGTTGTAGTAGTAAGGAATAGGATAAAAGAATAAATTTATTAATAAAGAATAGGGAGTTAGAGAATTGGAGAAATAGTATGAAAAGTAAAAAGAGTTTAAATATATATAGAAATAAACAGAATATTAGGTGTGAGTTAATATATGATAATAGTAAGGAAAGTAGTTTATTATTTAAGGCTTGAACAGGATTTTTAGCTACAAGAGAATACACATGTAAATGAAAAAAAATGGGTGATTTATTTTGTAAATTATATAAGGAAGGAATAGAAAATATTAGACATTTGTTAATTGAATGTAAATGCTTGAAAACAGAAAGGGTACATATAATGAAGTTATGGAAGAATAAATATGAAAAAAGTGATTATACAGAAAGTGAATTATTGGTTTTTATGCTGGGTTTGGGAAAAGATAAAGGGGGTTTAGATATAAAGGTTATAGAGTTGACAAAGATTATGTTGTGTAAATGGTATGGCGCTGAATATGGGAAAATTTAGAATGGGGAATGGAAAATAAAGTCGCTAACAGGTTTATCTGGGCATAATTGCTGAGATATTCTAGACTTCGTTTAACGAGAAGCCACAATACATCACATCACATAATATATATATATATATATTGAAGCTATAAACTAAAATATAGATTAAGTTTGGGAACTCTTTTTAAAATAATATTTTACAATAATACTTCAATTTCCATACAAATTTGTATCTAAAAATCATTTTAAAATAAATGTAAAAGTATGTTTCTGTTTATTTTGCACATATGTATAAATGCATAAAACGTGAAACCAAATAATTATCTTCATTTTAAAACAGGAAATTACTTTGAGAATTATTTTCTGTTATAACTAAATACAAAATTTTAGAATAGATTTTGTTCATTTCTATTGTTTGCTACATAATTATTTGATTATTACTTCAAATAATTATAAATGTTGAAATTTAGTATAATGAAAAAATAAAAATAATTTAGAACTTTTAACTGCCAGTATAATTAGAATTATCAAAGCTAAAACCTGTTAGCTTTAAAAACAATAATAGTAAATATTATAAAGACTCTTTTAACGAAGTTTTAAACATTTTTTATAGAAAGACTAAAATATTCTCGAACTTAGGTAAAATATTTTGAATATATTGTCTAGTACTATAGAGAAAACAAAGAAGAAATTATAAATTATACTGAGGATATTTCTAGTAATGTTAATTGACTTAATAAAGTGTTGATTGAGTTTAAAATTTATACATATATAACATTATTAATTCTTCATCAGCTTCCTATATTTCTTCATTTGCTGCAAACCATAAATTTACCATATATTTCAGCATTATTAATGTTATACTTTGCTGCTTCTATTTCAAAATATATTATACAAGAATGATTATAATCACTTTTTTCTTTAAAATATATATGTTCTCCAACATTATAAATAACTTCACAAACTTCTTCTAACTTCGTTTCAAGAACTTTATTTCCATATATTAACTATATGAACATATATATATAATCACATATTATACATTTCCAACATTTCAACTGTTTTTTTTTTCACCATTATACTCATTTCCAAGGACCTATAACAAAAATATAGATACCTCTACATAATACTCTAAATACAAATCTCTAAAAAAAAATTTCATATTCATTACATCACTTTTATTACATATATATAAAAGACACTTTTAAAAAAAAAAAAAACATTCTTAAGTTAACATTTTTGCTATTAGTGGAACTTTAACTTTTTTTTTTCAAATCAGTGATTGTAGCGCCTCTACAACCGTCTTTCTACCTTTTATCACCCAGTGGATGACTTCTGTGATCAAGTCGAAATGTCAGTATATCAATATTTAAATTTTTTAACATGGATGAATCTGCAAAATATGTCTTTTATATATGCAACCTGTGAAAATCTTCATATCAACATACATATATATTATATCACAAACCATATTACAAATCTCAACATATACATATGTTTTTATATATTATCACAAACTTCTAACTTCTTTTCAAAAACTTTATTTCCATATATTAACTATATGAACATATATATAATCACATATTATACATTTCCAACGTTTCAACTGGTTTTTTTTTTCACTATTAAAGTCATTTTCATGGATCTATATCAATAAAAAAATATTTAAATAATTACAAAATAATAATAATAATAATAATAATAATAATAATAATAATAATAATAATAATAATAATAATAATAATAATAATAATAATAATAATAATAATAATGAGGAGATCCCATCAATACTAGAAATAGGAAACAAATATCTGATCAAGCAATACAAAAAATGGCAACTAGAACCTAAGTTCCTAGATTTTATAATCAAGATGAATTTGAACGCTTTACCTACTAAGTATTTTTTACATCACAGAAGAATGTACAGGTCAGTTGATCCATTATGTGGCCTTTGCCATATGACTGAGGAGACTTTACAGCATATATTTTTCAACTGCAAGGCCTTGGAGCAGACTAGATGCATTTTGCAGGGCAAATACAGGGAAAAAATACTGCAATAGTGCAAATTATATCAAATTACAAAGGTAGGTCTATACCAGACATAAGGGCTTCAATGTTTGTTTTATATGCACTTTGGTGCACTAGGTGTGTATTCATATTGGGTAATAACCCCAGAAAGCATCCAGCCACATTTGAAAATAAGTTGAATAAAATTCAAGTTAGAGACAAGCAGATCACCAGCCCAGATATTTATGCAGCTACTTGGTCCCTGCTCAGGCAAATAACAAAGCTATAAAAAACAAAATTAAAGAAAGCATGGTCCTGATTATGCTCCTTTTGGACAATAATATGATTAATTAACATTGATAAAGTGGATAGAATCATGTAAAATTACCCATACAGATATGTACTTTTAAAAAAATGAATATTGTAGACTTGAAATTGAACTAACAATAATAAGATTTAACATGTATCTTGCTATTAGATCAATAAAGTTTACTATTGTTGAAACTTAATAATAATAATAATAATAATAATAATAATAATAATAATAATAATAATAATAATAATAATAATAATAATAATAATAATAGTAATAATAATAATAATAATAATAATAATAATAATAATAATAATAATAATAATAATAATAATAATAATAATAATAATAATAATAATAATAATAATAATAATAATAATAGTAATAATAATAATAATAATAATAATAATAATAATAATAATAACAACAACAACAACAACAACAACAACAACAAAATATACAATAATTTAAAAAATTAAATAAATATATCCCCAAAATAATAAAGTAAAAATATAAAGAAAAAACACTCAATAATAAAAAAAGAATTCTAATATAAATAATTTATTAAAAATAAACAAAAGTAAAGACAATGAAAGTATAGGAGATATATATAAAATAAAATAAAAACACTCCTACAATTAAAAAATGGAAATTAATTGCACTGACAACACACAAAAAACATTCAATTCATATTACAAGAATATTTAAATGATAAAAAATACATTTTTTACAAACATAAAAACAGATTATAAATAGTACAATTTCAGAAGAAAAAAAAACTATATTGATAAATACAGTATCTCCCTTAACATTTGATAAAGATAAGGATATACATTTATTTAAATGATAAAATTGAATTATTAATATTTCATAATTAATCAATAGATAGCAATTGTAAAAATTATATTTCTACACTTCTAAAGTTAAGCAAGAATAATGCTAAAGTGGAAGCCATATTTAAAGCAATTACACAAAATTTAAATAATCAAATCAATAATTACCCTTATTACATTTACCAACTATGATTTCATGATAAAATAACTACTGGAATTATTGCTGTTATAAGATATGAATAGAGCATATTAAAGAAATGTATGCCTTGTTATTTTAATAAAATACTAATAACAGTGATATAATTATTTGGATTATTTAGACTTTTTCTGCAGTAATATAATTTGTTATATATTAAAAAAATATAATTGTGAGATGCAACAAAGAGCTAAATAAATTCATTGAAAAAAAGAAAAATTTTATGGAAAATTTATATGAATAAAAATTGTTTAAGATTTATAAAAGAATAAAAAAGTAAATCAAATATGACAAATTATATAACAATAGTAAGGAAGGCTTATTGATATCAGACTGAAAAATAGGAACTTTAAATGTCAAAGTAAAGAGGGAGGAGAGAAGAATTAGGAAAGCAATAATGTCTTATATGACAATGAAAAAGAAAGTATTGAACATTTATTTTTGGAGTGAAACATATTTAAAAAAAGTTGGGGAAATATAAAGAATGCGCAAAATTAGAAGTAATTAGATGACAAGAATGAAAATCATGTAAAAATGAATTGGTGATTATAAAGGGAAAAGGGACAATCCAAAATTAAAGTAGATGACTTTCTATATGTTTTTGAAGATTATATTTTACATTGTTCATAGAATCGTTACACATAAAGATCATTCACAAGAACTGAATTTGTATGAAGATAAACATTTCACATCATTTTCTATTCAGAATTTACATAAAAAGTACAATTAAGTATATTTAAAAAAAACAGCACTTATTAATAAAAAAGGTTAATAAATACTTAATATTATTTTCATTGCTATTTAAAAATATAATAATTATATAGATTTAAAAAATTATTGTTTAATGTCTAAACAAACACAACCATATTAGTTTAAACACTTTAAAAATACTAAATCATAAAAATAAAGAGTAAAATATTTATATTAAGAAACTTAAAAATTACAAAATTAATTTCTAATAAATTTTTTAATAGCAGAAGTAACAAAAGTGTGTTAACAAAAATAATATATAAATGCATTAATGAATTTACAATAGTTTTATAAAAAAGAAAGATTGAAGTCATAATATATAGATTATTATCATCATCATTATTTTACCAGACTGCACCAGGCTATGTAAAACCTTGTGTTCTTTAAATTGGTTGCTTTAACAATTTTTTTTTGAGATTTAATGTAAATTAAACTAATAATTTTATTATTATATATTAAACATGAGAAATGAAGCCAGTCAGAAGACCATCATTTCAACTTCAATTAGATGCTAGCCAAAACTTTAAGATTTCATGCAAATTAATATATTAAATGAGAGAAATATAGCCATCCTGAAAGGCTGATGTTTCAACTTTAATTACACCTTAATGAAAACTAAATGTAAATATGGTACTAAAGAATCTTTTATATCACATTTCAAACATGAATTTATGTACAGTAATTACATTTTGTTCATGATTTCAATACCATACTCCTGTAGTTTAAAACCCTTGTACTCATTTTTTTCCAATCATTTTTTATTAATTATTCACATAAACATAATAATAATCATCATCAACCATTATCAGTCCACAGCAAGATGAAGATCTCTCTGAGTTCAATCCATCCCTGATCTCTAGCCTCTCTTCCACATCATCCCTGCACACTTTCTTATTTTATCCCTCCATCTCATATGTAGTCTCTTTCTGGGTCTTTAACAATTTCTTGAAATCTAGGTTAAGATTTCAATTGTCCATTGATTATCATCTCTTCTAGCAATATGTCCAACCCACATCAGTCTTTTAATTCTTTCAATGATGTCAGTAACACCTGTTTGTTCTCTTACCCATATATTGTGTTTTTGATCTCTTCTTGTTACTCCTAATATGCATCACACCATATTTTTTGAGTGATCTGACATCTCTGTATTACTCTTCTATTAAATGTCCAAGTCTCAGAACCATAAATAAGAACATGTAAAACACAATTATTAAAAACCTTCATTTTCAAATACATAGGCATATTTCCTTTTAATATTAAGTTATTTCTATCAAAATCACTCCAACCAAGTTTAACTTCTATGATTAATTTTATCCATTATGTTTCTATCTGTATTAATAATCTGGATAAGGTATTTATAGTTAATAACTTCTTCTAACTCATCATAATCAATCTTTATTTTCATCTTTTGAGAAAATCCATTGAACATTATTAGGAAGGTTAATATTGAGAAGGGTATAAGACAGAGTGATTCCATATCTCTAAATAAGCTTCTACTTTCCCTCTCACTAAATATCACATTTCGAACATGAATTTATGCATTGTAATTACATTTTCTTCATGATTTAAATACTTTATCCCTGAAATTAAAAGCACATTTTTTCCTAAATGTTTTTAATGATGAAGACCATTGTTATTGTGGAATTGCTTTTATCATTTTTCTTAAGATATAATGTAAATTAAACAAAATATTTTAATATTATATAAATAAATCCCCAAATTTCATAATAAAGATTAATTAAAATCTACATTTTTAAGTATATCTGTTATCTTTTCTAGCTTTATAATTTCAAATATATATTTACTTGAACACCTTCTGAATAAAAAAATATTTTTTTCTGATAGTCAGTCAATCATAAATTTTTTAGCTTTATTAATAGTTATACTATTTATTGTAGGGTTTATAAATTGGTATAATTTCAAAATGTTTATGACTTTAAGAGGAATCATTATGCTATCAGCATTAACAAGAGTCTTAATTCCTTTAAACTTAAGCTTATTATTTCACTTGTAAATATACTTTTTAGTTTTAATATACAATAAGTTTTAGATAAAAAGTATTGAATTTTTTTTAAAAAAAAAAAAATAAGAATTTTACATACTTATATTTTTAATAAATTTGCAATATTAATAATTTCATTAAAATATAAAAATTTTGTTTATACATACATCATTCAAATGATAATAATTATTAAAAAAACACTTTATACTCAATGCTAAAGTTAATAGAAATAATTAAAATGAATATTTAAAAAAATCTCATATTTTTACAATTTTAATAAAATGTAAAATTTATAACAAATAAGTAATTTAATAAAATTTAAAAAATAAATCATACATGAATTTCCTTCACAAATGAATAATGAACATGTTTATAATAGCTACATAAGAATAAAATAAAGAAGTATTTGCATAGCCTATTAAAAAAATAAAAGTCACAATTTTTAAAAATTAATTTACAGGATCAAACTCTTTGGGGCCAATTACTATAAACTTGTAATTATTAAAATAAAATCAATTCTTTCAACACAATAGGCTTAAATATTACTGACATTATAAAACAAAGATTTTTATTCTCTAATATAATGTTAGCTACTAATAAATGAGTAGATAAATATATGGTAAGTTGCTTTGAATATGCAATTATATTTAAGCATCAAATTGGTAAGTGAAGAACAGTGACTCCTTTCAATTTACCATACTGATATTTTTTTTAATTTTCTTCAACTAGAAATTTATCCAGGAATATTTACTTGTTGAGTTTACCATTTTCATCATTGTAGTAAATTATGTTGTTATCAACAAATAATATAAAGAATAAAATGTCACGATCAAGCTTAGTTTTACATGAAACTTATGTGAGAAAAAGACAATAAAAAGTGGAAAAACTAATAACATTCTTAGGTAAAAAATATTAATTTTTTTGGATGAATATAAGATGCCTAAAACTAAGATGATGAAGTAAAGAAAAGAGGTGATAATTTTTCAATTAATGTTTAATATATATGAAAGACTACTTAGATGGTAAACTGAAGAAAAGAAAAGATGGTAATTTTTTGGGGTTAATATTTGATGTGTTGAATATATAAAAGATATTAAAGAAATGATTAAAAGTTAGTTTAAGAAGGGATAAATTGGCAATACTTCTGGTGAATATGAACAGATTATTAGTCTATTTTAGAGCTGAAAGATTGGATATTAAAAAATAAATTATCAGTTAAGCATTATATTTATTATTTGTTTGTAAGAAAACTTTGGAATTTTTAATATTATTGATAATTATGGATTACTAAATCACTATTGAGTAGCGAATAAAAATAATGGGCACTGGCATTACCAAAAGTATACTAGTTCATCTGGATAAATATCATACTTATACATGATTAAATGTAAAATATGTGAAATAAAATTAAGTTCTACATATTGAAGCAAGAATGTAAAAAAATAATCATTTTTAATCATTATTTTGAGAATGAGAAATAACGTTTGGAGTAAATATTTATATAGATTATAGAAAGGGAGCACATCTAGTTAATATGATAAAGGAACTAAATTACTTATTAAACATAAATATAGTATCATTTTATTTATGCATTTACATTTGAATGAGATATGAACCAAAATATGACAAAGATTATTGTGAACTATGATTTTGATATTTGCAAAGTAGGGTACTAACTAATTCCTGCAAGTAAGGAATTTAGTGTAAAATGTTGCATTAGACTGCACAGTTTGTTCCAATAAGTACTAATTAATGTGAATATCATTGAAAAATAATAAAAAGTAGCACGATCAACTTGACTAATTGTAAACATTGAATCATTGTTAAGAGTAAAAATATTGATAAAATTGTTATAAGAAAAAAAAGTTGGAGATAATTAATTCTTTCCAAATAATTGGATTAGATAATGTTTGTGACACTATGTATTGATAGCGTCTATAAATAAATTTAGTATGCTGTTTTCTTAACATTTGCATTAAAAGAAGTTAGATCCAGTTGAACTGAAATCCTTCATTAAATATTTAATAAATACTAGGAAATTATAGATACTTTCATTGCAAAATTATATTTTATTAAACCCAGCATGAATAGATCATTCTCATAAATTTGTAGTAAACACAATTCTTTTGCCATTACTAATAGGTAATTGCAGATTAATTTGGATTTGCTTTTTTATCTTGATATGAGTTTTTTTTTTAGTATTGTGCTTTTCCGGAGACCCAATTAAAAATAATTTGTTTGATGGTCAAATAAATCTATGTAGATTATTTTCACAAAAAATAATTTTAACTATGGATAAATAGTCTGATACATCAAAGTAATAGTAAATGAATAAGCATTTATAATTGTGAATCTAAGGGAATGAGCAGTGTAATTTGTAAAAAATTTAACTAAATGAGCTGAGAAGTTTGTAGATATAAAATAGGCCCCTATACTATGAGTGTTCTTGAGGATTTATCAACAAAATAAATTATAATACAACTTTATACAATGATACTAAGACAATAAAGCCAATTACTCAAGGCTTTAATAGTTTTATAAATGTAGATAATAATAATCAACCCTTAAAGCTATCAACAATCTCAACCTGTAGTCAAGGCAATTTCCTTTAACAATAACTTTATATACTGAATAAAATAATAAAAGAAATTCTTGTAAAATGAAAAAACTTTGACTGGTAGTGAATTAATATAAAGAAAAATATTAATTATGATGAAGAGGGGAAACATTCATAAATCTTTTCAATAGAAGATTGGACATTAAAGATTGTATAACATAGACTACATATTACAAAGTATATTTAAAAAAAATTCTAGCATTATAGGTTTTTATGCTTTTTAAAAGCAATAGTCGCTAGTGAAAACTTATTTGCGCTATAAACTAGACAAAAAACTAGTAAAAATTTGATTAATATTTTTTATTTATAAAGAGTGACTCTATGAAATTTGAAAATAAGTGAATAAAGTTAATTTAACAGATGGCAAAAGATAAGAATTATATGGAGAAAAACTCAAAGATAATTATGATAATCTGACAGAAGTTTTCTAGAAGAAATAATTATTTCAATTCTATTTGAAAAACTCCTATTTTAATTTTAATTCAGTAAGCAATTAACTTAATTTTGTCCACTACAGTATGCTTTTTTAACAGCTGGTTAACAGTCATTTTATGTGCACAAACATATATCTATAGTAAATAATATAATTATATACAATGATGTATAAAATCAAATTTATGTAAGAGCTTTCTTTTTAACTTGATTCCTATTTTAAAATTACATTCATTAAACAGATGAGTAGAATGCAACAATAATAATTAAATGGTTCATTTGCTCTCGGATCCTGATGTTTCAACAACAAATAAAATTAGTAGTTAAAGATTTATTTGATAGTTTAGTTACATTTTATTCCAAGATAATAAAAACTGAAGAAATCCAATAACTTTTATAGTAATCTTTGCTACTGTTGAATAATAATGTAATGAGATTCTTATTCAACATATTTATCAGTTCTAAATTTAATGTCAATATAAAATGCATCCTACTATTTTAATATGGCACACGTTTAATACTGTAAATATTAAATATAATTATTATCAATGATATCACATTTTTATATAAATATATTGATTTAAAATGCCACGTTATTTTTTTTGTTTGTTTGTTTGTTTGCTTTTTAATCTCCAAAAATTTAGATGTTGAATTCATATAACACAGTTACTTTCTTAATTTTATATTAAAAATATTTTTTGTTTTAATAAATTATTTATAATAATATATAAAGTCCCCATGTGAACATGTATTATGAAATCGTGACGTACATCTGTAACATAAAATTGTTTTGCTTTTCATGATGAAAAATTGAATTTACTTTTAATTACTAGGATTTCTTAATTGATGAGCCAATAAGTATTCACTAATAGATATTTAATGTTACAAAATAATATAAACAAGTAAATAAATATGTTTAACAGTAAAAGTATGAGTACGGTACACGCTCTATATTACATATTTGTAAATACAAGCTTATAAAAGCAATGTCATGCTATATGTAACTTGCTTTATTGACTATTATAATTTTACCTTTAAGGCTTTGGCAATGCTAAGGCTATTAATATATGGTAGATCTGAATTTGGTTCAGCTTCATATAGCTATTTAAGTTAGAAAGATGAAGTTAATGATTTTCATGTTCAAAAATGTCAGAGTTTCTACTTAAATATTATGTATTAAATAAGTGCTGGTTCTTGAGTTGATGTTTTAGATCTATTGTCTGAATGTTTTAGCTCTTCACTGAGGAGAGCCATAAGCTTGAAATGAAATGATCTGGGGATAAGAATATTCCAGATATAGATTTTAAATATTTTCTCATACTGCATTTATCAATTAAGAGCTTGTTTGAGCTATTGGTATGTTCTCTATATTACATATTTGTAAATACAAGTTCATAAAAAAAATGTCATGCTATATATGACTTGCTTTATTGATTTCGTTATATAAATTGTAAAATACAATATCAAATAAGTTATTCACAAACACATGTATGTATATATATATATATATATATATATACACACACACACCTGGGTCTCATATTATGTGGATTATTTTAATGTGATTTTGAAGTTATGCGATTTATGTTTCTTCTTCATATTTTTCATATTTCATTATATTTATTAGATATCAAGAAATTTAAATTATTAATAACTTATTTTGACTTAAAATACTTTTTTTTTTCAAAAATATAACATTATATTAGCAGCTAACATGAATATGGCCTGAAGCTGTATTTAGAATCTTAGCTTCTATGTAAATAACTTACTTATACAAATGAGTAAATAATAATAATAATAATAGATTTATACTTAGGTATAAAAATATTGCAATAAATATTCAAAAATGTTAAACTTTTAAAATGGATTTTGTTAGATATAACAGAAATAAATAATGTTAAAAATACAGGGAACAGAGATCCAGGTTCTACTAGACATGGGGAGTCAAGTCTCGATAATATCAAATAAAATATTAGATCAAATCAGAGTTCTAGAGAGGGAAATACAGTTATTACCATTAAGAAAGTCTAAAATAACTATGGCTAATGGTAAAAGAATTAAGTTGGATCCTATGCAAATATATGGGGAAGTACAAGTGGAAAAAAATACAGCATACATTGTTATCAATGCCAGGTTTGGTAGATCTTATATTGGGGTCAGATTTTATGCACAGAACTGGGACGAAAATTAATTATAGCAAAAAGAATATAGTTATAGTAAATGAAAAGGTGCCATTTAGTGGGTATAGTAGACAGAGGGATAACAGAGTAGCTTATATGGTGACTGATGACATATACCAAGAAATAGAATGTAAAATAACTGAGTTAGGGAGTAATAATAGGGGCTGGAAAAGTCAATTTAAAGAGGCACTTGTGCAAAATGAACAAGTATTCACCATAAAACTTGGAATTATAAAAAGATATGTTCATCAGATAAAGGTGAATAAAAAAACTCATTTCCAGGGTAGGTCGTACACAGTTCCTGTCAAATATAAAGATGAAGTTGATAAACAAATACAACAAATGGAACAATGGGGTATCATAAAAACACAATAGTCACCATATATAAATCCTTTAGTAATTGTAAAAAAAAAAGACAGCTCTATGAGAGTATGCTTAGAGGCTCATCAGTTAAATACTATTATTATACTTAATTGGGATGTGCCACCACGAATTACAGATTTGCTGTTAGAATTTAAGGGAAAGAAATATTTTTCATTGCTCAATTTGACATCAAGTTATTGGCAGATGTCGCTTCACACTGAGGATCAAAAATATACAGTGTTTCGCTATGAAGACTTTACTTACATGTTTCAATGAGTTCCATTTGGACTAGTTAACAGTGAATCAGGGCTATTGCAATGTTTAGACAAGGTACTTTCTCAAAGGGTAAAAGAATTTATATTATATTATATGAAGAATATTGTGATAGTATCATGATCACCTCAGGAAGATTTAGAAAACTTAGTTGTGCTCCTTTGAGAGAGTCACGAAAAGAATATTACAATAAATCTTAAGAAAAGTAATATATTACAGGAAGAAATTATATTTCTCAGTCACCTTATATGTGCTAAAGGGGTGAGATCCCATCATGACAAGATAGAATCAATTGTTAAATTTTCTCAATCAAAGAATGGAAAATAGATTAGATCATTCCTTTCATACATGTAATTTCTATCAAAGATTATACAAGTACTTTTCTACAGATATGGAAGGGCTTGTGTGCCTGCTAAAAAAAGAGAGCAAGTAGGAGTGGATGGAAAAACAAAAGCAAGCCTTTAATCAGATCAAAAAAAAATTGTAGGTACTGTAATGCTTGCCTATCCTGATTTTTCCAAATCTTTTATGTTACAAACTGACTGTAGTAGTGTAGGATTGGAGGCAGTATTGTTCCAGGAAAATGAAGATAGGATACTTCGAGTTTTATATTTTTAAGTAGGACATTAAACCCAGTGGAAAGAAATTATACCAATACAAAAAGTAAAGCATTGTCAATTGTTTTGGCCTTAAATAAACTTAAGCATTTACTTCTAGGGTTTGAGATTATTATTATCATCGATCATAAAAGTTTAGAGTTTATAAATAAATATTACTTAACCAATGATAGGCTTATAAGATGGGTGTTGCACTAACAGAAATTTAATTACAGGGTAGTTCATTGCTCCAGGAAAAAAAATATGGTGCTGGATATATTAAGCAGAAATCTGATTTCAGATCACTGATAAAACTTAACCCTAGAGGGAGCTTGATTAATATCCCTTAAGACTGACCCTGAGATATCAATAGAGAAAGATATAAAGTACTCCAGTTTTTACAAAATTCAGATAGTACATGTAAGAAGATGATACAAGGCTGTAATAATGCAAATGTTAGTCAACAAAAAAATCACATAAACAAAAAAAATAAGTTATATCAGAATAAAATAATAAATGGGTTGTTGATGTTTCAGGTTAAAAAGGGATAAATTGTTGGAGAGTATTTATACGATGAAATCTAAGATAAAAACTAATAACATATGTGCATGGGATATATGGGTATTATGGATCACTTAAAACAAGTAAAGTTATATAGAGATGGTATCATTGACTGATTTTGTATAGGTCGGTGGTCACTACATTACAAAGGCGTCAAGAGTGTCAGCAAAATAAAGCAGCTAATAAAAATTATGCTAAGATCCCAGCACCAATAATAGCTAAGAACCTGAATGAGTTATTAGCCATAGACTTTTATCGTCTGCTAATGTCCTTTTGTAGATTTAAATAAATATTAGTAATCTATGACATTTTTTTCAAATTTGGAACATGCCTATTCCTTAGAAGTCTGACACCAAGTCTTCCATAACTGTACTAAAAAAAAAACAATTTATTCAAATTGGAAAACCCCAGACAATTTTGTGTGATCATGAGACTCCTTTCATATCGAAAGAATGAAAAAAATGGCTTCAGCAAGAACAGATATGTCACATTCTGACCTCTATCCATAACCCCCAATCTGACCCATGTGAACAGGTTATGAAAAAAATGGAGAACTTATTTCATGTACATCTGAAAGGTAACCATCAGCAGTGGTTTAAAGTATTGCCACAAATGGTTAAAATAATTAACTATACATACCATAACTCTACAGAGTTAACTCCAGAACACTTGCACTATTGTTGGGTTGAGCCTTCTCTTCTTAAGTGCCCCATTCTTATTATGAATGAAATGGTAAATGTAGTAGAGGATGGAAGTTTTGCTAGAGACAGATTAAAGGAGAAAGCTGAACAGAGAATAAAGAAAAGGAATACTCGCCCAATACAATTTACTGGAGGAGACTGGATTTATGTTAAAACTCAGCCAGTTAGCAAATTAAGTGATAAACAATATAAAAAGGTTTTTTTTCCTTTATTTAAAGACCCATACAGGATCATCCCAAAATGTGGATCTAATACATTTATAGTATAAGGAAAAACATAAAAAGAAGACTTAAAATGCACAAAGCTTAAAACCCTTTAAAGAAAATGAGGAAAAGATCCCATGGGGTAATTAAAGTTTTTTTTTAAATATTTTTTGTACAGGAAAGGGTGCAATGAGCTGGTATCCTTCTGCCAGCTCATATTCATACATACATATATATATATATACAATAAAAATAATAATAATAGCAGTTGAGGCAGGTTCAAGAAATTAACCGAAAGTACTTCTGCGAATTTAAGGATTGTTTATAATAGTTTGTTGTTGTTGTTGTTGTTGTTGTTATTATTATTATTATTATTATTATTATTATTATTATTATTATTATTATTATTATTATTATTATTATTATTATTATTATTATTATTATTATTATTATTATTATTATTATTACAATTTTGTTTTAATTAATGGACATTTTATTTTTATATTACATATACATCTGGGTCTCGTTTTACGCGATAGATAGGTTCCTCAGAAAACATGCGCAAATTAAATCACGCAAAAATAGATGTAACTTACATTGAAAAAGGGGGTGTGTGGTCTGTGATTTTTTAAAATTCATGTAAAAGCAAAGCACCAATGTAAAATTACATTAAAATTCGTGCAAAAAAAAAATAAGGAAATAAAAAATTTCAAATTTGAAAAAAATTGATTTTAAGACAAACTTTTTTTAATTATAATATTTAATTTTATTCAAAATAATATATTTTTATGCATAATTTACAGTACAGTAATTTACATTTTTATACACATTTTAATTATTATTGGTATTTGCCAAAAAACATGTTCGTTGGCACTCTCATGTTGTGCTAATGGTTTTCTGTTGACAACGTAATTAGTAATTAATCTTTGAGACAATGATTTTATTAAGTGTTTATGAACTTAGACTTATGATAATAAAAAGACATTTATTCACCACTACTGGGAAAAATTTAATTAAAACTAACAACTAAAAATTAAATTCTTATTTTTGTCTTTAATTTTTTAATTTTCAATTCTGTTTAAAAATCAAATTTCGTTTCACTGCTATTACTCATCTTTTAAAAATAAACTTGCAGACACTAAATGATTAATAATTGATTAAATGTTCTTTTTTAAAAAGCAAAAACAGAATGTGATTTAAAATGCAAAATTAACACGCACAATGTTTGAACAAATTTACATTATAATCTTGTAAAATTTAATATGTCTATACATAAAATGTGGAAATCATGATTTTAATTTCATTATTGCATAAAATCTTACTATTATAAAGTACTGAAAATATTGAAATTACTAAGATGAAAGTCGAATTCCAATAATGTTCTATTACTTTCAATATAATGTAAGCGCGTGAAATTTATTATTTAAAGTAATAGCACATTATCGGAGCTCGACTTCTGGTGAAACGTGAATCGCATAACTTCAAAATCATGTTAAATAAGTCTGCGTAAAAAGAGACCCAGGTATATATAAAATCGTGTGTATATTAATTTAGAATAAAACATATTTTTGTACTAAATATACATAATAAAACTTATTATTTAAAATGGAATGTTAAAAATTTTGAAATCAATTAAATCAAGATAACAAAAAAAAAGGTCTTGCAAGTTTTTTTTAAATAAAAGTTTGTCTTTTGTTTCATTTCTAATTCTTAGAAATGCTTAAAGATAGAAGGGGAAAGAAAGTATAGAACTTTTCTGCAATAATTGTTAAAACTTGGATAATGGAGATATTTTGTGCTATCTATTACACTCTTCAGTTTGGAGTGTTTCCTCAGGACTTTAAGCAACATTGAAAAAAAAACTATAAATTATGGGATATGTTTTTTATATATATTTGTAATTACATATACTCTATCATATGATCACATTTCCTATACTAGCACATTAATTGTTGCACAAGCCTTCTGGCATCCATTGATTACTCTGTTTAGCACAGGTGGCAATACTGTATGGAGAGTTTTCCTCTGTTTATCAACAATTAATGTGCTAGTATAGGAAATGTGATCATGTGATGCTTAATGGTTTAACACCAATCCTGCCTAATAGGATAGTGGTGGCTATGGTTGTAAAAGAGCCAAAGACACCAAAATGTATGGGTGCTGAACTGAGTTCAGACCCATATGACTATTTAAGCTATTAAGCTTAGATTGAAAATATTTTTTGTGTTTTCAATTTCATTCTCATAGTTTAGTAGTTAAGTAGAGATAAAAGGTGGTTGCTAGAGGGTTGCATTAGATCCTAAGATCTAGATGCAGTGCTCTCAGATCCAAAGCTCCTCACTGACGAAGGCCACAAGCCAGAAACTAGTCTGGGGATATTGGATGAGTAGGCATTAGATAGGGATTTTATGCACAAGCTTTCTGGCATCCATTGATTACTCTGTTTAGCACAGGTGGCAATACTGTATGGAGAGTTTTGCTCTGTTTACATATACTCTACTAACTTAAATTAACCAGCATTATATATATATATGTTTTATTTATTAATTAACCTTACTTGCTTACCTATCATTATTATTTATGGTGGTATAGTCTATTTACATAAGATTATATACTCAATCTAAGGGATTAGATATAGGGTTTAACATTTGTAAGAGAGGGTTTGAGTACTGCTAACAAGCACGCTCTTATAATAAGTTGCCTTTGAATATACCATAATTATTGGTAATTTTCTTTACATTTGAATAAAGTATGGTGCATGTGTCTTTGAGAATGATTTGTTAAATCTGGATTAATAAATAAATAGATTGAGATGGTTTGATTAAATAAATGCGAGGGGAGGGAATGAGAAGAAAAAATAGTGCAATAAATATTTCAAGATTGATCAAGTGTCTGTTTATTTTATTTAACTAATTAAGTATAACATTCACCTTATAGAATTTAAGTCTGATATAAATTATTTTATAAATTACATTTGGTGATTGCCATTCATAAATAAATACAACCGTGATTGTGGAAACAATCTGGTTGTGAGCTAGGTACACTTGGTGGCACCCTAGAACAGCCACCATATTTGCATAATCTTTGGAAATTTATGGACAAAGTTAAAATGGCATGGCATAACATATACACATACATGAATTAAATAAGCCAAAGAAACCAAACTGTTTGATAATTTATCAAAATATGTCTATATAATTTCCCATAACATATTTAAATTTTAGTAGAGATCCCCTCAGATTCTCATACCTATATATATATATATATATATATATATATATATATATATATATATATATATATATATATATATATATATATATATATATATATATATATTGAAGCAATCAATCTTAGCTTAAGATTGTGCTTCATGTTTCTACCTACTAACCTGTGTTTAAATCCCTATATCCCATCCCACTCCTTTTGTCACATATATATTTTTTATGTATATATTTGGAATGCGCACCTAAATTTATAGTTTAACTTTCAATATTTATTATTATTTATTCTATTATTAATTATTAGTTCTTTTTTATATTAAGATATCATAAGTGCGACTCAAATATATATATATATATATATATATAGGAGCAAAACTTACTAACAAAATATTGATGTTTTTAAATATTTTATGTGCATCATTTTTAACTTTTTCTTTTTAAATTGCTTGGTTTTTTTTTTATTAAACTATTATAAAATCCAATATGGAAGATGTGACTGTTGTTAATTATCCAAAAATAATTAAAGGGAGGTATTTTTTAATTAAAGTTTTACTTAAAATAAATGGGATTAAGTAGATTAAAGATTTTCTTTTGTATAAAACATGTCAAATCTATTTCTAATCTGGAAATAGATTTGAATTTATTTTTGGACATTATCTTACAATTGCATCTTTCAAAAACAACTAACTAATTAATGATAAGCATTCCAGAAATACCTGCGCAAGGGTATAAATAATGGCTGAATTTTTAAAGCAAAGATTAGATTAGCTATTCTAGTAAAAATGATTGTTAACATCATGGTGAAACTAAAAATGATGTAGCAGTAAGTCCACCACTCTTCATCTGCCCTATGGGTCATCATCTGTCACTACCATAATATCCTGCTGCCCTGAAATGAAGAAAGGTCTAAAAAAAGAACTCCTGCCACCAAAGTACTTGCATTTCAATCGCCATGCACGTGCCATTCTTTAAAATGGACTCTTAAAATTGCAAGTAAATTTCCAAGCCGCCACCTAATAGTCAATCTAACCTAACTCATCTATCAAGATTTCTTTTGTATATATTGTTTAACTTTGTTTTTGTTAATATGTAATTTGCTCTTAGTTAATTTCTATATATAATATGTAAATGTAGTTTGCTCTTAAATGATTTTATGAATCTAATTTTCTCTCATATGCTCTAACTTTCCTTAACTTTGGTGCGGTCATTTATTTATAGTTATTTATTACTAAATTTTATATGTGTTTTTATTATTGTTATGCCAATCTAAAACAATCTGATGACTTGAATTTCTAGAATCTGTTCTTTCTTTTAGGTAAACTTTCGTGAATCAAGTTTATTAACGTCCCCTTAAAATATAACATATTGTTAATTAATATACTCGCCATATTGTTTTACAAGCCAACATTTTATTTATGTTTTAGTGTAATATATATATATTTGTTTAACTCTGGATTTTCTGCCCGGTGTAAGTCCAGAACTTAAGCTAATTAACGCTTTGAAATCTTTTAAAATATTTTGTATTTATTCAATTCTGAAAGAGTGACCCATTAATTATTTTCTATAACTGCCAGTCTTCTTATATTTTCCATACTCTTAAAATTTCAAATCTTGTATTTAAATATTTTAGTTATTGTAAAATCAATGAAGGTGGAATTGATTTATTTTAAATAACAGAAAAGGGATGGGGGTAAATCTTAATGTTCCTTTTACTAAATCAAATCTTAACGTATATTTTATTAATTTGAAATCTAAATCTTAATGTTTCTTTTTCTATATAAAACCTTCAAGTATATTTTAAGTAAATGAAATGTAAATATCTCTCTATATATTATAAGTGCATAGCATATTATTTGTCTAAATTATAGTATTCAAACAAGGGTCATTTATTTTTAAAGCAGTAAAACTTTTTCAATGTCGTTAATGACATTTATCATTCATACTGCATTCCTGACATTTAGCCAATCTTTGTGATTATATATATGTGCTTCTTAATCTGGGAGTTGAGACAAGTTTGAACCCATAGGTTTCTTTTCGTACCTTGTTCCATAGATAGTTGAGCTATCTGGAACCACATTTATTCCATATAAAATGCCTCTAGCAGTGATCCCATAAGTTTGGCACACACCATGCATATCTACTTTCTTCATATAAAAAGGTCACTGGCGGTGACCCCTAAGTCTGGCACACGCTATGCCCATCCATTTCTTCATATAAAAAGGCCTCTAGCAGTGATCCCATAAGTTTGGCACACACCATGCATATCTACTTTCTTCATATAAAAAGGTCACTGGCGGTGACCCCTAAGTCTGGCACACGCTATGCCCATCCATTTCTTCATATAAAAAGGCCTCTGGCAGTGATCCCTAAGTATGGCACATGCTATGCCCATCCACTTCATCTTTTATCCAGAAGCATGACTTTTTCTGTTATTTCTTGGTTATAATGTCAGCATTGCAAACTTCTCGTATATTTATTTCTTTTGCTTCATGACCCAGTTTTAATGCTCTAATATTAAAATTACGCTTTGCTTAAAATATATATAAATGCAAACTACTTCTAGTTTTATTGATTAAATTTATTTCAGTCTTATACAATTCCACCATCGTAATCTATATATCTATTTAAGAGTACATGCCTTGGGAAAAATAAAGCGTTCATCTTACTATTGTTGAAATAATTTTTCATTAAATATTTTGTCATAGATTCAAATAATTTTTCATTAAATATTTTGTCAAAGATTCAAATACAATCAAATGTTTTCAAATGTATTTTATTTATTTTCACGACTGTAATGGCAAGAAAATAATTTATCTTATATGTATAATGAATCTCAGAATGCTCCCCTAAATAATGTTAGTCACCATGTTTCAGAACCGTAATTCAAAGCGTTAATAGCAATTTTACGTAACTTCTTTCTAATAACCGATTGGCATCTTAATATTGGACCCACCAAAGATGTGTGCTTATTTATAATATATTTTTTAGCTAATAAAGAGCATATGAGAAATAATAGCATGAATGACACTATGTAATCACTTGCTCATTCACACACACACTAATGTATATAACTAATTTATAAATGTATAATAATTTGTCAGTATATTAAATTATATTTTATTGTCTAACTTCTTTGAGTAGTTCGAATTCCTTTTCCTCCACTTCCACATATTACAGTCATGCTTATGTATGTTTTAATATAGTCATAGTTAATAGATGTCTCATTGTTTTGCTCAGCTTTGCTAGTCTGCCGGATTAAGATTAATTCTCATGTGCCATCACTATTATATTATTCATTAGGTGTTAGATCTGGGGCTTAGAGAGTGGGTTCGAATTCAGGCTGGTCCCTGACCTAAATTTTGGGCTTGACTGGGTTTGAAGAACATTTTGTGAGTTCCAGCTCATATTAGATGGACAATATATATATATATATATGTGTGTGTGTGTGTAAATGCCATAGCCTATTGTTAGAGGCTGGTGCTAACCACATGGATAGGTTGAGTTCAAACCTATGCCAATGGTTATCCAATCTGCAATAGGCGAGGCACAAATATATATACAACAATATTTATAGCTTCAATATCTTGACCATTTTTCCATATTTCCAGAATGAAATTTATCGAAGGTAATAATCTTTGGTGATTTTATTTTATTTTTTTTCCATTGAGAGCAAACAAAATTTTAATTTTTGAAGAAAATAAATAATCCTTAAACAGGTAGATGTACTTACTATGTGCAAATAATTAGTGAATATATGTGGTTAGTTCCTGTACAGCCTACACTTTTTCCATTGACTATTAATTTTTTAGTTAATACAAGCAATTAAGGTAAACCAATATAAAACTTTCAAATATTTATTAAAGTTATTTAAGTTGATAATTTGCACAATAATTAATTATATTTGTCCTCTGAATATAAATGATAAGATTACAAATAATTTGTTTAGTTCCAATATTTAATGGATGACTGATTAACAACAAAATCTGTAGTTTCCAACCACTTTGGCTTTCTGACTCACCTTATCTCCTAATAACTTCCTATTCTAAACTTAAATCATGTCTGATGGCATTCAATATACAATGTAAAATGTGAATACTTATTCAGAAAGTAATTATAAACTGGTGAACTACAGTTCTTTATGTGAACTGTAACTATAAAACTGACTACTCTCAAATGGATTTCAACATTCCGTTAATGAAACATTATTAAATCCACTTCTACCATTGACTGCCTATTTATTAAAGATATTTAATTAGTCAGTCATATTATTTTTGAATACAATTATGGTTGGATGAGCACATTGTTGAAAATAAACTTTAGATAAATCACAATGATTAATAGTTTACTTTCACCCTTCAATAATTTATCAATTACCTTTTACGAGTAATATGTTGTAATTTAATTGTATATCAACCTCTGGTTGTTTACATGCATTCTTAGTCCTATTGTATGAATCAATTTTTAAATAAAAACATAATCCAATTAAATCTATTCTTGTTTATCTCTTGTGATTATCAATATGAATTTTAAAAATATCTATCAACTTTTAATTGTGATAGATTATATCATTTCTTTATCTCTCACTTCAAATAAACACAATAATATTAATAAATAATTAGAACATTAAAATAGTAAATTTACTTGGATGTTGTACTACTATACAGAATTTGTTTATATTTATATAATTAATTATTAAAAAATGATATTTAAATGTATTGATTAAAGAAAAAGAAAATCGTCAAAAATAAACTCATTTTTCATAAAAGTTATGAGTTTTGTCAGTTTGAAACTCCTACTTAAGAAATTAAGACCTTGAACAAAATATGTCAACTTCATGTTTTTCTCTATCATGTTTACAGTTAAATTTTTGGTACAAACCCTTTATAGCCCAATACCAAAAAAAAAAAATGTTCGCAATTTATACTTGAATAATAATATTGAAATGAATGTTCAGCAGTGCTTAATTTATTAAATAAAAATATAATTATTTAAAAAAATATAAACACAAATATTTTTTTATAAAATATTTAAAAATCATCTTTCTTTTTTATATTTTATTAGATTGCTAGATATATTTTCAATAATTTTTAATATTTTAAATTACATTTATTCTAAATAATTTACAAGTACCAATGTCAAAAAATCCCATACCCTATGATTGTTAAAGCATTTACCTGTAAGGCCAAAGATTACTTGATCTTCTAGAATTCATTGATTACTATGATTTACTAGATGGCACTATTGTGTAGAGAACTATGTTACCTTTTACAGCCAAAAATCTGAAGTTTCTTCTCTGGGACAGATATAGCTTAGAAACGTTTAGATTCACAAGAAAGATTATATTTTTTTTTTTGACTAGCTGACCCATAATCAATTACTTACTCATTTAAAATGCTCACTATCAGTAGCTTTTCACTTTAGTGAGTAATATTCTGTTATCCCTTTTATAAAGATGTTATAAAAGCCATTATAAAAGTCTATATAAAAAATAATTTACAGATTAACTAAATAAATTTAGACTGAGTGCTTGCAGCAAAAGTGGGAAACCTTTTTTCTGCCAAGGACTATGTCAATATTTGTAATATCATTTGTGGGTTATACAAAATTATCAACTTAAAAATTATCTTGCTATATTTGAACAAAAATTTAATTAATTTACTCCTAATAAATATGGATAGGCAACCTTGTCAATTGAAAGACCAATTTCAACTTTCCTTTTTTAAATGAGGACCATAATTTTTTTGTGAACTAAAAATAAAGTATTATTATATTATGAAAGATTGTTCTATATTTAATGACATTTTTAATCCACCTTGTAATGGGTTTTCAACATATTTACATTCTTAATTTTTTTCTTATCTACTGGATAGATTATATCTCTAGCAGACATTCTTTTACAAACTGCCCCTCAGAAAATGTTTTTGAATTTTCTGCTTTTCATTTTTTTTTTTTTTTTTGAAAAAAAAAATGTATCTTGCTTTCACATAATTTTCTGACTTGTTTCTAGTTTTTATAAAACATGTCAGTAATTGATGAAGCTCTTTTTCAATTTTTCTATTTAAGATTTATTTCTTCCCAAGACTTGCTGTAATCAGAATATTTTAATAAATAAGTACCTCTTAATATTGTGTTCTTTATTAACTAGAATACTTTCCAGAATAACAGACATATTAATTTATTATTTCTTTCTATTAAAAAATATGCATTGGTTCATTTCTTTTGAAATGTAGTGATTTTCTATATCATTTTTCTTATTTTACTCAGTGTAATCATCCTAAT
This sequence comes from Epiperipatus broadwayi, assembly GCA_028023455.1. Taxonomy (NCBI): domain Eukaryota; kingdom Metazoa; phylum Onychophora; class Udeonychophora; order Euonychophora; family Peripatidae; genus Epiperipatus; species Epiperipatus broadwayi. The sequence continues at coordinate 101,875 of JAQFVV010006315.1, forward strand.
AAAAAATGTCAATGCAAAATAATAATAATAAAATGAAGTAAAATTCAAGTTTCATTTTAAAATGATTACAAAAACAAATAAAGTATGTTCAGCTTCATAGGTCAATGCAAAAGTCACTATAAAGGTAAACAAAATGCCCTCAGATTAAATCCATATTCAAACAGACCACAGAATATAGATACTTTTTCAAATATTGCACCACTTACAGAATGAAATAAAGAAAAAAATAAATATATTATTTTATTTAACTCTTCTTAATTCAATATTGGCTCTACTCTGTTTAAATAAAAACTTTATACAGAGCCATTTTATATTCATTTTTTAAAATGTCCAAAAACCATATTAAGAACTTTTGAGATTTGGATTTGACCCCTGAACCTGAAGATCTCTATTCCTGGTTTACAGAAATAATATTATAAAGTCACAAGATAATTTCATCATTTATGCATAGTCAAACAATGTTATAAATCAACGAATTAATTTTAGTTTCACATAAATAATAAATATTTATAAAACAAAAAGTATTTTTAACTGTCAAGAGTTACTATTTAATTACATATATATATACACAAAATTGGTAAAATATTAAATAAAGTTTTAACTCTCAAAACTAAAAACATTCAGCACATTTTTTTTCTTCTGAATAGCAAGTTTGTCATCAATAACAGATATTGTAAATATAAAAATTATCCAATTTATCTGAGATCCTTGATATAATAATAAAAATTATGTAAAATGGTTAAATTATATAATTTAATAAAGTAACTGAGAAAGGATGGATAAACAATAAATATTAGGAAGTATTTTGAAAGTAATAAGGCAGAAAAGTGATTACAAGGAAATTGTAATTCTCACCTAAGTACATTAGTGTATATTTTCAAATTTCAATCATTACTGTACAATTCTTATTTAAAAAAGTGTGAATCATTTTCATTGTTCTTAATAAAAGTAGTTTTAAAAACCATAATGGGTTTTTTTTTTCCATTTCTCCTAATAATCATACAGATTATAAATAATTTTCATCCAACAGAATAAGATCTTGTGTACTAGTAGTTACTTTGTAATTACATGTAGTAAGTGATATGTCAGATTTAGCATGTTAAAGTTCTAGATTTTATAGAGTTATGATAATAAAGATTTCATTAACAATTGAGACAGATTATTATTCTCAAGTCATATATATGAAATAGTATTACCTTTCAATAAAATGATTGCATACTTTATTACATTACTTGGTTTACGACAAAACAAGTACTATCATTAAAGATCTAATAGAAATTAAACACTATAATTAAACTAAAATAATTTTGTACATTAATATAAATGATTCTTGCATAAAGAAAAATTTCAAAAATACATATTTAATTCTTAACAGCAATTTTGAGACCCAGCATTTCTTTAAAAGGTAAATATTAGAAAAACAAACTGTTAATCCATATTGTATTCCTAACATTTGCCATTTGATACAGGTGCTTGGATTCAAAATGCCTATAAGAATAAAATTTTTGCTCTATTCAAAACATTGATGCTCATATTATTATACTTGAAGTTGAGATTATAGTCTGAGAAAGATCAAAATATTCAATTATTCTGTTAATGGTAGAATATGGTGCATCCAAAGGAACATTATCATTGAGTTACAAAACTGTAAGTGTTGTCAGAAAAAAGGACAAGAGACATAGTATCAGAACATTTGTAGTTATTACTAGCCACAAAAATTATAAATTCAATGATTTACAACAGTTGGAAAAATAACTGGGCCAATGATATGCTCATGTACCAATAATTGTGAGGCTAACTGCATGGCTTTGACTTGAGGCAAGATATTCTATGTGAATTAAAGTCACACTCTATAATTATAGAGACTTGTACTGTGCTAGCTTTTACAAGAAAAGAAGAATAAATGAAAAATGCATGTCTTTACAATAACAGTGCATTTCTGATTAACGTGTAAATAAAATAATTATGAGTTATATTGTAAGATAAATTATAATGACATTATGGCATTTAAGTTTTGATTTAGCAAGCAGAGCTAGTCTTTTCATTAATAGTTATCATCATTAAAATATAAAATCTTCTAATAATAGTGGGAAAAATAAGCTAAAGTTTTCATTTCAATCATAAAATAAAAAGCAGCCTTTGCCAGATATCAATAAAATATTTCAGATGATTTTACACTATTATAGCTATTTACACTTCATATATAAACCAATAAAACAATCACTAATTATTTGAATCTCAAAACTTACTATATTTAAAAAAAAAGAACATTTCCTTTCTCTATTCTCTAACATAATCTATTTTAACTGAGATAATAAATTTTTGTGAAAGATATCTTAAATTTTTATAACAAATACTCTAATGGAAATGGTTAAAAATCATGAAGTTACTTATTTTTACCTTGACATATATTCAAAATCATCACTTATCTCATGAAAATATTCATTTAAAACAGCACATAATCCTAATATAATTATCAGTAGTTTTTGGTTGAATTATCCTTATTTTGATAAAATTTAATTAAAATATTTATCTAGATATTACATAAGTATATCTTTCATCTTACAATGCATATAATGAATGATTTAAAAATTTCTTGTTAGAAAAACTTAAATAATCAAGTTAAAATTTTATTCAGAAATTATTTTACATTCAAATTTACTCTTATCATGAAGTATGTATTTCTATTTTTCTAAATTCTTAAGATGACTTAAACTATTAAGCTTAGAATGACATCAAGTCACAGTACTTGAGCCTATGAAAATTTATTTCATCTATAATTATAAATAGTCATATTTCATATAATTTGTATTCTCTAGTAAATTCATTAATTGAACTAATTAATAATAGACTTTTAAATAACCATGCCCCTAGAAATTTTAATTCACTCTCTTTAATAGTTATATACATTGTACATAGTACAATGAATTTTAATTATTGTTTTATGGATAACTTTTAATAATTTTGTTCGATTTCACCATCTGCACTGATAATCTTCATTTTAAATATCAATTTCATATTATATGATAATTTTAATAATTTAAGCCTACCTTGAAATTTTTCTAATATTATTTTTTAATCAGTTTCTAAGCTTAAAAGATGCAAAAGCAGATGAATTTTATAGGACTCTACATTCAAATCAATAGTAGTTGTTTTTACAATATACCTACCCTTGTGACCAGATCATTAGCATTTTTTATTATTTATATCAATTTTATGAAATAAAAAAAAGTTTGAAATGATGTTATGATGCATATTCAGTAAATGCTTATAATAAACCTCTCAAATTAATGCATAAATAATTAATGTAAATTATATATAAAAAAGTAAATATTAAAATTCAGAAAAGAAAGAAGTATTGAAGTAAGTCCACATGATATTCTTAATAACAAAAAAATGTGAAAGTAAATATAAAACCATAAAAATATCAAGAAAGTAGATATTTAAGATCATTTATAAAATATGACTAATAATGTCCTGAATTTATGAAAAATTAATAATTGATGGTAATTAAAATGTCAAGTTATTTTGAAATCAAATCCTAATAAATCAAATGGAATTTCATCTTTCTTATATTATTTGATCTTCCAAGTGTTTTCTTTGTATCTAATTGTCTTTATTTACTTTGATTAACCTGTAGTCATTTCTTATTATATATATATATATATATATATATATATATATATATATATATATATCCGCCATTTGTGATTTCTAGGTTTTAAAACAAATTATTATCATTAATTATACTGTGGATTCAACTAACTTTTATCTCCATATGATCTTATATTAGAATAATTAAGTGCTACCAAATTAATATCGGCTTCTGGTAAACAAATAAAATGCACTTTGTCTTTTTTTTTTCATATGTCAAATGCGTTGACCGGGAAGCGAACCAGGGCCAGCTGCTTCGAAGGCAGCTATGCTAACCGCTACGCCACCAACGCTTGATATTGACTTTTTGTAAAAAAAAAAAAAAATTAACATTGTATGATGATAATGATAATAATAATTCAATTTTATTTATTTATTTAATGTGCAATTCTACAGCATTATAGGTCAATTATAGATTGCGCATACATTAATTAAATAATATATATATATATATAATTATAAAAAGCAAAAAAATATATATATAAATAATGTGGATTACAAATATGAAAAAAAAAAGCATCACTGTAATAAATTCAATGTTATATTTTTCAACAAGAACCATATTATAATTTTTATCATTTAAATAAAAATAATTATTATTGCAGAAATCTTTATTGTAAGAGTCCAATAAACGAAACAATGGAGGAAATTTAAGAGTATCTGAGTATCAGGTTTTAAAATAAAAAAGGCCTGAAATCCTAGTTTTATATTCTACCACATTAAATGAAATATTTGACATCAGATTTTGACAAATTACTCTTTCATTTGCAATTTTGTATAAAATATTAGGTTTTTAATTCTTCTTGAATAGAAAGATAATATGCTGTTTTTAGCTAAACTGACACTTTTGTAAAATTTCTCTCCAATGATTGAAGTTTAGTAGTATCCCTGTTTGAATGTGGATTCCAGACAACTGATCCATATTCAATAATAGGAAGAATAAGAACTCTGAACAATTTAGATTTTACTTGATTATAAAACAATCTGCCATATCTAAGAATCATTTTTATAATTTTTAAGAGCTCTGTTATTTATGGATTCAATATGTGTGTGAAATGATCCATTATTTGTAAATAGGATACCAAGATCCTTTTTCAGAATCTTACATTTAATTTTATGTGTTTCAATATAATAGAAGAGACCTAGATATTCAGACATATTACAGTATGAGACTAATGAAACATTTGTCCATATTAAACAACATTTTATTTTTATTACACCAAGCAATATATTTATTAGTATCACTTTGTAAAGAAATTTGATTATTTAATGTAATGCAGTCATCAACATAGCATAATAAATATGAAGCCTTAAGATAATCTTTAATATCACCCATGTATTTATAGAATAATAAAGGAGCCAGAATGATACCTTGAAATATAGCCAAATTACAATTATATAAAGTGGAAGTTTGATTATCATATTTAACAAAAGCTTGTTTATCATTAATAAATGAACAGAACCATTTAATAAGATTCTACAGAGAAACCTAATTTGTAAAACTTTTTAAAAAAGAAAAAGAAGAAGAAACAGTCACTCAAAAAAAAAGATGGCTAATCTCCCTCCACAAAAGAAAAAAGAAATAGAGATAGAGAGGAAATAACTACTTTAAAAATGAATTTTGTAGTTACTATACAAATCAATCTGTGAAACAAAAATATATTGACATGTAGAACATACTGATACAGTTCCATTAGCAGAAACCTTTCCTTTCTGGAATATCTTGTCTAATTCTACAATGTATTCTATTTCTGTGCCATATCTTCTGCAATGGACACAATTGGTATTGCACTTCTTTTGAATGTCTGTGAGATAATTCATATAAAGTATACAAAATCAACCTCACCTATGAAACCGATGTTCAAGTTTACTATAAAACATCCTTTTAAGAATTTTTAGATTGGACTATTTTCATCATCTAATATGAGTATTGAATGTTGTTAGAAAAATTTAACTTTATTTAAATATTCCAAATAGATTCAACTGCTAAAAATAGCTCACCAAACAGGTTAGGATATGCACAATGTTTCAAGAGGTATAATTCTCCCCACTTCTTCAGGTGTTGCTGGCCTGACCAGTGACAGTACAAGCATGGGATTCAAACCTTGACTTTTAGAGCAAAGTTAATTAGTAGTTTTTATGCATTAGGCTTATGGGATTGTTTATCATTGTCATGTAAGCAGATTCTTTAAATTTTCTTCATATTTTTGTATTTTCCCAGTTGAACATACGTTAATTGGACTATACATGGTCGATATTTTAGACACATGTTTTTTCTCTTCAAATCATCAGTGTGTGTTCTTCCAAGCAATATTTAATGGGATGACTGGTCTCACCAATATATGTTTTTCCACAATGATATGATATTTCATAGATGGAAATTTTTATTTTCAGCATTTCAAGTTTAGGCTTTGTAGGTGTTAGAATTCCTCGTAGTATGGTATGGCTCTGGAAAGCTGTTCTGATATTATACTGGATTTTACTTATTTTTTCTGCTATTTTTGGAATGTATGGGTGCACTACAGTATCAATATTTTTTGTTTGGTTCCTTTTGTTGTCTATTTTAGGTTTTCTGATGGATAACCATTTTTCATAAGAGTTTGTTCTATATAGATCTTTTCTTTTTCCAAATTGCTGGTTTCTGAACAAACCTATTTTATTCTGGTCCATAGTGACAGTATAATATTTACAAAGCCTAAACTTGAAATTCTAAAAAGAAAAAACTGCATCTATGAAATACCATGTGAATGTGGAAGAACATATATTGGTGAGACTAGTTGTCCCATTGAAAAGCACTTGCAAGAACACAAACTGATTAGAAGAGAGAAAACAATGTGTTTAAGGTAATAGATCATGTATGGTCCAATGAACATATGTTCAATTGGAAAAATATAAAAATATTTGATGGAGAAAAAAAGATACAAAGAAGAAAATTTAAAGAAGCTGCTCACATGACAATGGCAAACAATCCCATAAGTCAACCTAGTGTAACTATACATAATGTATGGAAACCACTAATCAACATTATTCTTAGGAAAAAGTGGAGAAATCAGGAAGAACATCATAGAGAGTATATGAAATTTCTACTGACTGTTGTCCTTGGCAGAATGGCTCAATTGGTTAGAGTGTTGCTTTAAAATTTTATACTCAAGAATTGAAGGATCCAGGTTTGAATCAGATGCTAGTATTGTCATTGGTCAGGCCAGCAACACCTGAAGAAGATGGGAGAATAATAGCTTTCAAAACATTGTGCATATACTAACCTGTTTGATGTGCTATTATCAACAGTTAAATGTATTTGTAATATTTAAATAAAGTTAAATTTTTCTAAAGACATTCAATACTTATATTAGATTATGGAAATAGTTCAATATAAAAAAAAATTAAAACACCATCATCACAAACTTTCAGGAAAACACCTTTTTAAGAAGACTTCCATTATTCATTCATTTTAATATCAATATCCAATCCTATTAAGGTGTGACTTTACAATACTGGACTCAGTATTATCACATCTTGCAAGCTGAATAACATATTGATTGTTTTTGTGATTTTGACATTGAATTTTTAAAATTTTTAGAATCCTTAAATAAAACTTTTCTAATGCCTTTATATTGCATTGATAGGATGTCCAAATTTCACATCCATATAATAAATTAAGTAAAATAAAGCTTTATATCCAATAACTTATTTGCAAATGTTATTTCCCTATGATGAAATAATAATAATAATAATAATGTTTTATTGCTCAAAATTTGACAAGAAATTTGAGCACTGGCAACAAAGTTGAGCTGTGATCCATGAATCTTTAATTCTAAAGTCTGCCAGTACACCATTGTATCAAATAATGAAGAGATAATAATATAAATACCAAAGTATATATCATCCTTGTGAAGATTTTTATATGAAAAAAGTAAAAACTAATTATAGATATTATACAAGAGAAAATATATAATCAGTAGATGAAATGATTATGACTTGCTATGGTATTTCAGTTTTTTCAACCTGTAGCTACTAATTATGAGCCTAAGGCATGCATATACATAAATAAAAATACAAGTTTATACATGTTAAATAAAAACATATATAAAATTTAACTCTAAAAATATTTTATGTTCCCAGAATATGAATTAAGTATTAAGATAAAATGAAAAATTATATATTAAACTACTCTATTATTTTAAAGAAACGAAATATAATTAATTTAACATTTTTTAAAAAAATAATTTTATCACGCCATTCGAAAAGCAGAGTAAAATCATTTAATCACGTAGTTTAATTCTGTTACAAAAACTTACAAAAGTCATTCTAACTTTTACTAATTCGAACCCAGATCACGTAAAAATTTAACAATATTGATGATTTTTCTAATCAATATTTTTAAACTAACATTCTCCTAGCAATTTTTATCGGTTGATAAGAATTCTCAAAAAAAGATTATGTTATTATTTGTATAAGTAACTTGTACTAATAATCAATCGTAAAATTAGATTTATTTATTTTTTTAGCAAAAAACGATCATTTTCAAAGACTTTAAGGATGTTTTCTTTTGTCTCTATTTCCTAATAAAATAAATTCTATAAAACTTGGGTTTTTGACTTACATTTTTATTTTGGACTTTTAATTAATTTTTCTTTTAAATAATATTTTTAAATTATAGCATAAATAAAGGAATTACGAGTCAGATTTATGTTTTATATTTGAATTAACAATCAAAAATATATAAATATTTTTACAGATAGGAATAATATCTTATTAGAGCATTTGAAAAGAAGATTAGCATTTAAATATCTTCATTTATCATAACACATGCTCCATATATTTGTAGATATTTTCTGGTATTGCATTATCATGTCTCAACCTTATTAGTGGAATCAGCCTATATTGCAGAATTGTAAACACTATAATTACTTGATAGACACATTAGCCATTAAACCCTTGAAATATTTTTATTAAATTATGTAATACTGTCAGTTTTACATTTCTTCATTTTAGAAAAAGAAAGACTTTAACCTTTTTCACGTGTACTTTAAACTTCTGTATAATAGCGAAATGACGTAGTTTTTGACTATATAGGGACTGACAAACCTCAACACAAGACATATTTTATAAAGATAAGAATGACTGTCTTATCTGTAACCTAAATTCTTACTTATATAGGCCAATCTGAAACATCTTGATTTAAGAGTATGAAGATGTTACTTTCTTCACATTTAAAGTCATTATTTCCTTTCAAAAATTAACTTGTGAAATCTTGCAATACATGACAAGTTAATATTAAGATTTTTTTAAATGAAAATTAACTCATTGTAAATTGCAACATTTTGCATAATTTAATTTGTGAAAAGAAATAATGAATTCACATGTGAAGAGAGTAATATATTCATGATCTCAAAGCAAGATGCTTCAAATTGGTCTATATAAGTAAAAATTTAGATTAAAGATAACATGGTCACTCTTATCTTTATAAAGTCTTTATCTTATGTTGAAGTTAGAGATCTCTCTATAGTCAAAAACTATATTTTTGTCTATTATACAAATGTTTAAAGTTATATGTGAAAAAAATTATAACCTTTGTCTTTTTAATTACACACTTCCTGTGTGCTCAATAAATAAACAGAATGTTACATTATTTCATTTTAAAAATTAAAAGTTTAATTAACTTATTCATTTTCATAGAAGTTCTGTTAGATTAAAAATGTTAAAAATTGCCTCATATTGGTCTTAATGTGATAATGCTATATTTTCATAGCTAAAAAGAGACAGCATAACATTCGTCAGAGACTATGAAAAGTAATGTCAAATTTCCATTTTATTAGTGATTTATATTAAAAAAATGTAACTGCCAATAGCATAATGAAAATAGTTTCAAAGAAAGAAGTTGAAGACCAAAATAAAATAAATTTTATAGAAAAATAAAAAAAAATAGTATGAAAATTAAATCTTTGAAATGAATGTTAACTTTTTTAAGTTTTCATAAAAAAACTAAAACATTAAAACTCAATTTAATTAATTAATAAAATAATATGTGCTACAAAATTATTTGTTTATGATAAAAATAAAACTAGTATTATTAATTTATTGTTTTTTAATATTTTAAAACTACTAACAATCTGTCAAAAATGATGATGAACCCCAATTAAAGACTATTGGTTTTAACTGTTTTTAATTATATTTAAATTAACATAGTAATTGAAAAATAGAGGTATTATTTTAAAGGGGATATAGAGGTTCAAATCCAGAATGAAATGTGATTTTTTTCCAGATTATTGAAGAATTTATTAACAAAATGAAAATAATTTTAATACACATAATTTACTAAAGAATAAATAATATTAAAATATATATGATTGTGTTTATCATAAATTTTAAAAATAGATATAACCTTCTTTGGAAAACAATGATATTATTCATCTACATGCATTGATACCATTTAAAAATGAAGATTTATGATTGAATATAAATGAATATGGTAATTAATTCTCTCATATGCAATTTGATGGATTGTGTATATAATAGGATTAATGAGACTTTTTTTGAAGCAAAAAAAAATGATTTCTTTAATGATTTTATTGATCCGTTTGTTTGTTAACTTTTGATCTTTTTCAAATGAAAATAAAATTTTAAAGTAGAGGTTTCATATATTTAAATTCAATAGAATTGCTTAAAAATTGAAATATAACTAAGTTATACCAGTCTAATCCATTTGAAACATTCATGTTTTCCATATGGTAACTAGTTTGGTAGATAAAGAACAGAGGGGAGAACAATATGAAAAATATTCAGTAACGTCATGTATTACAGTTAATTACTGTTAGAATTTTCATTTGTTTTTAATAATAATTGTAATAGAGCAGTATAATTTTTTCTTTCAATTTAATAACATTTTTTTTCTTTTTTAGAAAACTTATCATTTAAAATGATGAGTAAAATATTAAAAAAGAAAATTTGCAATATTTTTTTTTAAAACAATGATCACAAATTTCTTTTTTAGAATTTTTTTAAACAACTTTTAAAATAGGAATAAAAACTATAAAACAATTTTAAATATAAAACTTAATTACATAATTATATATCATTATATACAAATATTAAATATAATACATACATTAAGAGTATATATATTTATTTTTGCAAAAATATCTAATGACTTATAAAAAGTACATGTGTGATAATTATTTAAAGTAAAATTACATGTATAAATTAATTTTACTTTCAATATATAAACATGTATTATTATTACACATAATATGATATATACATAAGGAGTATATAATTCATAGCAGAAATAAATATAATATGTACATTAAAAGTATATATATATATATATAATTTACTGCAAAAATATCTAATGACTTATAAACAGTACATGTGTGATAATTATTTAAATTAAAATTACATGTATAAATGAAGTTCATTTTCAATATATATAAACATGCATTATTATTACACATACTATACATGATATATATATATATATATATATATATATATATATATATATATATATATATATATATATATATGTCATAGCAGAAATACCTAGTGATATATATAATATTATCATTGTCATTGTCAACATTATCAATCCATTGCAGAATGAAGATCTCTACATATATATATATATATATATATATATATATATATATATATATATATATATATATATATATATTAACAGAGTGGCCCAAAAGTAGGTTTACAGTTATCACATAGACTATTTATTTGAAAATTTGACACTAGAACAGTGGGAAATTTGTTATACCTGTTAACATAAACAATTTAATCTCTCAGATGCTCAAAATATCCTCCTTCAACATTGCAACATTCTTCAAATCTCTCCAGGACACTGACACACTGTGTGGCACAAATTCCACTCTTCATCAATTTCTGTGAATGTGAGATGAATGTAATCTTTTAAATCATTTATTGTTTTGGGTTTCTTCTCATAAACCTTGTTCTTAACAACACCCCAAAAAAAGAAATCCATAGGTGTCAGGTCAGGTGAATGTGGTGGCCATTTGATGCTGCCCCTTCTTCTGAACCAACGCTGTGGAAAAATTTGGTTAAGGTATATCATCAAGTAAAAAGTTAGCATTATGTAATAAAATAAATTACAATCAGCAAGGAAAAAGTGGTTTCTGTAAGTTAGATTTATACTCTGAGGAATGTTTTATATTGGTATTACAAAGCAAGTAACTTCAACCATATAAAAAGTAGTTTAATATATATATATATATATATATATATATATATATATGGGACTCTAATTCATGATTTTAAACTCCCTACAACTATCCAATCCATCTTATACAACTGATACACTTGACCACATACATGTGAAAAAGATCATTGATCTCCAATATATTGCTGAACCAGCACTCATCAGTTGGTCCAGATTGCCATCTCTCACATATATATATATATATATATATATATATATATATATATATATATATATATATATATATATATATATATATATATATATGCAATCACTGATCTTCAAACTTTAATAAACAACCTTCACTATTCTCCATTTTCAACTCTTCAGTCATCCATATCATTGAAAATCTGAGAATGAAATGCTCAAAGTCCTTGTGATGTCAATATTATTGTCATACCCATGTTTACCATAAATCAAACTGACCCCTCATACATGAGACCCTTATATGCCCATTTAATTACACAGAAAAAAAGATGGGCTGAATACAGGCTAAATATTTAATATTTAAATACATGTATATTATCTATACTAAACATAATATAATTGTATGGTACTTAAATTCAGAATTTCAAACTCCCTGAAATTATCCGATCCAAGTTATACAACTGATGCACATGACCACATATATTGAAAAAGATTAATGACTTCCAATATACATATTTCATGCTAAACCAGCACTCCTCAGTTGGACCATATCACCATCTCCCATATATATATATATATATATATATATATGGAATAACTGCTCAATTTATATTAAGATAGCAAATCTTCAAACTTTAATTCTTAGATTTTCAATGATATGGATGGCTGAAAAGTTGGGAAGTGGAGAATATTGAAGTTTTTTCATTAAAGTTTGAAGATTTGCTATCTTAATATTAATTGACAGCAACTGTATATATGTATGGCAAATGATGACCTAAACCAACTGATGAATGCTGGTTCAGCATGACATACGTATATTGGAGATTATTGATCTATTTCACAGGTATGTGGTCATGTGTATCAGTGGTATAAGATGGATTAGGTAGCTGCAGAAAGTTTGAAACACAGTTCAAATTCCTTATAATTACATTCATTTAGTATAGACAATGTACAGGTATTAAATATTACATATTCAGCTTGTATTCTCCCCATCCCTCTTCTGTGTAATTAAATGGACATATTAAGGTCCTATGTGTGAGGCATCAGATTGACTTAAGTGCAACATGGGTATGACAATAATATTGGCATCAACAAAGGCTTTGAGCATCTCAGCCTCGAATTTCCAATGATATGGATGGATGAAGAATTGGAGTCTCAGTTTAAATCCTTTATAATTACATTGTTTAGTATAGATAATATACATGTATTTAATCATATATATATATATATATGTTTACATAAATGTCAGAGTCAATATTCACTGTCTCTTTCATTTTGCTCCACCCTCAGATGAGCTGATTTCAAGCTGATTTGCTCTCATCAGTGAGGGATAGAAGTTAGAAACTAGACCTAAATATTAACTCCAAGTGTTTATGCAAAATGTTTCTATCAGTTTGCAAGCATGAATTTTTTAGACACCTAAATGTCTTCAAACTCAGCCTATCAAACTAGATAGCTATATGGGTCTGATATCAGTTCAGATTCTCCACATAGTGAAAGCTTCTGCAATCTATATCATTGCAAGAAAACTTTAAAGGTACATTTATGAAAAACAAAAACAAGTTTTATATATGTAAAAACCTGCTATCTCTTGTATTAATGATCAATAGATGGAGCTTTACCAAGACCTCCAAACAAGCATATTTGTTTACATAAATGTCAGAGTCAATATATTCACTGTCTCTTTCATTTTGCTCCACCCTCAGATCAGCTGATATTTAGGTCTAGTTTCTAACTTCTATCCCTCACTGATGAGAGCAAATCAGGTTGAAATCAGCTGATCTGAGGGTGGAGCAAAATGAAAGAGACAGTGAATATTGACTCTGATGTTTATGTAAACAAATACGCTTGTTTGGAGGTCTTGGTAAAGCTCCATCTATTGATCATTAATACAAGCAATAGCAGGTTTTTATGTATATAAAACTTGTTTTTGTTTTTCATATATATATATATATATTGAAACAGTGAGATTCGTATTCGAATCTCAAGTTTCACCTTTTTCTGTCGTCTCTCACTGACCGTTCTATCCCACCCAAATTTAAACTTTTTGGTATCGAATTGTGTGTGTAACCATATTAAAAATGTATAAATATATGTAGAATTCAACATAAACACGCACACATTTCGATCTCAAATTAAGCGCAATAAATACGGATAAAATAATATAATTTAGATTCCTTTTAGTTAAATAAATTTTGTGTAATAATAATCATTTATTTTGAATTTTATAAAGTTCGTATTTGTTGTTTAGTTTAAATTTCGTTAAATAATTCTAACAAAATCTGATGCAATAATTAATTAAAGTTAAAATAATTTTATTCCCTTTTGTCTTTGAAAATTTAAAAGCATCGGTCAGTGATAGATAATAAATTAATTATAGCAAAATTCCAAAAGAATGTAATTAACGAATGTAAAGAAAAACAAACAATAGCACAGCAAATTTCTTTCTAATTAAAACCAGCAGAGCATTGATTATCCTGAGGGCAAGATAAATAAAACCTAAAAATATCTCAACAGAAAATTTAAAAGATCAAGATAAGAAAAAGGAGGCCATCTTAGACTTGCTGGAGACTTGCACTTGAATTTTAGCTTTGCTCTCGAGTGGAGCGTCTAAAATATCTTAAATAAATTAATACTGCAAGGTATGACCGAGTAAGCACCGAAATTATTCTCCACTGGGAGATGGCCCACTATATGCTGAGCTTCACCTTGCCCATCGTAAAAACACCAAAATGATCTACTGCCTGAAATAAACAAGAAAGCCGCTGCTGTTAAAATCAATAAAACAACATGCCCAGGACAAGAAAAAAAACTTCTAATTACGAACAATCTGCTATTAAACCCATGGACAAAAACATCTTATAAAACAGGTACCTGTGTGTGTATTCCAAATTATAGAGTACTCTAGTAATAATAAGCTATAGCTCATCTCCTATTATTTGTATAACTTCTAAATGTTAAAATTGTAAACTTGTGAAACTAAAATTTGAGAATTAATGTAATTTATAAATTTCTCGCATAATCTAGATGACCCCCCCCCCCTTCTATACTTCTTAGGTGTGTATTTCTCAAATCTACATTTATTTATAATTATCATTGAAATATTACCTTCTCACAATTGTTTTAGTTTTAATGCTAGATCGATAATCGCTTGAACAGTGAATGCGTGTCGAATTGTCATTAATATTTGCTTTATAAATAACTTAAATTTCATATAAATTGACACGCATTCAAAGAATCAGTTATTGTAATGCAGGGTCTACTCCTCCGTAATAGCTGGCATACTCGCTGTAATAATTCCCTTTTTAGATATTTTTTTTTATTATTAAATGTTAATGAATAATTATGTAAATTTCATTTCTTTGAGAGTCACCACTTTTCTTTCAGTCAACGGTGATAATGTTGGGCCGAGTTTGAAATCTAGTTAAATATTACCGCAATCTTTTAGATATTATACATGTGTTACGTTTTGAAGCCCTGATGGCTCATTCCATGCCGTGAATACTCCGGATTCTCTAGGGTTGAATTAACCCCAGTCGTCCTACACAAGCGGACATGATAATGTTCCTGTAGGGCTTGACGACCGTCACACAGCCAGCTGGCAAATTGCGACACGGACCGCTTGTCCCTGGTTATGCTCATGTGACACCTTACCTCTTCGGGTCACGGCAGAGACCAACCCGAAACCCTTATAACTTATTCACAGCATTGCAGTTTCAGCGCTGCCATTTTACATCGCCCTTCTAAAGCGTACCACGTGTTCTTTTATTTAGTTTATTATTCTCTCTATCACTCCGCCTCGGCATTATCTTCGTCATATACTCTCAAATAAATGTTTGCCCTTTGTCGTAAAATAAATATTTTATTAAATAAATGTATGTCCGCCGTTACTGATGACTCTTGCAGTGCAAAGTATAAATTCCTTACAGCACGCATTAGAAATACTCACTTGAGAACCCTAGGTAGCTAGATTACGCCTTCATATAAATAAATGCTCCATATAAATAAATGTACTTTTATATATATAATATTATCAATTAGCTGTTGAGACTTTGAATTTAAAATATGATTAATCACATTAATAATGTTTTCTTTTATTAAATACGTAAATAAATAATTCTAAATATACGTCTGTAGTTAAGTTTTCATTTATTTGATGCCCATTATAGACATTTCCTCGATTATATATATTAATTAATATTCGTTTGATTGTTGGCCAACTCGGAAACAAAACCCATGAATCTCGTGCATCTCCCTGACCACCATGCCTAAAGAAGTGTTTACTTATGTCGCATCAGAGGCGTTATTCCGTAGATTGTATTGTGGAACAGATAAACTATGTTCGAACTCAGTATTAACGGTGGCTTCGCTACTCAATGGTGCTGCTGTTCTGTGTGGTGGTCGAATTCTGCAATATGTTAACGAGATACACGTGTTTTGACTGTTACATAGTTAAAAAAAATTTTAGCGTTTGGCGCTTTCCAACGTGAGGCTTCGAGCATAAAACCCAGAGATACCCTGAGCAAAAATAACGCAGATAAATTTCTTTAGCATTCATTGCCGAGTTGGCTAATTATTTTATATATATACGATTTGTTTTGATAAAAATAATGAAAAAAAAAAGTAAATCGAGCGAAATAATGTGGGTCGAGTGAATGAAAGGACAGCAGGCGTAATAACAAATTTAAGGAAAGCAGGGATGTGTGTGTAATGTAAGAAGGAATGAAATACTCGGATCTAATGAAATATCTTTTTATATATATAATAATAATCAGTAGCTAAATGAGACAGCAGAAGCTTATTATGTTTTTAACAATAAAATTTAGTAAAGTAAAAATATATATGTCATAGACAGCAGTGGCTTATACGCGTTACTAATAGATAGTTATAATATATATGTTAAGTATATTAAGGGCAGCAATGTAGAATAGAGATAGGGCAATGAAAGAGTATTATAGGGCCAAGATACTGGTGGGGGATAGTTAAATGCTACTAGTGTAAAAGAAATAAATAAATAATAAGAAAATGGAAACAGAAAATACTGAGACAGAGCAGCTAGATTTATCTGAGGCTTTGGAGTCGACACCCGAGCAAAGGGAAGCTCTGCAACAATGCAGAGCATCCATGGACTATAATTTCGAGTTCATGAAGGAGATGCTCAGACAGAGTATGCAAGCAATGAAGGAAATGTATGAGGAGAAGATAAAAAAAAGAAGCGAGGAAGAATCAAAAAGGAGACAGGAAGAAGAAAAAAGAAGTCAGGGAATGTCAAGAATTTAAAGACACTATAGTGAGAGAGTTAAAAGTAATAAGGTAACAGTTGGGAATATCTAAAGTTAGTAAAAAGGTAGAAGAGGTTAAAGACAGGCAGAGTGAAATGAAGGAAGAGAGATCTGATGAACCTATGATAGAAGAGCAAACAGGTAGTGTCGTGGAGGTAAAAAAATATGATGAGCAGAGAGACCTCATTCCAACCGATGAAGAACCACAAGAACCAGAAAAGGAAGTTAACATTAAAGAAGAGGCGAAGATGAACGTTGGACACCAAAGCTATTTAGCCAAGATGATCCACGTCAAGATCTTTAGAGGGGAGATCGGAGAAAGCCCGCAAGCCCACTTAGAGAGCTTGTAAAAGTTTTTCCAATTTTATAAAACAGGGCCAGACGAGCAGATAGTGATAGCTAGCTACCATCTACAGGGATCTGCCAAGGACTGGTGGAATATGGTGAGATGGAAGCCGAAAACAATCGGAAATTACAAAGATGTGTTAATGAAGCGGTACTGGAGCAACGAGCGTCAAAGCGGTATCTATAATACGCTCTGCCAGGAAAAATATGGAACAATACCCCAAGAGACAGACACACAGTTTTTCCTCCGCCAAGCGAATCGGTTTAAATCCCTTACAACGTTCGCCTTTTCGGATTCTCACGTCATAGGGACCATCCAGCGTGGCATGCCGCTGGCCATCCAACAGTTGATGGCGGGCAGTCATATAAAGGACATAGAAGAAATGAGTGAATTTCTCACTACATTAGATTTTAGCCATTGTGCCAAAGAACCACCGGATAGAAGACAAAAATTAGAGAACCCAAGGCCACAGTCGTCAACGACAAGAGATATATATTATCCACCTGACCCGGGGTTATAACAATATTGGAGCATTTCGGACGGCCATTCCGTGTATAAAATTTAGTAAAACGAACTTAAAAAAAAAAAAAAAATATTGGTTGAATGGAAATTATATTGGGCTTTATTATAGAAATTGTACAATGTATATTTAATTATTCTTATTCTTAAAATTTTTTATATATATATATTATGTTAATTAATATTAGTCTAAGAATTTTTTTTATATCTATAATCAGTTTAACTAATCGTATTATAATGATTGCTAACCAGACACGGCCAAATTAGGGCATTTTAAAGTTAAAGTTTAAATTCTAGATCCGGGTATATAAATTGTTCGTTACTTCATGTAATCTCTGCTTTCTCTATTTCAATATCTGTAAAAACAATAATAATTTTTTTCTTTTCGTCTTTCAATTATGTAATGTAAATTTTTTTTTCTCTTTCATGCCTCCTTTGTTCTTCCTTAATTGTTCACGGGAAGTACGAGGAAATAAAACAGTGAGATTCGTATTCGAATCTCAAGTTTCACCTTTTTCTGTCGTCTCTCACTGACCGGTGTATCCCACCCAAATTTAAACTTTTTGGTATCGAATTGTGTGTGTAACCATATTAAAAATGTATAAATATATGTAGAATTCAACATAAACACGCACACATTTCGATCTCAAATTAAGCGCATTAAATACGGATAAAATAATATAATTTAGATTCCTTTTAGTTAAATAAATTTTGTGTAATAATAATCATTTATTTTGAATTTTATAAAGTTCGTATTTGTTGTTTAGTTTAAATTTCGTTAAATAATTCTAACAAAATCTGATGCAATAATTAATTAAAGTTAAAATAATTTTATTCCCTTTTGTCTTTGAAAATTTAAAAGCATCGGTCAGTAATAGATAATAAATTAATTATAGCAAAATTCCAAAAGAATGTAATTAACGAATGTAAAGAAAAACAAACAATAGCACAGCAAATTTCTTTCTAATTAAAACCAGCAGAGCATTGATTATCCTGAGGGCAAGATAAATAAAACCTAAAAATATCTCAAGAGAAAATTTAAAAGATCAAGATAAGAAAAAGGAGGCCATCTTAGACTTGCTGGAGACTTGCACTTGAATTTTAGCTTTGCTCTCGAGTGGAGCATCTAAAATATCTTAAATAAATTAATACTGCAAAGTATGACCGAGTAAGCACCGAAATTATTCTCCACCGGGAGATGGCCCACTATATGCTGAGCTTCACCTTGCCCATCGTAAAAACACCAAAATGATCTACTGCCTGAAATAAACAAGAAAGCCGCTGCTGTTAAAATCAATAAAACAACATGCCCAAGACAAGAAAGAAAACTTCTAATTACAAACAATCTGCTATTAAACCCATGGACGAAAACATCTTATAAAACAGGTACCTGTGTGTGTATTCCAAATTATAGAGTACTCTAGTAATAATAAGCTATAGCTCATCTCCTATTATTTGTATAACTTCTAAATGTTAAAATTGTAATCTTGTGAAACTAAAATTTGAGAATTAATGTAATTTGTAAATTTCTCGCATAATCTAGCTTACCCCCCCTTCTATCCTTCTTAGGTGTGTATTTCTCAAATCTACATTTATTTATAATTATCATTGAAATATTACCTTCTCACAATTGTTTTAGTTTTAATGCTAGATCCATAATCGCTTGAACAGTGAATGCGTGTCGAATTGTCATTAATATTTGCTTTATAAATAACTTAAATTTCATATAAATCGACACGCATTCAAAGAATCAGTTATTGTAATGCAGGGTCTACTCCTCCGTAATAGCTGGCATACTCGCTGTAATAATTCCCTTTTTAGATATTTTTTTATTATTAATGAATAATTATGTAAATTTCATTTCTTTGAGAGTCACCACTTTTCTTTCAGTCAACGGTGATAATGTTGGGCCGAGTTTGAAATCTAGTTAAATATTACCGCAATCTTTTAGATATTATACATGTGTTACGTTTTGAAGCCCCGATGGCTCATTCCACGCCGTGAATACTCCGGATTCTCTAGGGTTGAATTAACCCCAGTCGTCCTACACAAGCGGACATGATAATGTTCCCATAGGGCTTGACGACCGTCACGCAGCCAGCTGGCAAATTGCGACACGGACCGCTTGTCCCTGGTTATGCTCATGTGACACCTTACCTCTTCAGGTCGCGGCAGAGACCAACCCGAAACCCTTATAACTTATTCACAGCATTGCAGTTTCAGCGCTGCCATTTTACATTGCCCTTCTAAAGCGTACCACGTGTTCTTTTATTTAGTTTATTATTCTCTCTATCACTCCGCCTCGGCATTATCTTCGTCATATACTCTCAAATAAATGTTTGCCCTTTGTCGTAAAATAAATATTTTATTAAATAAATGTATGTCCGCCATTACTGATGACTCTTGCAGTGCAAAGTATAAATTCCTTACAGCACGCATTAGAAATACTCACTTGAGAACCCTAGGTAGCTAGATTATGCCTTCATATAAATAAATGCTCCATATAAATAAATGTACTTTTATATATATAATATCAATTAGCTGTTGAGACTTTGAATTTAAAATATGATTAATCACATTAATAATATTTTCTTTTATTAAATACGTAAATAAATAATTCTAAATATACGTCTGTAGTTAAGTTTTCATTTATTCGATGCCCATTATAGACATTTCCTCGATTATATATATTAATTAATATTCGTTTGATTGTTGGCCAACTCGGAAACAAAACCCATGAATCTCGTGCATCTCCCTGACCACCATGCCTAAAGAAGTGTTTACTTATGTCGCATCAGAGGCGTTATTCCGCAGATTGTATTGTGGAACCGATAAACTATGTTCGAACTCAGTATTAACGGTGGCTTCGCTACTCGATGGTGCTGCTGTTCTGTGTGGTGGTCGAATTCTGCAATATGTTAACGAGATACGCATGTTTTGACTGTTACAATATATATATATATCAACTATAAGTGTCCAGTCAATTAAGAGTACAATATAGTTTTACATTTTCATTTCCTATTTTTTTATGTATTAAATGCTTTTATTGACTGTGAACTAAAAAGAAATAAAATAATTGTTTCTTCAACCACAATTGCAGTTTTTAGATTTAACTTGAAATAAAAACATGGGGGGGATTAATTAATTTAATCTATATTTTTTATAACAAGCATTGATTTAGTTAATTTCTGGAACCCCCATGCTTATATTTTAAGTTAAATCTAAAAAATCCAATTCCAGTTAATTAAAAAAACAATTATTTTATTTCTTTTTAATGCATAATCAATAAAAGCATTTAATATAAAAAAATAACTCTATTATTAAACTATAAATAAAAAATAAAAACAAAATTCTTAAAAAAGTGAGGACTACATTTAATTATAATTCTTAATAAAAATATATTTAATATTTATCTGAAATATATTCAAATATAATTATAAAAATTGTTTTAGAATAATTTCTTTATTTATAATCACACTAATATATATATATTATAAGGGTCCGATGGAATCGGTCTTACTGTATCTGCCATACAGAGTGCCACTAGGCTACTTAGAACCTAGAAAATTTATATAGTAGGCAGATACGTAAGTTTAAAAAAAATTTTTTTTTTTATTTTATATATTTTGATTCCAACTGTTAGCCCATGCCACCAGCTCAGTGGAACAGCAGAGATTTATATTTTATAAATTCTTGTCTAAGAATATTTTCAATATTAAAAAATAATTGAAGCCACTGCCAGTAATAACACACAACCATTTATTTAAAGATATATAAGAATTATTTTAGTATAATCATTTAGCTTACATTTTAACTTGGTTTTTTAGAATTTAATTTATATTTTAACTCTTATAAGTTCACACAGATAAGTTTAATATTTTTATTTAAGTGTCGAGTATGAATAGACTACATAGATTGCATTTGAAAAAAAAAATTCTATCCCTTATTTAACCTTAGGCCAAAAGTTCACAGTCAAACCAACATCAATCTATCTGATATATCGATGTATTCAATGCAGCACGAATATGACAGCACAAAATACTATACTGTCAGGAATGTATATCTGACTAGCATGGTTAGAAGACATTGACTCTCATTCAGACAGGAATACATCTGCCTGATAAGAAGAGCAGTAAAAAAACTCCATAGGAAGAGACTGCATCTTCTGTCTTACTATCACATTCCATAGGCAAACAGGGTGGGTGCGGCATATGCCTCGATCCTGCATGTAGCAAATCTCATACTACAACTACTAATTACCCCAATATATCCAATTCATTGACCTAATTTAAATATGAAACAAATAACCTAAGATTTACCCTCCCTTAAACTAACATAACTTTGCAAATCTATGCAACCATTCATGCCTGACTTAAATTTACCATTTATAAAAAGTTGTTTATACAAAAAAAAAAAATATCATAATAAAATTTTAAAAGGACAAAAAAAAATGGAAATGATTTTAAAAAAGAAATACATCAAATAAAATTACTTATTAGTAAATTAAGTTGGTCAGATAGGATTCTATTTCTATAAAATAGAGAACAAGTTTTAGAATTTAAAGTTCTTATTCTTTTCATATACTGGAGTTTTAGAATTATAGTTAAAGCTTATTAGAGTTCATAAAGTTCTTACGGTTTAAAAATGTTCATCTTTATCAGTTGCTTGCAGTTTGGGATCCAGCATTAATTTCCCCGTTGTCCTATGGTCCATAATATAAGAAAATAATTGGTAATTTCTCTTTCCTTCTTTTTTTTTTCAAGCAAAACTGAAGGGATTGAAGAGTGTGTCTTTTCAAACCCTTCTCCTGCAACACATATAGCACACCTCTGCTGTCACATCTCTACCTTCTCTTCTAGCTCTTTCTTCACTAAATTTTATTTCCAAACTTTTTCTTTTTATATTAATTTTGTGGATTAACTCAACATTATGTCATGATGATGATGATCTTTTCATTGAGGTCCATTTCCCTGAGGGATTTCTTTCATTGGCCATTCTGTTCCTATTGTTTTTCCTCTCCTATCTGACCTTTACTTATATATTTTGAAATGCCCAAGGGCTAGTTTACTTTTAACTAATTAAAATAATCATTTCCATTTTACAATAGCATTAATTAATTTATATACATTCTTGAAGATATATTTTTATTTTTAATTAAATTTTTTAAGTTCTTTTTTCTGAAGATTTAGTTTTAAAATACCTTTTTTTTTCCTTAATAAAGTTTTCTTTTAATAATTTTTTTCATCTGTGCGATTTTATATATATACAAGTTTAAGATAGAATTTTAACTTTCAATTTTTAATTCTTAAACAAAAAAAAAAGAAGTTTTTAAATGCGAACTTTTCAATGTCTCAATTTTTTAAAAAAATAATATAACGTATGTGCCCATTACAATATATTGTTTTATTTTAGCAAATGTAATGTTAAATAACAGCAAACCCACATCCAACTACCATCAATAGTAATGTGAAGAAACTTATGTATGGGCAGTTGTTTTTCTGCATCCCATCAATAAAAAATTTTTAATGATTTTATAATAATCTGTTCATGTAGTTTTCATTAGTAATAATTTCAATTTGTGTTAAGATTTTATATAAAGCAAAAGAGAAAAATAGAATAGATATTTGATTTGGATAGCTGGGTTTGAATACATGTAGGTGTCTGAAAATTTCAGATTTTCCACACAATAGATAACTTTTAGATAAATGCTGGCTTTGGGTTGGTATTTTGAGATCTAGGGTCTGAAGCTACTCTAGCACCTCTCTGAGGAGTGCCAAAGCATAAAACCATGGTCAGGGGTTGGGGGGTTCCTGTCAGAGATATTTTAAATGCTTGCTCTAGCAAAGCATTTATCACAAAGCTTGTTGACCAATTGGAAATGCTCATTGTTTATATCTTACAAACTTAAGAGAATTGGGTCATGTGATCTATGACTCTTATTTTGACTAGAAAGATAGAATCATTCTATTTCTTTTCATAGTTTATTGATTTTTAACTATGTAAAATATAGCTAATTAAGAATAGCAATTAATTCCACCTCAGTTTCAAATTGTAAGCAATGATAATTTATGGTTATATATATTAAAAGACTAATGTTTCATTTGGACTTATAAATTGTTAAATAAAAAACACAGCTGTGGTCTTTATAACTAGTTAAATTGTAATTTCAAAGCATTTACACTGCATATAATTCAAATTAAAATAGATTTTAATCTAAGATTTGTAATAGTGTCAACAAACTAAGCTTATATATGATTACAACTAGGTATGAGTATATCATTTCTTTTCATAATTTATTGACCTTTGATTATTGGATAAGCACAGCCAAATGAGAATTGAACTTATTTTTATTCAATTTTAGATGTTGTTTTAAATCATTATTAAACAAATTTAATAGATTTTTTAATTTATCTTTTTATTATATTTAAACTAACACAAAAGTTTGTGTTATACTTATTTTTAAATATATTTGAATGTCCTTAAAATAAATTAACTAAAATCATGTAATAATATTTTTTTTTTAAAAAAACTGGAAGAACTATTAATAACATATAAATGGATAGATAGATTAACAGAGAAATCTAGATAGATAGGTAGGCAGATATGCAGACAGGTAAATAAATAAGCATATAAATAAGTAGATAGATAGGTATGTACATAACTAGATAGATAACTAATAGATGAATGGATCAGAAATCAGATAGATAATTAATTAAATGGATGGATAAATAACTAGATAGATAGACAGCTACACAAAAACAATTAGATAAATAGACAAATATATGAAGTATGTGGATAAATATACAGTCAAATAAATCTATTAGAAAATCAAACTTTTGTTAATTGTTTGACAAAATAGGCTTTAATTTTGGGGGTTTGTTTTACTGCTTTCATTTTCAAATCATGAGTACAAAACTTATTTTTTTCTTGTGGACATGGCATGAAGTCAAATGGTTGAATAAAACTCTAACAATTTTTTTCTCCCTTTTACTTCAGACCATGGGGAAGTAATATCAACAATCTAAAATAAATATTTCTTAGGAAATTATTTTTCTATGTAAGCAGTTATGCTAAATTTCAATAAAATTTGAAATTTGTTTTAATTTTTTATTTGTTAATTAATTTCAATTTTAATATTTGTTAAATGCTAGATGATTTTTTCTCTGTGTATTATGCTATCACATTTTTAGTCATTCTTATGTTAGTTTACTTATGAATTTAATGTTATATTTATAAACTAAAATTTATTTCAATTTTAATATTTCTAAAGTCTAAATTTTATTTTTTCATGTATTATGCTGCCATGTTTTTACTCATTCATTTGTTAGTTTAATTATCTACTTTGCAATCATCATTTCAATAAGGACTTGTATTACTTGAAATTTGTTTTATTTTTTTATTTGTTAATTATAAAATTAATCTCAGTTTTAAAATTCACTAACCTCTAGATGTTTTTTTTTCATAGATTATTCCACCATGTCATTCTTAGGTTAATTTCATCATTATTTTCCGATTATCCAATATTGACTGATAAAATTTGAGATTATTTTCATCAGGCAAAATATCCACAACATTTTTCAATGAAATATCTAAACTTGTTTTATCTTTTTATTTGTTAATGGTAAATGGATTTTTTTAATTTTCAATAAAATTTGAAATTCATTTTTATTGGACAAAATATCAGGAACATATTTATAGGTACTTTCCATGAAATATCTAAAAAAATTTATGATTTGCATTGTTAAATAATGGTTTGATGGCTTCCCCTTGAGTTAAACAGTGTCCTAGAGCACTTACTGAAATGGTATCTATTCAAGAACCCATAGCTGATTTTTTTATTCCTGTCTTTATATCCATTTGATACAGGGGAACAATATTTTTCATTGTAAACTATTAAGTGTAAAATTAGAAAATATAAAGATTTTGATAAATTTGGAATATCATAATTTAATGTTAAATAATTATCCAGTATATATATAGACAAATGACTTTTTGGGCAAAACTGTGTTATTTTATATTATATACTGATATTTCGATGAACTAGCATTCGCTATTGTCAAGGTAAACTCTTGAAAATAATACATGGTTTTGCCCAAATGTCATTTGTCTTCATCATACAACTGTAAAAACATTAAATATAAATATTATATATATATATATTTTTTAATGGATATTTACTTGGAAATATTTATTTGAATTTTCCATTTATAATTATTTAAATCAAAAGCTGTTTACATAGGATAGCAGCAAATCATGATTAATTTCCCCAGGCTAAGACCTCAGTCTATTACATTTAAAAGGAGAATTCTCTTTCGAATACCACTCTAGATCTAATATAAAGACCAAGCACAACAGTTTATATTTATAGGTGTAAGAAATCAAAGCATAGCACACTTTTCAATTTTCTTACTTTATTTTAATAAACTTCTCCACTGGTAAGTTATGTAGTATAAAAATATAATATATATATATATATATATATATATATATATATATATATATATATATATATATATATATATATATATATATATATATATATATATCATGTTTATGTCATCTGACTTATATAGCTTGCATTTACCAATATGTAATATAAAGAGCATTTAAATAGCTCTAAACAAGCTTTTTTTACTGATAAATCATCTTTATCTAGGATTGTCCCCATCCTCAGACTGGTTTCAGTGAGGAGCTAAAACACCAGACCCATATGATTATTTCAGTTGAAAAACTAAATTTAAAAATGTATAGGGGTCTAAAAAATTCAGATCTTCTTCTTAAGGGTCAACTTTTAGATAAATGCTTATCTTGAGTTATAGCCACAGCTCGAAACCACTCTGGGGATAGGAACAATCTTAGATAAAGATCATTTGAATGCTTTATCTTGTAGTATTTATCATTTGAAAAAATAAGCTTGTTTGTAGCTATTGAAATGCACTTTATAATATATATATATTGTACCCTTACTTCTCGATATATATAATATAATTTGAAATACAACTAGCTCAATTGAATTGTTATGTTTAATTAAAATTTGCATATCTATCTTTAATATACTTTTATACTATCATATTCTAATTAAATTTATTATCAATTATCAAAATCAATATAGTTCTTTATTATGTATTAATTAAATAAGTATTTATCAAAATCATGAGACTGTGAAGTAAAGTTACAAAGCAATAAGTAGATTTACATTGAGTCAATATCTCCCAAGACATTGTCTCAATGGCATAAGAATACTATTACCTCCTTATTAATTTAATACTACATCTACAGCATTCTTATGGCTTTTAAAATAAAATAAACTATCTTTAATAATAATAAATAAATAAATATGAACTTTCAATTTTAAAATATAATTAAATAATCTCAGGTTCTTCTAATTATCTTAAAGTAATGATAACTCATGTAAATAAGTATGATAAGGGATTTTATATCAAACCTAAATACACCTAACTTATTCTAATAATAATTATAATGAACAATACTACCTTTAGGATATAACTCAACCTTATCTATTCCTATTATATTATAAATCATTAAATAAATAAATAATCATGTGTATATCTTTTATTTTCATATAGTATCTTAATTTTAGAATAAATCAAAATCTTATAATTTAATAACCTGTGGCAACAAATAATAATGTTGTTCTCTTATATCGTGTTATAATTACCTTATGACCATAATAATATTATATGTTAATGTCAATCAATTCTCATAAAAATGATAATCAGGAAAATATTGTATTTATTTCTAAATAATATTAATAAATTCACATTGTGCAAATATTATGTTTATCCAAATTATCTGCTGTCAAATGCTGTGGTGCAAAATAATGAACTCGACACACTTTTAAAACAAATTAAACAAATTTATTTACATTAACTTTAATCAAGAATTTATTTACAATATTTACAGTTCAAAATTAGGAAACAAAGAAAATAAAAATATAAGAAAATAATAATACAAACTGTTTACACGGTTATTAACTTATACTCTTAACAAATAATTTATACATTCTTTTAAAATGCTGTACTAATAACATTGAAGTATGTTTTCGAACCTACATTTTAAATACATATCAGTGAGCTTCAATTATCACAAATAAATTTATGTAAATACTGTTTATGTAGCATATATAAACAATTAAATTTTAATAATTAAATTGCTACACCAATTAAGTATTACTGCTATTCATTTCATAATGTAATAGTATGTGTTCACTTTACTACTAGTACTACTTTAATATTATAATATAGAAATTAACGTATCTTTGTAATGTAATAATAAATAATTGATTATAACTTTATATTTCACTTAATGCAATTCATGCTACATGTTTTTATTAAATATGCATTACATATATGTATTGTTAAAATAATAATATTTAAATTATTCATCAATTTCAAAATTCATAAAGTATTATATTAGATAAATTCTATGATTCTTTTCTATGTAAAATTATTACTTTACTTTATGTGCTATTCTACTCCTTCCTAATAAATTTCTATCTACAAAACATTCTCTAAAACTTATTTAAAATTTCCGGAAAACAATCTTCAACTTTAAATAAAATACTAATTCCAAATTATTTATACTTCATCATCTATACTTGGTAAACCTTCAATCCAAATATAAACTTCTACATAAAACTTAACGTAATTTATACAATAAATAAAAATAAAATACAGACTTTTAGATCTCTTCCTAACTTGCAATAAAATGACTACCTTTGAATAATAAATATAATTCTAATACTATAACATAATATATATATATATATATCAAAATTTATTTACGAAAGAATCATATAATTATTTCTAAGCTTTTATGTAATGTTGTATCATATTTATATCATAAATTCAAATTATGCATATTTAAATAAAACTGTCACTGCCAATATAATGTGTGTGTATTCTTAAAATATTTATACATTCATTCAACAATAACATATCCTTTGGTTAATCTAAAGAAAAACATATTAATACATCAAAATTATTATTATTATACAATTTTTACCATAAATAATGATTTAATGTACAGTCCATCTTCCAATATTCTTCGGAATTACAGCTTCATAAAATAATTCACATTTATACTCACGATCATTCTTTAAAATATTATGTGTTGTATTAAATATAAAAATAAACTTATGCAATTAACCATTATATTATTTTTAGTTATTATTTTAAAGAAATGTACCTATCTCATTTTTAATAGATTAATAATATTTAAATTTTATGTTAGATAAATAAAACAGAATTCATATTACGTAACTCCAGCGATGTCTTCTTTTCACCATACAGTTCTTTAATCCTAGGCACATATTCACTAGAACACCATTTCCGTTTTCCGGTCCATCACGTGTTTTTTAAAAAGTTTATGAAAAATGAAAAAATGTTCTTTTAAAATAAAATAAAGTTAATCAGTTCTTCCATAAAAATATAATAAATTTAAATAGTTTATCTGATCCGGATTCAGTTCTTTAAAAATATTATTTAAAGTTATTATCTTAAATTAGTCTATAGTTTATGAAAAATTATCATTTTAAATTATTTTAAATTGACTTGGACGTCCATGTATTACTTGCGCATTCCGTAACAAAATATCCAGGTAAGAATAAGTTTCTTCATCCAAACAACCAGCGTTTAGATTATTTCAATACAATAATTTTTATTATCTTAAGACTTTTAGCTAATTATATTTTCAATTTATTTGCCTTTCAAAATTGTCAACATCCAGTCTTTTAAACATAAAGACTTAGCAAGGCAAGTATTTATAAAACTACTTTTATTTCTAATATCTTTCCTTAAGATATATATTTAAATTTATATCTTCCAAAATACTTTCTTTATAAAGAAGTATTTTATTCTTTAATATATCTATTTTCTAATAGTCAATAGCAATTAGCTTTTAAAATTATACACTATCCAAAATATTACTTTTCTCCATCTCGTAATTTTCCGAACTAATCCAGCGTTTGTCATATTTCTAGGGTAAAGTTTCCGATATATTTTCACTATATATGATGTTTCCATGATTATTTGTCTGCAAATTGAGCTTAAATAGAGACGAATGATAGGGAAAAATTAACTTAACACTGCATACTTATCATTTAAAACTTTTATAAATTATTTACAAGACACTCTTATAATTTTGAAAAATGATTTTAAAAAGCGTCTATAAAAATTCACTTAGCTATTTTTTAATAACACAATTAACTTAAAAATTCAATCACAGAGTCCTCTCCTAACAATTGAATTGAGCTTTTATACCGGAAGAAACTTCCCATTTGATTGGTACATTTAAACAATCAACTTGCTGGCTTATTTACATATTTACCAACAACACAAAATTAAAAATAAATAATGACTTATTTAACATTTAATATTTATTACATTATTAAATTTCTAAAATAATCTTTATCGTTTATTTAAATTTATTAAACATTTTTTTAAAAATATTCTCTTACTTAATTTTAATTTTAACTTTTATAACATTATTTTAAAATAAACTAAGTCTTTTTTATACGTCATATTTTAAAACAATATTTTAAAATCAGATTTAATATTCTACATTGATTTATCTTTATTTTTATCTCGCGATAGTTTACATATTATTTATAAATTTTATAACATAATTTTAAAATAGTTTTGCAACTTTACGAGACATCTTCCAAGCATGTGTGTGCGTATTTAACTAACATCTGTTTTTTACAACAAAAGAAACACTTCTCATAATCTAAAAATAACTAACAATTGCATTTTTAAAATAAATATTTTTTAAAATAAATAAGATATTATATTAAATTTTAAAATAATTATTTGATATCATTAAAATCAAATATTAATCTTCTATTTAAGTATTTATAATAATTAAAATATTTATATTCTTTTATAACATTATTTTATCAACAATAAACATATGCATTTAATTTTAACTTGTCTTTTTAAATACTTTAGCTTTAAATATTTATTTATTAAATCTATTAATGCAGTATTGATTATGGCCATTTTTCCAACCATATATTATAATCATCATCATTTAAAATGTCTCTCTCAATATCAGCACAATTTTACATATCAAATACTCATAGATTGCTTTAATTAAACCTTTTGAAATATTACCATAAGCAAAATTAACATCACATATTCAAATATATCTTAAATTTAAAATTTTTAATAGATTAGCACAAAAATTAGATGGTGACCCATACAAAAGGGCACAATATATATATATATATATATATATATATATATATATATATATATATATATATATATATATATATATAATTAGATACCAACCAGTAACCACCTAAACATTCACAGTAAAAATAGTAATCAATATTTCTCTCTGCCATTATTAATAATATGAAAATACTATAACAGAGAATAAAAATATATTAAAATAAGTAAAGTGAGTGTAATGAAATGAATATCTATTAAAAATAAATCAGTTAACAAATAAGTAAATTATTAATATATTTATTAACATATAAATAAAATATTTCAATAATTCCACAACTAAAAGGAGAAGTTGCTAACTCATGTTACAAGTACCAAAGTTGAAATAAATAAACTGCTAAGTTGAAAGAATGATTATGATGCACTTAAACAAATTACAAAAACAAATATCTAAAAAAATTTATTTAATTATAAAAATAAAATTTTATGAGAACTATCATTAGTTATCTTAATGTAAGGACTTCACAAGCAATTGAATGATTATTATCATAAATAACTTTATTCTATATATTAATAATTTGCATGATAGTTCTTTAATTTCTATAATATCTCTATAATTTAACTATATAACATAGAAATGAATAAAGATGATAATACTCACTTATTAATCATTTCATGAATATTTAAATAAGATTTAGATCCTTAGATGCATGGAGCTACAAACCATGCATTCGGAGTATCTGATAATACTTAACATGTTATATACAAGAATATAAACTGTTAACAATAACATTATAACTTATTATCCTATATCCCACACTCAATTCTCTATAATAAAAAAAAGTAAAGATGATATCTGCATGAATTTTTTTACATAAATTTCAACCTTTAAAGTTTGTTCAGATGAGTGTGGCTTGGATTCTCATCACCAGTAAGTTACAACAATGATATATATTTTCTAATAAATTTGTCTGCAATTCAAGTATATGCACAAATATATGTGGTGATAAAATATCACTATATACTGTATCTAGTAAACTAATCATCATATAGCAAATTATATTTTGCAACATTCATAATACATTAATAATATAAACAGTGACCATATATTATTATTTAGAATAGGAACAAGAATACCATGTTTGCATTTATATTTATTTAGCATGACAGCAGGAATAATATATATATATATATATATATATATATATATATATATATGTATATATATTGTGCCATTACAATTTAGCCATTAGCTAAATTTATAGTAATGTGCATGTAAGAAAATGTAAAACAAAAATCATCATCACATTTTTATCTAAAAAGGAAGCTGTAGGGTACCCAAGTTTAAACCCTACAAGATCAAGTTCTAAAAGCTTTAGACAGAAAGAGAGTGGGTCAACAATTATATTCTTTATTTGTTTGTGTGTTGATAGAAAGGTAATACATACAAACTATTCAATATTTAATTTTTCTGTTAAAAATCAAAGTTATAACGCATATGTATAGGCAGTGTGGGTTATAAAAGCTATTTAGTTAGCCACTTTTAAATTTCAGATATTACATTTTCTTTAAAACTAACCTATGCTTGATCAATTTTAATATCTTATTCTATACTTCTATTTTTGCTTTTCTATAATTGTAATTGGGATTTAAAAGCTAAGGATTTAATTTTAAAATATTAGGGTTATAATTTCTAAACTAGCATTCATATTATTTTAATGGACAGTTTATGAATGATTTGAAATGATAAAGTATGTATGTACATTACATACAGAAATTTACATTTATTATATATTGAAAGGAAGAAGGGTTAAATCTGTCAAATTATTTTTTTTTACAATTTTGTGTTAAGGGAGAAAATCTGTTGAATCAGAAATATATTTTTGTAGCAATTTTGTTTTTATAAATGATTGTTTGTCATTCTGGAGCTTAAGCTTGGTGGGAACTCTAATTTTGAAATTGTCTCATCTTAAGATCAAAAGAAAGAAGCTCCAATTTTAGATATTACAGATATACATGAGGAGAAGGGATTAAGACTATTTTTTTTTCCTTCGAAACAAAAGTTTGTCTGAAAACCAGGTGTATAATTTTTTGAATTGGTCAAAAATAGCAAGTCACAGTATCACTCTAATTGGGTGAGTTGACTCAAAAATTGGATATAAAAGCAGTCTGGAAAATCAGTTGAGATTATTATTATTATTATTATTGTGATAGAGACCTTTTAAAAATTATTGAAACTAAAGCAGACAAACATTTTTAATTCTGCTAGATAACCTTTTTTTTAAAATCATTTTTTTATATCAAGTTTTGAATGTTGAAAATATAAGGATGGTGGGGTAGGAAAAATATATATATTTTCCATCTGTCTACCAGACTCATCATCAACTAGCACATCATATAGGAAAGAAAAAATGTCTTGTCTGAAAAATAATATTCTACACCTTTCAACTGACTGAGATAAATAAAAAGTTTTTAAATAAAAAGAAGAAAGCATCCATCTGCATTTGAAGGCGATCAGGAAAATCTACTGATAAATATTAAATCATCAAGTCCAATTAATTGTTCCAGTAACTGATTTTAAACTCAAGAAAATTTATAAATGTGAAAACAACTGCTGTATTTCATCCACTAAAAGAATCGTGCTTGACAGGAAGAGAAGAAAAATTAATATAATGATTTCCAAATTGTCCACTAAAGCAAATAACCTCAATAGGATCATCATCATCAAATAAGAATACACCTCAAGAAAGAGATTGTTCCAAAGTAAAATGGAAATGGTAGCTGCAGAAATATAGGCATTATACAAGATAGGTTTGAGCCCTTGGAAGTTCGCCACAAAACAAAGGATCAGTAATATGACTTTTTATATCTATTTTCTTTATGATATCAGAGTCTTAATAAACTTTTAGCAATAAAGTGGTATATTTTATTTAAAGAACTTTTAAAGACAATTCAGATCGATTAAAACCAATAATTTTTTACTAATAATAACCTTGAGCTTCATAAATGATTTTGAATGTATCAAAATTATTTGTTTATTAATTTACAGTTATGAAATATTAATGTGTAGAATAATTTTTTGTATTATTATTTTGGTTTTAAATTATATTTTGTTATTGTGGGGATAAAACACGCACATACACAATAATATTTTTACATGTGTATAATTGTGTGTGAATGTAAGGAAAAAAAATAGGTGGTATTAAAAATATTAGATTTTGTTTCAAGTTAAAGTATAGCATTTCAGAGGTAGAAGAGAGGGGGAGAAAATAATTTAAAACTTCTTTCTAAAACTTGCTCTTTCCAATTCTACTAACATTTTTTTTTTAACATTCTGCTTACATGTTAGATTATAAGGTATGTGTGCCAATGAGTGAATTTTTTTTTTATGAAATACTTTTCTTGTGGATGGAACATTGTAACAAATCGGTTACCCAATTTAATACAATATACATTTGACGGGAAAGGGGGGAGAACTTGAAATTAATTGGAAGATTGCAATAGAGTCAATTATTATTATTCATATAAATTTTCATGTATGTCTAGAAATTTTATGTATATGCTAGAAATGCAGTAATAAATATTAGTTTGTGTTATTAAATGAGGCGTATATATTTCATTAAGAATAGTCTTTATTAAGTGTGATCATTCATCATCAAGGTGAATATTAGCTATTTAAGTTCCAATTAGATCTACTAAAATTAAGCAATAATTATGAATTTCTTTATAAAAATTAGGTTTATGATTAGGCTTAGTCCTAAAGCTGTGAATGAAACCATTGTCATTATCATCATCATCATCATGTTTTAATTAATGAGCTGTTTAAATGTTTAAAGACCATAAATAAATATTGATTTCATAATATTTAGTGATTTCTTAGTAATTGTAATAACCACCATCCCATCATCTATTTCATGCAAGGATGAGTGAATTGCCATCCTAAGTTAATAGTAATCTGAGCTAGTAAAACTTATAAAAAAATATTGAAACGCATTTATTATGTTAAGATCTGGGAAATGATTTATGTCTAATGAATTTTATATACTCCACTTTGGTTTACAGATGTTTTATGTTTGCCTAAATATTAGTGCATATAGTGATATGGCTCTAAAAAGAAAATCTCCCATTTTTATTAGAAATAAAGTACCAAAAAGGGATTCAAACCCAGTACATGTGAAAAGGTTATTAGATATAACTGTTTCTAGATTCAGATAATCTAGTGGCACCCTGATAGACCATATTCACTTGTTGTTCACTTAGACATGCACTTAACATCAAACCAAGAAATGAAAGTCGATAAAATCTACAGTCTGTATATCTGAGAAGATATTTTATTGAGTTACTAGTGTACTCACCTCACTTGATTCCCATATACCTGAGTTATAATAGTTGTTATTAATAATTTGTTTATAATTATTGATATTGTGATATCTTGAGAAATCTAATTATAGAAATATGTTTCATTTAATCCAATGACCCTTAATATAATTGATGACTCAGTCTGATCTTTGTTTAATAGCCACTACTCAGGTTAAATAATTATTTTCTTTGATATAAAAATTCTATTACAATTTTTTTTCGTTTATTAAGCTCAATATTTATATTTGAATCTTTTCTTAATTATTTAATACATTTGGATCGTTTGATCATCTTTATTAAGTTACAATAAATATAATATTTGAATATTTGAGATTTTAATAATATTTGGATTTTTGACAAATCCAATGATATTTTAATATACAATTGAATTTCTCTTTGATCACTTTATTTATGTTACTATGGCAATATGTTTGAGATAAGCATTTTGATGTTTTCATATATTTTTGGCTACAATGCCTTTGGACTCAGATAAAAATATTTATAATGGTAATATTTTATCTTAATTCTTTTTGAATCCTTTATTATGTTACAATATATATATATATATATGTGTGTGTGTGTGTGTGTGTGTGTAAGACAAAACAATATAAAACATCATTATCAACAGAATAATTAGAAGAGACTTGAACTCAGACTTTCAAGCTCTTTGCAGCTACGCACTTCATCTTATATTACTGATGCACTTGACCAAATACATGTGAATAAGATAAATGACTTTTAATATTCATATTTCTTGCTAACTAGCACTCATCATTCGGTACAGATCACCATATCTTACACATATATACAATCAGTGCTCAGTTTATATTAAGACAGCAAATCTTCAAATTTTAGTGAAGAAGCTTCAATGTTCTTCATCATCAACCTCTCAATATGGATATGACAATAATATTGGCATCAACAATGGCTTTGGGTGTTTTATCATAACATTTTCAATGATATGGATGGCTGAAGAGTTGGAGGATGGAGAACCCTGAAGCTTGTCTATTAAAGTTTGAAGACATATTATCTTAATATAAATAAAGCACTGGTTGTATATATGTGTGGGAGATGGTGATCTGGACCAACTGCTGATTCAGCATAAAATACATATATTGAATATCATTTATCTTTTTCACATATATGCAGTCATGAGTATTAATCATATAAGATGGAGCACATAGTTGTAGGAGCTTGAAAGTCTGAGTTCAAGTGCCTTCTAATTACATTAACTTTAGATTAGACAATATACTTATATTTGAACATTGAACAGAATAAATGTAAATTTTCAATAACTTAATATATTTACATTCTTATTCTATTATAAATTCTAGAAAGTTATAGCAAACATTTAATCATTTAACATGTATAAAATGAAATTCAAAGAATAATTTAATTTCAAGTTATCTATGCTGTCTACCAATCTTAGTTGCTCATCCACTACCATCCTATATTTGTCTAATTTGTTTGAAATTTATGTATGATTATTATGACATTCAAGATAGAATTGTTTATATTTTTAACTTGAATCTGATAATTTCATTCATTTAATTAGCAAATACATTATTCTTTTAATAATGACAATAATAAATAAACCAATGTGAAGCATCATTATCTATGAAAAAATCAAATATTATTTAAATCCTTAAACATTTATAAGATTAATTATTAATTTATTACTATATCATTTATATATATATATATAGTTTATATTAAAAATTCATCCATAACTCAAAGGTTTATATTACAGGTTACAAATGTTTTTCAAACAACTAGAGATGTTAATTTGGCATATAACTTTAAATTCAAAAAATATCATACTCAGAAACATGAAACACCCTTTAATTATTCATTATTAGAACTCTGATATAATTTAAATAGCAGATCCTTTTTTATTCTGTTATTTTTCAGAGTTCCATGCATGTCGTTTGATTTTAATGATTCTATTTAAATATAAAACTTTGTTTTATTTATGAAGTTGCTGTAGAGGATAAGGCAATCCATAATATTTTTCTATGGCATTTTGAAGACTTTCTGTATAAAATTGGTACCTGTGTCCAAAAACAATCCTTTCAAGTTAGCCTATCACTGATCTTAGAATTGGAAATGAAGCTAATTTTATGCTAAACATTTGTTAAAATTTAAATTTTAGTTATAAAAATTTTACAATACTACAACATATTGAATTCTTTATAGTGATGTTTTTAGAATGCTAATACTTATTAAATCCTTTTGAGATGTAGCTTTACATTATTTCCTTTTTAAAATAATGTCAGTCACAACACTATTCCATATGCTTTCAGAAATTAACAAATTTTCTGTTAAGTGTTTTGTAAGTTTTAAAACATTAATTGTACATTAATATTATTATCACCATCATTATTATTATCTATTTAATAATTCAACTTAAAATTACATTATATAATATTAAAATTATTTTACATAATATTTTAAACAATCCTTAAAATATATATTTTATTATTATTAGTGTACAAATGAAGAGCAAATATTATGCCATATATACGCACATATACATATATGCAACATTACACATACTTATTTGTTAGTGCTATGAGTTATTTGCTTCCTAAAAGTAAGTTTTCTACCATTATATTCAAATGGTCCTTCTTTTGCTTTGCCTAGCTTATCTCTAAAGTGTGGATGCCTTATGCAGTATTAAATACCACTCTTCCTACTTTTATAAAATAAGAGGTCATTATAATCACATGACATGATTATATAATTTCACTATGTATAATTTCACATGTTATTGAATGATGAACTCAGTGAGGATGCAACAAAACTTTGACTTATGTTATGCTAATAAATATGACCACCTCTCAATAGTAATGAACTGTTGTAAATTCATCAAAAAATAAAGTCTACAGTTTAATTAGACCTATTATTTTATTTCTATATAAGCTCAAAAATTTTAAGAGATAATTTGAGTATCAATGTACTGACTATAAAAGTGTAGCTGAAACATGATATAATCTTTATCCATGGTTGAAAAAATATATCATAATCCCATAGTATAGATTACTACTTTAAAATGATATTAGATAAAAAGAATAATTTTATTAAAGAATATTATTGATATTTGTTATAAATATGGATTA
Source organism: Epiperipatus broadwayi (assembly GCA_028023455.1). Taxonomy (NCBI): domain Eukaryota; kingdom Metazoa; phylum Onychophora; class Udeonychophora; order Euonychophora; family Peripatidae; genus Epiperipatus; species Epiperipatus broadwayi. Next base: position 140,718 of record JAQFVV010006315.1, read on the forward strand.
TGTGAATTAAAGTAATTAAATTAGTAGAGGGTTATATAAAAAAATAATATCTAACTTTTGTTTAATTATTTAATTATTGGGCTACAACTTTGCACTTTATGGTAAATGTTTAAATAACATAATGTGAATTCAAACAATGACTAGACTGGGGACATGTAAACGATTATAAAATTATATATTGTAAGATTAATAAAGTACTATAGTTTTTTTTAAAAAAACGTCATGTAAAATAAAATTTTAATTTTCACTTTATTATTTTTAAAAATATTAAATATTATTTTAAATGCAATAAGAAATAGACTTTATTATTTTATTTAAAATTAAATTTCAATAACTATATATCACCAATTTCACAAGTATTTTACTTCAAAATTTCTCTTTATATATTTTTGCTTTAATGTATTATTAAAAATTAAGATAAATTGATTCAGAGAATATAATTTATTTTATTTTTATAAATCCATTATGAAAAAAGGTATAATAAATTACAAAACAATATTTATAAAAAAATTTCCAACGGAAATTCAAAATTATTCAAAATAACATTTTTTTAAAAAAAAATAGTTTCATTGTTTTCTACAAATATAAAAAAAAATATGTTGAATAATACAACTGCAAGTAGTTGAAATAATTAATTTATTTCTTATAATGGCGCAAAATTATACGGTAAAAAATAAAGATTTCAGAAAAGATTCAATTAGGGGTATTGTTAAAATCAATAGAATGGTAATCAGCTGTTAAGAGTTACCTTTTGCAGTGTTGAATACATCAATCTGTTCACAAACTAATTAACACATTTTTAGATTAAAAATTATCTTTAGAATGATATATAGAATATTAGAATTATAAATAAATATAATAAAATGAACTTATAATAAAGAAAAAAAATAGTTAAATACTACAATGCATATTTTTTTATGAAATGAGATGGGTTGATTGTACGATATTTCTGTTTTAATTGGAGATCTATACGACCACACATTGTCCTATATTGTTTGGTGTAGTGGATGAATGGCAGATTGGCAAACTTTACAAATCAGTCTATAGATTGTGGCTCAATTTTGTCACTTCCGGTGCTTAAACATTATATGAATTCAAAACAGTAAAACATTTGATTGTTACTATTGTTATTATGATTTATTCAAGTCATCTAGTATTAAAACTTTTAAAATGTAAGAATCTCATATTATTAATTTAAATTTCTGGATTTATAACTGTAAATTCAATGCTTTACAATGATACAATCCAGTATCCATGAATTTGTTGATTTGGCACTATGATTTAGAAGCATTAACTGATTAATCAGATTCTTAAGAAGTGATTGTCTAGTCAAATAAATAGATACTGAAGAATAACAAAATATCATGTGACACTTATTTGTTAATAAAATGAGTTGAATTTATAGTTCTGATTATAAAATAACAGAGTATCTTAAAAATAAATAAAATGTATTTTAATAAGTAGTAATAGTTCATAAGATAAAAGGAAGGTAAAGCTTTAAAAATCTACATGCTGGTTAGGAAGCAAAATAATGAAAAATGCAGACCATATCCAACACATGTGAGAAAGAAATTGAACATGAAACTATAAAAAATTGAAATATGTGATCAGTCTGGTATTAAAAGAATATACTGTAGAAAATTATAGATTCAGATTTTAAAATAAGAGAAGAGGAAAAAGTAATAAGTTTATATAGAATTGTCCTACTTATATTTCTTCATAACTTTTAATCCTTACTAATCTAATGTAGTGTAACAGTCCAAATTCATTTAAGGAATGAGAGTGAATGCATCTAACTATAGTCGGATTCATGGTCTTCATATAGGATACCATAAATGATACAATAAAAGTTTAATCCATGATTGAATCTATTTCAAATAAGATAATTTAATATTACATATTTAATATAGATACAACTTAGACCAGTTCATCCAATTTTCACCTTTCTTAATTATTCTTTTATGTTCACTATTCGAACTCATGGTGAATTTTACATTTAACTCTCTTCAGGGGTCCATCAATATTCTGTGGCAATAATAATACTTAATATAATCTTGATAGATTCTGATAATTACTTTTAACCAAGTTATCATGATGCTAAGTCAGGATGACATATATGGGTATGTATATTCAATCTTATTTCATTATGAAAATTAAATAAATACTTTAAATAAATCAAAGACATTCTTAAATAATAATAAAAATTTTAACAATATTTATTAACTAACAACAATTTAAATTTATCTTTATATAACAAAATGTATTATTATGATTGCTTTGCATACATTTCTACTATATTAGTATATATAATTTAAAATGATAGTTACCCATATTTCCATAGTAGATATGTATACTAACACAAACAATATTTAATAGGTTATAAAACAATAAATAACATTTTATAATTTCAAAAATTATAATTACACTAGCTAACTAAATTTAAATTAAACAATATAAATATAAATGAAGACTTTTGTAATATCGAATCCTTTTGAGGGAATTCCATTTTATAAGACCTCCCATCTAAGTACGGTCCCTATCATTGAAAGGAAAGACCTTTCATCCCAGGATATTAGTCATTTATATGAATAATAAATAAACAAATATTACTAAATTAATTAAATTAGTAATAAACAAAAATTCTATCTAGTCATAAGTGAATGAATTTAATATGAAGTGCAATAAAATCTTATCTTCACATTAAGTTTACTTATTCCCCTGGTCAAGTTGCTTTGTAAGAAAGACCTAAACTTTATTAAATAAAATAAAAAATTTAACTCAATGATCTTTCCACTTTCTTTACATCTAATAATTTTCCAAAATAAATTATTCCCATGGAAGTAGATTTTAAAAGCAAAGGAAATGAAATTAAATATTTATGGATGTTGATATGCAAAGATAATATGTGTTGAAAGTTCATGGTATTGTCCTATTCATTTCCATAGTTTGAGTAATAATGTTCATTAAGAATAAAGTTCTTTTATCTTCTGGTCATCAATCATCGATGAGGCATTCAGTATACTCTGTTGTTTCTAAATGTTCCCCTCATGTATATATTAGGCATTTCAGTAGGAATAAGTAATTCCACTGCTTTAGGTTAAAATAATGGCATTTGACACAATGGCAAATTGTCTTTACTCATGATGCATTTTATATAACTTGTAATCTTCTTAAATTAATTTTGTTTAGATATATAAATGTTTTGATGATATTTATCTTCCTTAAAATTCAAGTTTAGTATGATCTCACTAAGAATTTCTCTAATTATTATATTAAAGATAATTTCATTTTTGAAATTATTATTAATAATATTAAAGAATAATTTATTTATTCTTTTCATGAGTGATATTAGAGTTCTCTGCTAACAAAGATTTATAAATAAGGAAAATCCATTCAAACTATTGATCCATATTTTTAATGTGTTTGGTATTCAAACACGGCAAAATAACTATGCATAGTAACTCATTTGCAAAAGATAGGATTAATTTGGAAATTACTTGATTTAGCTTTTATAGCATGAGTTGAATTACTATTTCATTTCATGATTTTGTATTCAATTATTGTTGAATGCATCATAATTAATAATTGTGTAATTAAGTTATAATTTTATTGCCTTCACATTTAGTTGATAAGATATGACTTGACCTAAGGTTATCTCTATGTTTTGCATCAAGAATAGTGATCTTAGTTAACTTCATAAATATTATATATATATGAATGAAATTAAACTGAGAGAGTGCAAACCTCTCAAGCGCTTAGCCAATCAGATCTAAGTACTTTGGACTGGCTTGGATATATAGAAAGACAAGTAAAGAAGAGAGTGGAACCCTCTTTTCCTGTTAAATTCTCTGTCTCAGTATTTGTGATCTGATTGACTAAGTGCTTGAGAGGTTTGCACTCTCTCAGTTTAATTTCAATACCATCTCACCTTTGTAAAATAAATATTATATATATATATATATATATATATATATATAATATTTATTTTATATATATATATATATATATATATATATATTATATGAATGACTGAAATATAAGTATTCTTTTGTTATTATAATTTTATAACATTTAAGTTATATAATGTAAAAGGATAATGTATTTAATATAATTATAAACTTACAATTATATTTTTCAGTTTATGATGTGATACTGTACATAAAGAATTGAACTTAATAAGAGTGTACATTACCCTTACAATTCCCCCTGCCATACAGAGTTAAAATTATTTAATATGATAAGAAAATTTCAACACTTACAGTGTATATGTGTTTTCAAGCATTATATATATATATATATATAATGTTTTCACAGTTGTATGATATAGATAAATTATAACTTTTTGGGCTGTACAATGTATTATTTTCCATTAAACACCAATATTTCAATGGACTAGCAGCCACCATTATCAAGATTAACTTTTGCAAGAAAGTTTGTTAGATCTCAAATAATAACATGACTGTCTTCCCAATGTTCTTGAATAGAATACTTGGTATTCTAAGATACATGAAAGTTGTGTAAATCCATCCATTTTAAAACTTGTAGTAAATCCTCATTTGCATATCCCCAAATGGCTAATATGAAAAATAAAATTTATATAGAGAGAAGATAAAGTAATAACTAGAAGAGAAAACCAGTTTCTATTAGAAAGTTTTCTTCATCTAAATTGAAATATCTGTGGATTTATATTTCCGTTAAGAAACATTTCTTTTGAGAAAGTATATAAACACTGATCACAATAAAATAAAACTGATGGACAATATTTAGATAAATATCCTCATGTTATATATATATATATATTGTGCCAAGGCCAAATTGGCACTGTATATAAAATAATTTTGTTGTAAAAAAATTATTAAAACAAAAAAAATGTTTCACAAAAGAGTTTGAAATAAAAGTTGAAAAATCATTGATTTAAAGTGGGAAGGGCTTTTTCTTAAAGTTAAACTGAAGGTTTTATAAAAAGGAAGTAAAGAATTTATTATTATTAGTGAAATACAATTTAAAAGCTTTAAAAAATATATATAAATCTCTTCATTTAAATTAAAGAAGAAAAATAATCTTAAAACTAGTTTTGATGTGTAGAGTAAAATTATATATGTGCGTGCGTATGTAAAAAAAATGTATCAGTATTAAATATTATAAATAAATGAAAAATGTATTTAAAAAAAAAAACATAGCGGTGCGCTACTAATTAAAGATATGAAAACAACACATTTTGAAATAGCTATTACTAATTAAACAATCAATAAAAAAACATGTTGTCATTAGGATTAATTGCTAAAAAATTTCCACAACAGACATTTGCCAGAGGATATCAAAAGGAAAACACTTCGTTGGTATAAATATGGAATATTTTATCGGACAATCAGTTAAGAGTTTTATTCAGTCTAGTTGGCAGTGACAGTCTTGTTCCAGTTTGAGATAACAGTGCATTTCTATTGTGAATCCAGAAACAAACATGCATTGTTGAGCAGCTTTTGGAAATATACACTCGTGCTCCAGCTTTTTTAGTCCAACAAGATCATCAAAACCTTCCTGAGAAATAATGTCTGCATAACAACTCAGAAATCCTCTGTCAAACATTCAACTGTCTTCAAGAATAAAGCAAATGATTTCGCATAAAATCTCTTCAAGAAACGTCCAAATCTAACCAGTTAGATATAATCCATCAGAAGCAGCAGAAGCAGCCAACAACAAGCAATATCCCCATTCCCAAAAATCCTAGATAAACAATTATTTATTATCATTTATACATAGTAGCCACCACTGTAATTTGTAAATATTCAAGATTCAAATTATATGAACTCTATCATACATAAAATGAACTATTGATATGGGTGTTTAAGTGTCAAATGCTATTAATTTTTTATTATTATATTTGTGAATACTATATAAATTAATATGTGCATGATCATTATATCAGTGTTATTAGTTAAATTAGATAAATACCAGTGTTCTATTATTAAAATCTACAAGAATATTTAAACTAGTTTAGAAATGTTAATTTAAAATGTGTGTGTATTATTAAATTATAAAGATGTTTAAATTTAGTAAATTAATGTTAGTTAATAAATTGTCTTTAAAATTAAACTTTATTCATCGGTCAATTCTTTTTATTAATTCTTTTTCTATATTTTATTACTGATTAAAATTAGACTGGGCTAGTTAAGGGAATTTTTTCAAGCGCTGGATTATGAGCCTACTGTTCGAATACATTAGTCTTCAGACTATCTGGCACCCCGGGGTTTACCCCGAAACAAATAAAGTCTTTGGATAGTAGAGGTTTGAATCTAGCAGCTGATATGGGCCATTGTTGATAGTTAAAAGCTATCAATAAGATCTCCCATTTTGCTCGAACGTGCTGGTTCGTTCACGTAACCTTTATAAGATTATAAATGTATTATGAAGGAGTTTGAAACTGACCAAAACTTATATATACACATAAGTAAGTGGTTTCAGCAGTTCGACCCAGTACAATATTTATATATATATATAGTTTGTTGATATATAGTTGTTCACATTGTACATGTTAACTACTTTAAAAGTTATAATACTTATTAATGTTATATATCTTAAACCCGATTGTTATGTCAAATAATTTTTCTATAATAAAATAACATATATTTAAGTAATATTTTCCTGTTATAATCAATAAATTTACATTTAAAATTAAATATTTCATACATAAAAAAATATCTTCAATAAAAGTTGTTTTCTTTACATGATAGGTTGAAATAGAGATAGCTTTTCTATTTAAATCAATGTAAATCTAGTAATTTGAAAAACACATTATTAGAATATTAATAAATCTCCTTAATATATCTATGTAAACATTATGCTAAACAATTACTTTGTGGAAGACCTCCACTTTTGATTTTCATTACAACCATAACCATTAAAAAACACATGATCATTATTGTTTATGCTTACACAAGCTGTTTACTCAGAGGCAAAACACTCTATACAATAACACCATTTCTGCAAGCCAGAGTAATCAATGGATGCAAGAATGTTTGGGCATAAAATTCCCATCTAATGCCTACTCATCCAATATTTCCAAACTAGTTTCTAGCTTGTGGCTTTCATCAGTGAGGAGTCTTGGATCTGAGAGCACTGCACATAGATCAATAAAATCCTCAAGCAATCACCTTTATTGTTTTACTTCACTATAAGAGTCCTAAATGAAAACACAATAATATTTTCAGTTCAGTTTTATTTGCATGTATAGTTATATAGATCTGAACACAGTTCATCATCCATGCATTTTGGTGTCTTTGATTCTTTAATACTCACAGTCATCATACTGCTATTGGGAAGAATTGATATTAAAACACTAAACATCCCATGATCACTATTCTTTATGCTCAAACAAGTTGTTTACACAGAGGCAAAATTTTCCATACAGTAGCATCATTCAGTGAAAAACCAGAGTAATCAATGATGCATAAAACTAGACTGGGGATACTGGATTAGCAGTCACTAGATACAGATTTTATGCACAAAACTTCTGCAATCATTGATTACTTTGGCTTGCACTGAGTGATATAACTGTATGGTTATTGGAGAATTTTGCTTCTCAGTAAACAGCTTGTGCAAACATAAAGAATTATGATAATGTGATGTTTAGTAGTTTAAGACCAATTCTTGCTATTAGAATTAAGATGACTGTGGTTATTAAAGAACCAAAGATACCAAAATGTGTGGATGCTGAACTAAGTTCAGATCTATATGACTATAGAAGCAAATGAGCTTGAATTAAAAATACTATTGTGTTTCCATTTTAAACTCTTATAGTTAGCTAAAAAGTTAAAAGGTGGCTGTTGGAGGGTTATATTAGATTCTAAGATCTAGGTGCAGTGCTCTCAAATCCAAAGCTACTCATTGATAAAAACCACAAGTTATAAACCAATCTGGGAATTTTCCTGAAAGTTTGTTATGATGGAGTTATAGTTGTATTTTATATTGGACTATTTCCATCATCTAATATGCATATTGAATATCTTTAGAAAAATTTAACTTTATTTAAATATTCAAAATACATTCAACTGTTAGTATATGCAAACAGGTTAGTATATGCACAATGTTTCAAGAGGTATTATTATCCCCTCTTCTTCAGGTGTTGCTGGCTGATCAGTGACAGTACTAGCATGGGATTCAAACCTGGATCCTTAGATTCTTGATTATTGAATTTTAAGCTAAAACTCTAACCAACAGAACCATTCTGCCAAAGGCAACAGTCAGTAAAAATTTCATATAATTATCAATAAGATTCTTCCTGATTTCTTCACTTTTTCAAGGAGCTAAGGTGATTAGTGGTTGCTATATATAATGTATAGTCACACTGGGTTGGGTTCTGATATTTTGTCACTATCATGTTAGCAGTTTCTTTAAATTTTCTTCTTCATATCTTTTCCTCTCTATTTAACATTTTTGTATTTTCCCAATTGAACATATGTTCATTGGTACATACATGGTCTGTTACCTTAAACATATCTGTTTTCTCACTTCTAATCATCCATTTTATGTTCATGCAAGCAATTCAATGGGACAACTGGTATAATCAATATATGTACTTCCACATTTACATGGTATTTCATAGATGCAGTTTTTTTCTTTTTCCACATTTCAAGTTTAGGCTTTATAGACATTAGAAATCCTGGTAGAGTGGTATTGCTCTGGAAACCTCTTCTGATGTTATATATATTGCAGAATTTTTTAAATTTGTCTGCTATTTTTGGAATGTATGGATATACTACAATACCAATAATTGTCTTTTCTTTTTTGTTGTCTATTTAACATTGTCTTAATAACAGCTGACATATAACCATTTTTCTATAAGAGTTTGTTCTATATAAACCTTTTCTTTTTGAAAACTGCTGGTTTCTGAACAACCTTATTTTTCTCTGTTTCATATTGATAATATAGTTTCATTTTACATGTTTCTGGTGTGATTGGATGTATAAACTAAATATCTTCCTGAATGTGTAGGTTTTTGGTAAACTGTAGTTTGGATTTTCGAGTTAGTCCTGTCACAAGAACATCTGCATGTGCCAGTTTTTGTTTTTGTTCTGATTCTATTGTAAAATTAATTGAAGAAAATATGTTGTAGATATGTTTCCACAAAGTTTGTAGAAGTGCTTCACCATGTGGCCATACAACAAATGTATCATCCACACAGTGAAAACAAACCTTAGGTGGATATGGAATAGTTTTTATGGTTGTGGTTTCAAGTTCTTTCATATAAATATTGCTAAACAGGTAAGACAACAGTGAGCCCATATCCATTCCAGGATTTTGTTGAAAGAATCCTGTGTTGTATTGAAAGTAGGTTGTTTTTATATAGAATGTTGATAGTTTTATTATACTATCAATTGGAAAAACTGTTTTAGTTTGTAAACTGTTATCACCATTTAATATTTTCCTTACAATAGACAATGCTTCTTCACATGGTACATTTGTAAATAAACTTTCCACATCAAAACTTACCAGTAAGTCAGCTCTTTCAATTTGCATGTTCTTTATTAATTATACAAAGTGTCAAGAATCCCTGACAAAGAAGAACATCTTGTATACCAAAGGACTTAGAACTTTGAGAAGAAATCTTGCCAAATTTTGGCAAGGTGAATCTCTAAAACAAACAATAGATCTTAATGGAGCATGATCTTTATGGATTTTAGGTAGACCATAAAGATGAGTAATGTTTCTGAAATGTGTTATTTTTACTTTTTTTTGAATCAGTGAAGTATATGTGATACTTTCTGAGTAATGCATGTAACACTGTTTCCATACTCATATTGTATTTCTTGCCATTTTTCTATATTGGCCTACTCTGAGGCGTTCTTGTATTTTGTTGTCATACTCAGTTATATCCATTACAACTGTAGCATTTCCTTTGTCAGTAGGGATAATAATTATAGATTTGTCTACTTTGAGAGATTTAATTCCTTTTCTTTCCCAATACGATATGTTCTACATCAATTTTTATTGCTAGTCAAGTGTACTTTTTATTCTTCAGTGTATTTCTGCTGATTCTTCCATAGGCAATTTTTGAGTAATTTCCTCAGTGGCTGCCATTATATCTAATAAAGGGATATTATACAGTGTTATGGCAAAGTTTAATCCTCTTTCAAAAACAGAAATTTCAGTATCTGTTAGATGTTTAAAACTGAGATTTTTAACACTTGAAGTTGTTACATTGCTTGGTACATTATGAATTTTAATATGCCCATGTAGGTTAGCAAGTTTTTTATTTTGACATTTCTCTTGTTTTCTCATATAATGTGGAATATGATTTTCTTACTGCTTGATAAACTATCAAATAGTCATTGTCAGTAATTTTATTTTTTTTACAAAAGATTCTACATTATTAATGGAATGTATTGTTGCATACATATAAAACCTTTGAGCATTTATTATTTTTCTTAACAGAGCTTCATTTGCTCTGTGAGTAATTTTCTCAGCTCTCTAAGAGTGAATTGGAGATTTTAGTTGCAAACCTTTAGGAATTATCCCTTCAGATTTACATTTATTAAAAAAGCTAAATGATTTTCTACTTTGGTTAGCTTTAGATATAATTTTTCATAATGTCTAAAGATTGATATACTATCAGGTCCATACAGAAAACTTAGGGTTTTTCTGAAGGTTTGTGATGGTGCTGTTCTAGTTGTTTTATATTGGACTATTTCCATCATCTAATATGTGTATTGAATGTATTTTAAAAAATGTAACTTTATTTAAATATTCCAAATACATTCAACTACTAATAGCACTTCAAACAGGTTAGTATGTGCACAATATTTTGAGAGCAGTATTATGCTCTCTTCTTCAGGTATTACTGGCCTGATCAGTGACAGTGCTTGCATGGGATTCAAACCTGTATCCTTAGATTCTTTATTATTGAATTTTAAAATAATGTTGTAACAAACTGAGCCATCCTCTCAAAGACAACAATCAGTAGAAATTTCATATAATTATTTATGAGGTTCCCCCTAATTTCTCCTTTTTTTTTCTAAGAACTAAGTTGATTAGTGGTTTCCACACATTATCTATAGTCACACTAACATGGCTTATGGGACTTTTTGGCATTGTCATGTGAGCATCTTCTTTAAATGTTCTTCTTTGTACCTTTTCTTCTATATCCAATATTTTTGTATTTTCTCAATTGAACATATGTTCATTGATACATACATGGTCTGTTATCTTAGACACATCTATATTCTCTCTTCTAATCACCAGTTAATGTTCTTGCAAGCACTTTTCAATGGGATGAATGGTTTCATCAATATATATTCTTCCACATTCACATGGTATTTCATAGATGCAAATTTATCTTTTCAGAATTTCAAGTATTGGCTTTGTAGATGTTAGAATTTTTCATAGTATGGTATGGTTTTGGAAAGCTGTTCTGATGTTATACTGTTTGCAGATTTTTCTTAATTTGTCTGCTATTTTTGGAATGTATGGGTAAACTACTGTACCAATATTTTTCTTTTCTCTTAATGGTTCTTTTGTTGTCTATTTAACATTTTCTTAATAACAGCTGATGGATAACCATTTTTAATAAGAGTTTCTTCTATATAGATCTTTTCTTTCTCCAAATTGCTGGTTTCTGAACAAACTTTTTTTGCTCTGTTTCATAGTGATAGTATAACTCCATGTTTTCTGTTTCTGGTGTGATTAGATACATAAACTAGGTATTTTCCTATATGTGTATGTTTTCAGTAAACTATCGTTTTGATTTTGTCATGTAGAAGTCTTGTCTCAAAACATCTAAGAATGCTAATTTTTCTTCTTCTGATTCTATTGTGAATATGTTGTTGATGTGTTTCCAGAAAGTTTGTAGCAGTACTTCCCCATGTGGTCATACAACAAATGTATCATCCACATAGTGAAACCAAACATTAGGTGGATATGGAGTAGTTTTTATTGCTGTAGTTTCACTTTCTTCCATATAAATATTGCTAATCAGGGGAGACAATGATGATACCATAGCCATTCCTTGACTATGTTGGAAGAATTTTGTGTAATATTGAAAATAAGTTACTAACAGTTGAATGTATTTGTAATATGTACATAAATTTTTCTAAAGAACATTCAATACACTTTCTAGATTATGAAAATAGTCCAATATAAAAATACAACTAGAATACCACATGGTTCATCACAAACATTCAGAAAAATACAAATTATTCAATATGAAAACTTTAGACAATATGAAAAATTATGACTAAAACTGGTCAAAATAATCTGCCCCATTTATCACTATGGCTATAAATATGAGGCAACATGACTTAAAAGTGCTTATCCATTTATATTATAGTGTCTCTTGCCAGTGCCTCACATGCTTTTAATTTTATTAACTTTCTTATGTAAATGTAAATCTGAATAAATAATTCCTAAAGTTATGCAACTAAAACCTCCAATTTACTCTCAGAGATCAGAGAAAATTACTCAGAAAGCAAGTGAAGCTCTGTTAAGAAAAAAATAAATGTTCAAAGGTTTTCTAAGTATCAAACAATGCATTCCATTAATAATGTAGAAGGTGGTGATGACTACATGAGAGTTCTTCAAGCAGTAAGAAAATCATATTCTACATTACATAGAAAAATAAAAGAAATGTCAAAAGAAGAAACTTGCTAACCAACATTGGGCATATCAAAAATAATAAAGTACCAAGCAATGTAACAACTTCATCTGTTATAAATCTCAGTTCTAAACATCTAACAGACACTGAAATTTCTCTTCTTGAAAAATGATTAAACTTTGCCATAACACTGTCTAACAGGCTTTTATTAGATATAATGGCAGCTACTAAGAAAGTAACTCAAAAACTGCCTTTAGAAAAAGCAGGAAAATTATACTGGAAAATAAAAAGGACACTTGGCAAGCAACAAAAATTGAAGTCAATCATATTCTATGGGGAGAGAAAAGCAATTAAATCTTTCAAAGTAGATTAATCTATAATTATTCTCCATGCTGAAAAAGGCAATACAAGCATTGAAGTGAATGAATAATTGTTAAAATTAATGATGACTGGTGGCTTATTAAATTGATTGTTTTGTCCTTAACTATTGTAATTGTATGAATGTATGGATGAACACAGGAAGACAGCAATCATCATCTCTCTCAAATATCAGTAAACATCATCATCATCATCAACCATTATCATTCCACTGCAGGATGAAGATCTCTCCAAGTTCAATCCATCTTTTCTTATCTTTAGCTTCTCTTCTCCACATCACCCCTGCACAATTTCTTATTTCATGCATCCATCTCAGATGTGGTCTCTTTTGGGTCTTTTACAATCTCTTAGAATCCAGTTTAAAATTTCAATTGTCCATCTATTATCATCTCTTCTAACAATATGTCCAGTCCAACTCCACTTTAGTCTTTTAATTTTTTCAATGAGGTCAGTAACACGTTTGTTCTCTTACCCATACATTGCAATTTCGATCCCTTCTTGTTACTCCCAACATGCATCTCTCCATACTTCTTTGAGTGGTCTGAAGTCTCTAAATTGCTCTTCTATTAAGTGTCCAAGTGTCAGATCCATAAGTAAAAACTGGCAAAACACATTTATTAAAAACCTTCCTTTTCAAACACATAGGCATATTTCCTTTTAGTATCAAGTTATTTCTACCAAAAGCACTCCAACCAAGTTTAATTCTATGATTAATTTCATCCATTATATTTCTATCTGTATTAATAATTGGACCAAGGTATTTGTAACTGTTAACTTCTTCTAACTCATCATAATCAATCTTTATTTTCATATTTTGAGAAAATCTATTAAACATTACTTTAGGCTTTTTAACATTTATTTTTAGTCCTATTTTCTACTTTCATCCGATAACTCCTGCAACATTTCCTGTAGCTCTAGAGCATTATTTGCAAAAAAAACTACATCATCTGAAAAATCTAAATGACTTAAATAATCTCCATTTACATTCACTTCTTTAGCTTCCCATTTTAATCCACAAAATACTTCTTGCAGCACTGCTGTAAAAAGTTTTGGAGATATGGAGTCACCCTGTCTTACACCCTTTTCAATGTTCATTTTCCTACTATCATTATGTAATCTAATTGTTGCTGTTGCATTTTTATAAATATTCTTTAAAATATGACAATATCCTAGATCTACACCTTGATGATCCAATGCTTTAATCACTGAAGAAATGTTTATAGAATCAAATGCCTTTTCATAGTCTACAAATCCTAAGCGTAATGGCAACTCATATTCATTTGTTCTTTCTATAATTTCTCTCAATACCTGGATATGATCTACTGTACTAACACCATTTTTAAATCCAGCTTGTTCTTTTGGTTGGTGGAAATCCAGTGTTTTCTATAGACGAGTTGTAATTATCTCAGTAAAAATTTTGTATAAAACTGATAAAAGACTGATAGGTCTGTAATTTTTAATATCTTCTTTATCCTTTTTTAAATATTAATATTAATACTGCATTCTTCCAATCATCTGGTACATCTCTATCATTTAGACATTTGGTATATAACTTTGCTAAAAAAAATTATATTTCTTCACCTGCTTCTTTTAATATATCAATTATAATTCCATCATTAACTGGAGCCTTTCCTTTCTTCATAAATTTAATTGCATGTCTCACTTCCTCATTCAAAATTCTGGTCAATTCGAAAGATATGACAGGTATAGGAGGCACTTGTTCTTTATTACTATATAATTCTTGATAGAAGTCTTCTACCCATTTTATGATGTTTTCTCTCTTTTTAGTAATATTGCCATATTTGTTTTATTGCAGATATAAACATAAACATGCAAATATAAGTGAATAACTATAAAAAATAATGACCATGAGAACAATCAACATTGCAATAGCAATATATAATTATACTATTAATATTACGCTAAGTTATATCACCCCAACAATTATAATAATAATTATAATTTACACTTATACCCATAAGCTGCATCATCAGCAATAAACAAGAATAATTAACCATCATCCTTTGTGATATGATTTAAAAGATATTTAACATTTAATGTAAAACTAGGGTATGATATATATATATATATATATATATATATATATATATATATATATATATATATATATATATATATATACAACAATCATCTGGATGCATATACTTTAGTGCTAAAATATTTATTATAAAAAATAAGCTAGAATCCTGATATATGCTTATCATCATCAATTATCTGGCATATGTCACCATAAGTGTGTAGACCAACTATACACTAAATGTATTCCAAAAAAGTATAAAATGCAATGAATGAACTTTAAAAATAATATCTTGTCCTATTCATAGAACTTTTGTCCTATTCATAGAACTTTCAAATGTCCAAATACAAACAAAAACCAGCACTTATAAATAAATTAGCCATTATGCCCTAATACTAGTTTAAGATCTCAAGACCTAGAGACTGTGAACAAGAAAAAGATAAATGAATATGTTTATTTTAATTTGAATAGTTTTAAAAATAAAATTTAAAAATTCCTAAAACACTATTCTATAATGACATCAAGTGACACACATTGTAAATACATAGAAGAGATAGCTGAAAGAATAAAGACATTAACACAATTATTTAATAAATTAATTTAAAAAAATTGAGAAAAAAAATAATTCAAATTTAAATATATGTTTTCAACAAAATATAATTTCATATATTAAGTAATATTAAGATGTTGTTGGTTCTCATACTTCAATTAACCAACATTCACTTTAAACAGAACAACTTCCCTCTTCAACTGCAAAATAACATTCAAAGATTTAAAAAATTAAATTAACTTCAATTCTTTTACCTTTTTCTTATGATAATGAAAAGGTGCTATACAATTACATTTTGGAAAGAAAAGAAAATAAAAAAAACAAACATGTTTCAATTTAAAAAATACTAATAAAATTATTTATTACCATTAATTATTCCTTATTTTTAAAAAAATATCTAAAAATGTAAATATAATGTGCACATAAAACTACATTTTTACCAGTGTTTTTTATGCCTTCTTTGGGAGCTGTAATTTTCAGGACTTTTTCATATTGGTTTTCTTTCATATAAGCTTATCCATTAACACATATTTCTAGGATAATGTACACAGTTAAAGATATCCATTTTTACAATAAAATATTTTCGGGATTCACAGGCTGAATTTATCCATTTTTTAATGTAATAACTTGCAGGCTGTGCTAACTACATATAATAAATTTAACCATTTTAATATAATATTTTTAGACCAGGAACTCACAGAATTAATCTAATAATTTGCATGTTAGATGAAAACAATTTATCCATTTTTTTCAATCTACATTCCAAGTCAGACAAAAACACATGGATGAAGAAAAAGTTTTCTGCAGATTACTTTAGGGCTATTCTTGCTCTATATTTTCTTTAGTGAATGGTTCACATAGTTAAGTTAATAATTCTCATAATAATTCTCACCTTCTATCTAAAACTTAGCATCTAATTTTCTTCAAATCCATTAAAAAAAAATTTTTCCAACTTGTAATGAGATGAATCTTACTACATAGTACCACACTATTTCTCACTTTTTATAGCTGAACTGTTGCTTTTTTTTCTTCAACAATTGTATCAAGAATTGTCTTCAACAGTTTAATAAAGAATGATTGCTGCCACTCATTTCTTCAACAGCTTTTTGAATGGAATCCTTTAGTTTTTTTTATTTCTGTGTTAGTTTCCTGCTAAAACTTTCTGACAATTTTTTTTATTTCTTTTCTGCCTCCAGTTTCCTGTTTAATCCTTGATGCATGAATTTTCAGTTCTATTATATCTTCAACTTCACATGTAAATTTCAATGATCAATCTTCTTTACTATTCATACTCTTTTCATCATCCACTTGAATTATATCCTGCATTTTGATCCATAACATCAATAATTTTCTTGCCTTTCTTCTTAACCTCCTCCATTTCTATCCAGATTTTTGAGGACTTTTTTATTCTTTGCCCTGCTGTTTCTTATACTCTTCCATTGTTTTGATAGTCTTCTGGATAGCTTCCAATATGCTCTGGTTCATTATTTCATTGTCAATTAGTCTTTTCTGTTTAATTTCATTCATTTTAATCTATGTTTTTTATTATATATAATATTTGCTTTTTCTTAATAGCATTTCTTCTCTTTACTTATTATTTTCTTCCATTCTTTCTAGCAGTATTTCAGTTTCTCCTGCTTTCTTTTTATTATCCTGTTTTTTCTTCTACTTTCTTTTTATTATTCTGCTCTCTTTCTTCTACTCTCTTTTTATTATCTCCTTTATGTTCTCTTTTTATTATCCATTTAAATATTTATTCTGTTCTTTTTTTATTTTATTCTTTGTTGATTACTTTCTTCCATTCTCTTAAACATTTCTTTTGCTTTTTTTTTTATTATCCTTAAATATTTACACCAACTGGGCCAACCTAGTCATATGCTATATTGTCTAGATTTCTTTAGCTGATTGCTTGGCATAAGTATATATTTGATCACTTTTAATCTCAAACAAAAGTAATGAATTACTTTTACCTCAAACAAATGTAAACTAATATTTGATTATTTATATCTTCAGAATAATGTAAATCTTTTCAGAACATGTTTTTCACAAAATGAGCCATACATCCCCTTTCCTCCTTGAAATCTATCACGATTACCTACTACTACTACTATTATTACCCTAAATCTGCCTTTCTTTAAAATAGACAGTCTCAATACTTGAAATTGCCTATTAATTAATTTTCACTTGTTTTATTCTCCATTTTAGCCTATTCATCCATGTGTGACCAATTTCCTTATTCACTATTTTAGTTTTTAAGTACAAGCACATGCTTTAAAATGAAATTCATAAAATAGATCATTTTCTCAATACATGTTTCACAGATCTGAGCAGCATTTGACAGCAACAGAATAAATAGTGACCTGTAATCCTGGAAAAAATATAGAATCCAGTGACAGAACTGTAAGTACACAATGCAATATGTATACCAAGTAATTCTCAACTTCAACACCATAAGCTATCTACAATCCAAAATAAAAATAATTAAGCAAAAATCTTTGCAAAGCTTGATCCTTTGAATCACAAAGACTGGAAATTGTAAAACTTCAAAACTTATGACTTACTCACTTCCTTTGAGTCTTAGAGTCTTAGGATCATAGAACAGAGCTACTTTAACTGCCCAAGATAATAGTCAGGTTATTTTCATTTAATTTTTGATCCAATAAATGTAAAAATGGTCTGCCTCAAAAGTGATGACAGAAAATGCAAAGTAAAATAAACTTGTTTTTTTGCTAATAATAACCATACCATTGATAAAAAAAAAAAAAAGAACAATATACAACTTTCCAAAAAGTGGAATTTGTAAATCATTGATTTTTAAAAAATAGCATTTACTTATAAATACTAAAACATTCCCAGATGCCTTTGAATACTATCAATCTGGCTGGACCAGATGAAAGTGCACTTAGCCACAACTAATAAATTAAACTGAATAAACCTTTACTTTGCTAAATATTTTCCATGATAAACAATTGTGTTGTGATAAAACACTCCATGGAATTGAATAAAAACATTACATTGTGAATTCAATGATAAAACCCCATCCAACACTAAAAGTACAGCTAAACAAACTCCAACAATAGAAAACAATCCAATCTTCAGACATCATGCTTTGACTTTCTGTTTTACTTTAAATATAACTTTTAAATATACATTCACATCTCTACTTTTATCATTTATAATTAATTATAATTTAATTGACAAGTTATCATCGATACTCTTGTCACATATTTCACAGTAAATGCACCTTTTTTTCATTAATTCTGCATCAAAATACAATTTTTTTCTCAGGGGTAATTATTTGAAATTCAAAATATGTGGCCATTTTGTATAGTGACTGCTGAAACTCAATCATCATTGGTCCAACAATTGGGTTGCTATTTATATGAAAATGGAAGGAGAGATAAATGTGGGAAGATGGGAATCATCATCATTTCTATTCAATAGTCATCATCAAATATACAAGAGAATAAAAAGGAATTTGAAAATCATATAAAGGAACATGAGTGCATCAGATTAGACTAAATATTTATATACTAATAATAGAAAATTGTCCCAACATTACTCAATAATAATCAACAGACATCTTTTATAACTGGATTTAAGAGATATTCAAGAGTTTATGTCAAACAAAAGTCATGAAATATAACAATCATCTGAATGCACATCTTTTAGTGTCAAATTATCAAAAATAATGCTGCAATCCTGATACATGCTGATCATCATTAATGCTCTGACCATATGGTACCATGAGGGGTTGCAAACCAATTATACACCAATTTCTAATCTTTAAATAAATAAAAAATAAAGTGCAGTAAATGAACTTTAAAGGTGATCTTGACTTTTGTACTATATGGAAAATCATCTGGATGTCCAAACACAAATATAAATCCTCACATATAAATAAATTGACTGTTATTGCTGTAGAAAGAACTTAAAATTATAAGACCCTAAGGACTGTTTCTATGAAAAAATAAGCTTATATATTTTACTTTCTTTTGTTCACAATCACAATCACTATAGTCTTGTGATCTTAAGCTAGATCTAGAAATGCAATGACAAATATATTTATGTGTGAGGATTTATGTTTGTGTTTGGTCATCCAGATAGCTCTCTGGTTAGTGCAAAGGTCAATATCTCTTTCAGAATCCATTCACTCAACATTTTTTTTTTATTTATAGATTATAAATTAATGTACAATTGGCATGTACCTTCATGGCTCCATATGGCCAGAGCATTAGGATAATCAGCATGAAGTATTATTTTATAAAATATACTTTGGCATTTACAGATGTGCATCCAGTTGATTTTTGTGTGCCATGCACTAAGTTTGGCACTAACTAATGAATCTTTTTTAAATCCAGTTATAAATGATGACTGTACATTATCCTTGTGTATTGTTGGGTTAATTTGTTAATATTATTAGCATAACTATATATTTTATTTTAAGGTGATGATCTCACGCTTTTTTCCATGATTCTCAACTCTTTTTTATTTATTCTTTTGTATGTTTAATGATGACTATTGGGTGGGATGATGATGATTCCCATCTTCCCATATTTACTCTCATTCCATTTACATAGCATTATATTTGATGAAGATTTCAATCTCTCCATATTTATCCTCATCCCATTTACATTACACTATATTATTCCATCTTTTTTCAATAATAAACAATACTATCAAATAAATAAATGTAGTGTTAACATTTTTTACGTTTCAAGCCTATTTTCATTTTTAAAAACTCCAAAAATTTTATTAGTAATAACTGATAAGGAGTAATCAAATAAGCCTATTTATTTCTCAATTTACATTTTATACAAGCAATCAATTAAACAGATACATTTATCTCTTATGCAAAACTTGGTCACATTTCACCTTTGTTTCAATAAATATGGGAGGATGTGTTATATTTAGTCGTGAATCCTCTCAAGTGATAGATATACCTTTTTTAGCTGTGTTCATCAAATGAATGTACATTTTGGAAATACTAAACAGCAGAGATAATAATTTAAATAAATTTTAATTTAATACTTTTATTGAACAAAAATGTTTTGAAATTCATATATACACTCCTATGCTATTTAATCTTTTATATTAAGCACAAAAATTTACTAGCAGAAAAAAATAAATAAATTTAGTAGGAAGCAGCAAAGAAGTATAGTTTTAATAGATAAAGAAAATTGGATTTCATTGATTTGTATTAGCAAAAATATTTATGAAGATAAATATGTAAAACCATTAACTCCTCTCTTTCTCTCTCTCTGTCAGTTTTGTCACAAGTTTTTATTATTCTGCTATATATTTGGATAAACAGAAAGAAATAAAACTGGCTCTTTTTCTGTAAAAAGAAAATCAATATAAACATTTTTTTAAACTTCCACATTCATAACCCTTTAAAACTTAGTTTTTATTGTACTTTAGAAGTTCAGTTATTGCAACATATTTCATCATATACATTAACTAAACATACAATAAGTTAGATATTATTAAATAATGTTTAACATAAATTAGTGCACAAAAAAAGGGAAGATGTTGGAGTTTAATCTCCCAACTTACTGCTGTGCTTGAATTGCTGAAGAACTGTCAAGCAATGGACTATTTGGTTATTTTTTCATACCAAAAAAAACATACCATAAACATTCTAAAAATTGATAATATTGATCAAACTTAATGAGACGCTATAAATATGGTAAGAATATAATAATGAGTTATAATTAAGAAATATATAGTCTTTCAGGAATAAATCTTTATTACAAAAGACATTAAAAGACAGAATATATGATGGTAAATAAAGTATAGAAGTACATGGGAATTTATTTGCACTTCAAGAATAGATTGGACTAC
Organism: Epiperipatus broadwayi; assembly: GCA_028023455.1. Classification (NCBI taxonomy): domain Eukaryota; kingdom Metazoa; phylum Onychophora; class Udeonychophora; order Euonychophora; family Peripatidae; genus Epiperipatus; species Epiperipatus broadwayi. The sequence goes on from JAQFVV010006315.1 coordinate 162,114, forward strand.
CCATAGCAAATCTCATTTTTAACATTTTAATTTTTGACCTCATCTTTTTTACTGAAATTAAAATAACGATACTTATTTACAATTAGTGGACAATGACTATGAGATAAATTATAAATTAAAATATTGAATTTTTTGTTCAAATTTTTAATCTTTATTTTTTTAAAAAAAATATTGTTTACAATATTCATTAAGTCAGGAAACTGTTAATTTTTTACAAAATTCATCAGTCTATAGAGAATAACAATAGAGATGCAAAATTTAAGGAGATTCATTTTTAATTTTTGACGTAAAATATTATTTCTTTACTAACATGGAATAATTGTACGAAATAAAATGTAAGTATAACCTTATATAAAAATCTAATAGTTAAAATATAATAATTTACAATTTCTCAATGCAACTGTCAAAGTTCACCATATTTACATGCTTTTTCAACTATAAAGGTCGTATGGCATGGTAATGCTATGAGACTTTATACCAGATTCTAAATAATTAAAATTTTTCTAGATAAAATTAATTAACCATGAGTAATCAGTTGTCTGCACTGCAGCTAATGTATCAAGTGCTTTTACTCAATTCATACATTGTAACTTTTCTAATTAGAAGAATGATGTCATTAATTTCAAAGTTATTTCACCATTTTCCACTACTTATATAAACATATTAAATCCAAATACTACATCAAAACTCTAATATAACTTTTTATTGAATGATCATTTTTTTGTTATTTCAAGAAATAACAATTACTTTTGCGCTATACAAAAAACAATATTTTGAATATTATTTTTCCTTTTAATATAAATAATATCAATAATTAAATTGAAAATAAATTAAAAAAACTATTAGTGCTTAATAAAAGAGGCTGAACTCTAATAGCATACATATTTCGGTTAGGCTATTTTGTAATGAAAAAATAGAAAATCAGACTATTTGTTTAGATAACAATTAATAAATTTAAGATTTAAATCTGTACTTAAGAACATTAAAATTCACTCACTTATTAGATATGTAAATTTGGATTATTACTGATGATAGTGAAATGTCCTGGAGATATAAAAATATTGTCATATTTGCAGTGTGTTATCATGCATGCACACCCACACACACAACACAATCCAAGATAAAAATGATTTGAAGGTCTTCTCTTGTAGTAGCATTTATCATAAATAAATAAAAAAGCGAATCATGCCACACGTTTTTGCAACTAAATTCTCCTATGCAACCTATCATACTCTCATTATCAAGAATATAAGCATAAAGAAACAAAAAAAAGTTAAACTAATGAAATGATTCCTGTAATTGAATAAAACTAGCATGAAACTATAGATCTTAAGAAGATCACAAGGTGACTAATAAAGATAATAACTTCTGGTCAAACCAGCTTTAAAATCCACACAAACAAAAGGTGATGAGTTAAATTTGATATTCAGCAAACTAATAAATAATTAATAAGTATATCTCTGGAATAAGTATGAAATTAAACTTATAAATGAAATGATAAGTAAATTATGATGTAGATAACTAAATGGATGATGGAAAAAAGTAATAATTAAATAGTGGAATGAAATGAGTCTAAGAATGAAGAGAAAAGAACGAAGATGTATGAGAATAATGAATGATTATGATGATGATAGATAATAGTTAATGAATAGTTAAGATGATAAAAGAATAACAGTTAATGTATGATTAATCAATTATGATAATGAATTAATATCAAATGAGAATGAATAAATAAAAGAACAATCAAGATGAAATTGAAGAACAATGTTAATGATGGAGATTGAAATCTTAAACTATAAACTAATATGGTATTAAATGGTAAAAAGATAAGCTACATAAAAATAGGGATTTCAAACTTGACACAACCAGAATATTTATCATGAAGTTAAAACAAACTATACATTTTATGCCAAAAGAAGTAATTTACCTTAAAGTTTGGTTGACTTTCATAAAACAGTGAAAGTAATCTATTTCAAGTCCAACTATAATAATTAACTAGATATAAAATTTATTACAAATTTAAATTCTACCCTGAAACTTCAACTAATTCTTCTCAGGGTTCAAACACTCAAAATTATTATACAAAATATATTTGGGTCAGTGAGAGGGATTTTACCACTACCTGAATAGAATGCACAAAACAGCTCTCAATATAAACTCAAATTAAGAATTATATTTAGCAGTTACACATAAACTTTATGAACTCAGTAACTCTTATAACTTTAATATTTAAGAAATAGGAATAACTTTTGAATAAATAAACACCATAACTTACCAAATTCCTTTTCTCAAATAATTATAAACCATGGGATCAAGATCAGTGAATGATAGTTCTGCGGGTTCAACATAACCAATTTAATCAATATTATATTTATTTTTTAATCTATTACTTAAAATAATCTGTACTCTAAGTTATTAACATTTTCATTATTGTGTGATGATGCATTAGATGTACTAATAAAGTATAAGGCTTAAAAAAATTATTATGATATAGCATGATTTCAATTTATAATCTTCTGATAGGTCGATAGCAATAACAATAATAGTGTGTATATGGTGATTAGCAATAAGACTACAGGCAACTAAATAAATTTTTAAACACAACAAACTTTATTTACACAATTTAAAAATTTTAATTCAAAGACATGGCATGAAATAAAACCAATATATTCAATTAAACTCAGGGATGGGAAAATACTCAGTATCCCATTGACCATATATTTAGTCACTACAACCAGCTTATACAATGATATTCAAAGTATTATTTATTACTGTTTAACCTATTTTAAAGAATAAGATAATGAAACCTTATTGAAACTGAACTAGTACTTAAATTACAAAAAAAAACAACAGATATTTAGGACCTTATGGTATGCACAAATTTTAAATTTAGAATTCAAAAGTTATAACATAGTGCATTATACCAAAGCCATTTCTTTTATCAGAATATGATAAGGGCAATTATCATATTCTGCACAATTAATAACTTATTAAAATTTGACATGAATAGGTTTGGTGTATTAAAGAACAAACATCAAAAGTCAAATACACCCATGTCACTACAACATTATCTATGTCCACAACCTAATTATTGAATACCTAACTGATCTTACCAATCCATTGTTAAATCATTATTCTATGCAGATGAATCCACACTGCCCATATGCATCTCTTGCTTTTACATCTAAGAGTTCTACAATCATTAATAGATCTTGGTTTTGTCTGTCTATAACTGATGATGATCCTACAACACATAAAGCACTATTATAATTAGACAAACCCTATAGCTAGATCAGTGTTCCTAAATTTAACATTATTTTATCCTTGCCATATGATTTTGAACTACTATACTTCACCATACATGGGGGAAAAACTAATTCTATATCATCATGAGAGATCTAACACTAAAAGGAGGCTCTATAAAACAACATGATAGTTGTATAATAATATGGATAATTGTACTACCTCTCTATGGGTATACACATGTGGGCTTTGTCTCATCATGGAAAATAGAATTCAAACCATGGATATCCTTTCTTTTAGGATTATTTATACTAACAAGCATTAATTATTACTCAGCCTCTACCAAACTATCCTCTCATGCAATCAGCAATAGGTGATTCTCCATCAGCCCATGCTTAATATTAATATTAATCTATTGGATGCCATTCTATTGGCACATCCTATCAGCTAAAAACTGTCACAAATCATTCTCAATATTATAGCAAGGTAAAACAACACTAACAATAATAGTGGAGATATACATATTCCATTTCACAATGCAGAACCATTAATGAATCAATAGACAAACCAAAATATATATGTCAAATAATCATTAATTATTTTAAAATGACAACTATACTTTTCTTAGAGAGAGCACAACATATTTAAGCAATAAAGATCAATCTGCATTTGTATTCAAAGTGGACAAGTTTGTAGGCAAACTTCATAAATAAAAAATAAAAAAACTTATATTAATTCTTTCATATAAGAATGCAATTAGATCATTATAGTATATCTTTGACAAAATATTTGTTTGTTCATGTTTAATAAAGTATTAAAATCTGTTAAAAAAATACGAGAAATAAATCTCTCTTCCTCCCTGTTTAGATGAACAATATATAATATCATGTTTTCCCTTAACTAAAAAAATAAAGATACATGTAATAGATGTATATATTTTACACATTTTTTTCTCTTTAACTCAATATATCTCATACCACAATAAAACATATATGTTAAAAACAAAATTCCCAAATAACACATGACATAAGTATTATAAACTAATATAGCAATAATACAAAAAATAAAAAAACATTTTCTTCCATTAAATTTTTATCTTATTCATCCAAGTTATTTCATCCTTGTGAGTTAAAATGATAAGAACTGCTATTATGATGAGCAAACATTCCAGATAATGCATATGTATTTTTATTATCCTGTTTGATGCTAATATAATAAAGCAATACTCAAAGGTCTTCAAATCACAACTAAAATCAGTTTATTTATGTTTTAATCCAGATAATTTTTCTTGAAAGTGACTTTAAAATTTTATTACAATTAACATAATTAACTTTTTAAAATTCTTTATTAATTTTATACTTTCCTCCACGGTATGATTTGTAACAATCTTTAAAGAATCTGGCATTTTAAATATTTTAAAACCTTATTATGACGTATATTTCACAATAAAACCTTAAAAGTAACTATTTATTTTGTTCCATTTTATTAGCAAAGTATTATATGATTAGCAATATTAAAAAGAATTTATCCAATTGTAAATATGATATCCTTAACATTTTAATGAATTGGTAATTTTCTATTTCTATCATTACACAAGTTCACGCTAAGAAAAATCACCAGATGAGTGTTTATTTCTTAATAAAGAATTGAGAATAAAATCACTTGCAATTATCTTTTAACTTTATTAAAATTATATGATATAAAATGACTTTTGATTTATTTATAATATCTTCTGAAATCTTTCTTCAAAATTATTTTGAATTATTTTCTTGAAATTACAATTTTCAAACAAACACATGTTCTGCTTTATGTTTAACAGTGGTGTGAAATACAAACATTATCAGCTCTCTATTTTGACTGTAAATAATTTGTGTGTCACTTTTAAAGAAGAGATATTAAATATATGAATAAAATAAAAGCAAAAGCTTACTTTTTCTTGATTTTTTCTCAGTTTGAAGCAATATTTATGGGAATAAGTTATGATCCACAGGGTTTTCATTTCCTTTCCAGTATAACTTTTAAGAACTATCAATCAATGGAAGAATAGTTTAAAATGATAGCAAGGCTTTTAGATTTTTTTACTCCATTATTTTAGATAACAATATACTATAATCCTTATTCAATTAAATTCCAAATTTTCCTGATTTTTAGCTTTTTTCCTCCTTATTTTAGAAGATCAAAGTTGAAGTCTGTTGTTGTTTAGTTCACTTTTTTTTACTCAACCCCCCTACAACTTTGTTTTAATATATATATAGCTTGTTTTACAAGGCATTGTGGTAATAAATGCACCAATAATCTTAGTGTGCATATATTAATACTATTACACCTGGCTTTCCTTTTAATAACTACTCATACTTATTCAAGACAGCTTTAGGTTCACTACAAAAAAAATATATGCTTAAGAATTAACTATAACAATTCATTTTACAAGACTTACAAATTTAATTTATTTATTTCAATGGCTATTCAACAATAATAAAAATAGCAATATATATCTCCCAGTTAATAATAATATTTTTAAATTGTTATTTTATCCCTAGTTTTAAACCTACATTGGGTTTAAAATCTCATCTCCACATAAGCAGATTTCCTAGTGCATTCAAAACAGTCTTTATTTTAAGACCACTTTATTAAGATTTTAATGCCAAATATGTTATCATTTAAAATTTTGGATTATTTAATACAGGGACCTAAATAAAAGGTCACAATATATATATATATATATATATATATATATATATATATATATATATATATATATATATATATATATATATATATATATATATACTTCTTTCAATAACAGCAGAAACAGGAGAATATAGCAGTAAAATAATAGACTATTAGTTATTTAATTAAAACTCATTATTCCTACCAATATTCATTTGTTTTAGATATCATATATTCCAAACATAATGCATCAGAGCATGTTCTCAGATCTAGGGGGGCATTCTAATTAGTCATATGTGTGGCATTAATTAATTTTTATTAGCAAGTGTTATATATAAGCTACAAATAATATGCTAATTTAATATAATTAATCAATGTATTTTTATACAATAATAAAATATTTTAGTCCATTACTACAGTAATAAATTCATTAAACAACAATTGATAAGTTTGTAAATAAAAAATAATTTATTAATGGAAAAAATAAAATAATAAATCAATCAATAAATAATAAGATAACAGTAGAATCTTCTTTGGAGAATTTTTTTTCTTGAGTACTTTACACATTCAAGATTACAATAAAGTTCAAATGCTTTATTTCTTTATACAATTTTAGATGATAACTTTTCACATAAAATTTTTTTTTTTCATTTATTTCTAGATAGCTTTTCTGGAAATATTATTAAAGACTATTACACAGTTTGTATTCTAAATAATTTAACTTCATATATTTTTATAGTTCCTTCATAATTAAGAAAATATCATTTTTGACAAGTTTGAAAATGGCTTTCATTCTTTAATTTTTTAAAAGTTCATAAATATTCTTTTCCTTTATTTATCCTGAATATTCCCAAATACCAAACAATATAAAATCATTCAAAGTTCTGGCTTTAAAATATCTTACTGCTATCTTGACGTTTTTCTTCTGTTAAATATTTTTCTTCCTTTCAGTATCATTAATTGAAAAATAAAGGGAATTATACATGGCATTCATTTCCTTATTTCTTCTCTGACAATCTGCTTGCAAAGTTCCTTTTACCAATAACACTTTTAATAGTAGTTGATAAAGAATGTAGATTAGGCAATTGCACTAGGTAAGAAACTAAGTATATAATAGCATATACATGATAATGTGAGATGGATGGATGAAATAAGAAAGTGTGCAGGGGTGATGTGGAGAAGAGAAACTAAAGATCGGAGAATATGGTTTAAACTTGGAGAGACCTTCATCTTGCAATGGATTGATAATGGCTGATGATGATGATGATGATGATGATGATGATGATGATGACATGATAATGCTATTATGATTTTTTTATTTTTGATTCATTATATGATTACATCTGATTTTAAATGATAGCAAACTTTATTGCCATAATTTGATAAGGTACCAGTGTTTTAAATCTTTGTGATTTTTTTCTTACTTTATAAGATTAAAGATATTTGGAATGATGATACTATTCAGAATATTTATATAGAATAGATGAAACATAATTATCTTAAAATGTCATAATGAACCTAAAAAGAACCATTACTTGATACAAAAGATTCCAATGTTAGCCTGACACTATTATAAAACAAATTCAGTTGTAGATATGTTGCCAACTCATAACCTCTAATAGAATATAAGTTTCATAAAATGTTTCTCAACATAATACAAAAAATAAGATATAATATAATATAACAAATCATTAATGATAAATAATAATATTGCTAAATTTAGAGAAAAAGAACTCATTTCTTATTATAAAAATTGTATAATTAATTTATGACGCTTTTTAAACTTTCATTATCAAAAATATTTTTATTTAACAAGCTATCACATAATATTAAGCAATCGCCACCCAATACTTTTCTACTTGATTTTAGCAAAGTTTCTTTTCCTTTTGTTAAATAATAGAGAGAGAAAAAATCTTTTAGCAAGATAGTTGTATCAAACTTTAACATTATTTAATAAAAATTAAATATTAAAAGTAAAGTAGGAATCTCAGAATTATAAAAACAGCTAACAGAACACCACAAATATAAAGTGTGTAATTTTTTTCTATTCTTTATTGCGATTTCAATTATATAGAAAAATTAAGATACATTAATTGAATATTAAAAAGTTTAAAAACTGTAAACAAAATACATTATATAAACAGTTCCTATTATATGAATATTACACTTAAAATAATAGTAAAAAAAGATTGATAATGTACATTAATTTTTAATATAGTTACAAAGACAGGATTTGTAATCAAATATTTTTTGTATTGAGAGATTTACATCTATTTACACATCCGGGATTAGTTTATTTTGTGTTCAATCATAAAATTTTTGTTTTCAAATTAATTTGTTTGAAACTAATCACTTTGATAATACTAATACATCTTTATCACATCAATAATATTTTGCTTCTGTAGGTTGGCATTTTTATATTTATTTTTGATTTTAAATAGAGAAGTAAAATATTTTAAGTACTCATATGATAACAAAAATGGCATAAAACCATATTGTATGTACTTAGAAGTTTTATGATCCTGCTGACAAGTCTCGAAATAAAGTTAAATTGCTGTTTAATTAAGATTTGTCATACATTTTTAGGTACAAGTGCTAGTTCAGCACGAAATTCATCTTGGGGGTCATTTGTCTTTTATTGTATCTTTATTTATATGAATTTAAAAAGAATGGGGAAGTGTGGAGGTGTTTATTATATCTATAAAGATATTACATACGGGACAGAGAAAGATGAATAACTCCGTGTGTGTAAATTTAAAAAATCAGATATATTAAACTTTAACTGAGGTTTAAAGTTTACATTTGTGCTACAGATAATCTCTAGTTTCGAAAATGATTAGTAATAATGATTAGTATATTTATCTGAAATGGATGGCGTCAAAGCTATGAGTGGAGGAAGTTTGACAATGGTAAATAAAAATGTAACAATTTACTTTTAAAAAAATTTATATATTATAGACAAATATAATTACAAATCTTGTACAATGTTAATAGCATAAAATAAAGCATTATTAATATATATATATAATTTAGTATGATCGAAAGTTTTCATTAAAAAAATGATAATATTTACTGTTCCGTTATTTTCTTTAGGGACAATACACTTGTAATAATGAGGTCGTCCCAATTAGAATAAAATGAAGGAATCCCTAGTATAATTTACAATTCATTGAATGAAATGCAGCATTAAAAGAAAGTGGAATATTTTTTTGAATTATTTAAAGGGGAGTATTGTTTAACTAACACTACAGTATTTGCAGTTCTTATATATTCCATCTCAGATTTCTGAAGAAGTAATACAGGCCCTGAATATCAGAATATGAATCTATTTAAAATACCCTTAGTAAATAAAATGATAATAAAATACAAAACTTAAAAACGTACCTTACAACACCATTATTTGATAAATATTGAGGAGATCTTAATCTTATTTTTATTCCTGTGCCTTTACTTTGCTTTAATTTTTGTACTAAAAATGCTATTTATGTATTATAAATATGTTTAAAGTTATTTGCATTTTAATAATAAAATAGATTGCATTATAATTTCAAATTAAAATAGTATCAAATAATTGAAATTTTAATATCTACATTATTGCATAATAGCTTGAATAAATTTTTTAATTAATGACTATTTAATCAATAATTTGGTGAAATGAATTTGATTACATATTATTCAGAAATTTCCCGTTTTAAAAATATTTGTAACAATTAAACTGTAAAAAATAACAAATATTATTATTGATTTAAAACAATATTAATACTAATATTTATTATAGTTACTCTTGCTTGCAGCTAACATTGTTAAATATCTTTGAGATCTTTTTAAAAATATTTAGTTACAATATGGCTGCAATAAATAATCAAAATCAATATCGGCAGCATCTTTATTCTTTTTATGTACAGTAGTTTAACAAAAGCTTGGTTGCATTAATTTCTCAAATTAATGAGTCTTTCCGCTTAATGTTTATTTTACTGGTATTGTTATGAAATTATAGTTAAAAGAAGGTTGGCACTTTTTAAAGAATGTTGGTACTTTTTATTAATTAAAACTACTTTATGCTAATTTATTATTATTATTATTATTAAAGTCAAAAAACGTCACATAAATATATCGGAGAGACTTTCTTTTCAAAAAAATTTATTGATATACATTATATAAACTACATAAATAAAATATAAATATCCAACGTTTCGTCCATTTTTCAAATAATAATATGGACTTTATCAAGGTTCTATAAAACAGAGAAAAACAACATTAAAAATAATAAAAATTAAAAATAAGAAAATAAAAAATAATAAAAAAGAAAAAAAAAAGAAAAATAATAAATAATAAAAATAAAATAAAATACCTATAAACCAAAAAAAATGGAAAAATTGTATAACATAACATCTCCTTACAAAGTGAAAAAAAAATTTTTAACACCAAAAAGAAAAAAAAAAAAAAATATTCACATAAAAACAGTCAATTCTTTTGTATAAATATATAAACTACTTTAACATTTTATTTAAACTAGGATTTAAATGTTCTATATAAACACTCTCTTTGTTAAATCTTTCAAAGTAATTACCAATACATTCCAAAGGTCGAATTTCATAGTCTTTATGTCCTGTTTCCAATTTATGACAAAAGATAGCAGATTTCTTATCAAACATATGCTGATATAGTCTAGTCTTTAATTTATTTTTGCTTGTTCCAATATAGAATACATTGTTTTTACAATTCAAACATTTAATTAAATACACTGAATTCATGGCTTCAAGCATATTAAATTCTTTATGATTAATCAAAGATCTCAAAGTTCTCTTATATAGAACATTTAAATCCTAGTTTAAATAAAATGTTAAAGTAGTTTATATATTTATACAAAAGAATTGACTGTTTTTATGTGAATATTTTTTTTTTCTTTTTGGTGTTAAAAAAATTTTTTTCACTTTGTAAGGAGATGTTATGTTATACAATTTTTCCATTTTTTTGGTTTATATGTATTTTATTTTATTTTTATTATTTATTATTTTTTATTTTTCTTTTTTTTTTATTATTATTATTATTTATTTTTTATTTTTATTATTTTTAATGTTGTTTTTCTCTGTTTTATAGAACCTTGATAAAGTCCATATTATTATTTGAAAAATGGACGAAACGTTGGATATTTATATTTTATTTATGTAGTTTATATAATGTATATCAATAAATTTTTTTGAAAAAAAAGTCTCTCCGATATATTTATGTGAAGTTTTTTGACTTTATAAATTTGATAATACATTTGAAAAGATAGAAAAAAAAGAAGAAGTTTATATTATTATTATTATTATTATTATTATTATTATTATTATTATTATTATTATTATTATTATTATTATTATTATTATTATTATTATTATTATTATTATTATTATTATTATTATTATTATTATTATTATTATTATTATTATTATTATTATTATTATTATTATTATTATTATTATTATTATTATTATTATTATTATTATTATTATTATTATTATTATTATTATTATTATTATTATTATTATTATTATTATTATTATTATTATTATTATTATTATTATTATTATTGTGTTTCAAAAGGCCTTTATTGTCTCAAAAGAATACAGTAATGGTTACATAGATTATGTGCTACAAGTTTTCCAGTTACAACCAGGTTACAATTGTTATTACAATAATCAAGATAATGTCTTTATAATATATTGTCTTAATTGAATGTTACA